>OX104065.1:21636925-21655480 GCA_944474145.2 Dicrocoelium dendriticum | reverse complement strand
GGTGTTGTGGGTCTCAAATGCGCTTTGTCATTCCCACTAATACTTTTCCGGCGTAAAAGAATTCTTCACCCGTATCCCCAATCTTACTCTCCGTTTGTGGGGACAGGACGTGTCCCCAAAACGGAGTTTGCTTTCTAAACACCAGCTATATATTCGGGACTGTAGGCATTTCTAATAAAGTATGAACTACGGAGTTCGTTCAGATGGTACTAAACAAAGAGAACAAGCGTATCGTAAACTTTTATGTGCTCTACATTGAACCAATTGGGTAGAGCAATAGAACAATGGTTTATGACGGGTATGAAAGCGAATGTTTGACATGTCCAGTAGGATAGTTAGGGTGAAAATCGCAGAATTAAAATAAGCGTGTCAGTAAAAGATCGAGTGAGATACATAAGTCACCAAGTGCTTTGGAATAGCACATAAGCAAGTATTCCTGCCTGGATTATAGGGGGTATGATGCTGTGTATTATTTGTTTTGCATTAATGCCGGCATCTGATGGCCATGGGAGTGTAAATGTGTCAGAATATCGTCAAGGTGTTTTTTGAAAATGGATAACTTGTGGGCATTAATTACATGTGTCGGGAGGGCGTTCTATGGGTATGACACTCGGAGGAAGCAAAAGTTTCGCCGACATTCCAGTCGGCTGTAACGCGTGACCTGCTTAAACTGATGACCGCTTGGGTATCTGCTTTGAGTAGGTTTCAAAAGAGAATGGCATGTGTGGTTTGGGCTTCTGAGGATCTGATACAGCACTATGAAATCTTCCCTTAGACACCGATGCCAGTCGCTGAATATTTTGGGGGTGTTCAAGCCTGAGGGGGTAAGGAAGGCAGGACAAACCTCTGATGTTATCTTTGTTGCCCTGCGTTGTACCCTCTGGAGTGTGGTGTGATGGTGCTTCTGTCAGGGATGCCACGCATAAGTAACGTATCGTGCGTGCGGCCTAATGTACGCGACAAGCATTTTCGGAAAGACTGAGGCGTCAAACCTCCCGAACCCTCTACGAAGAAGGCCGAATTGCTGGTGTGCTTTCTTCCAATCCCTTTACTTCCGTCTAATACACCCAAAGTCCTCTTGCCCAAGCACGTCAAGATCGTACTCATGAGAAACCCGCTGTAGAATTTGTGGCATAAGCGGTAGTTGTGAGTACTCTGACAGCGTATGCTCGGAATTGTGCACTTGGTGGTGTTGAATTACAGCATTTTCTCAATGGACCATGTCTGCACTTTGTCCAGGTCATCCTGCAGGGCAGTTTGATTCTCTACTGAAGCGATAGCACACTATGTCTTTAGGTCGTCTACAAATAGAAGACAGTTTGGAGAGAGCACACTTGCAAAATTATTTGTGATAACCGAATACAGGCGTGGCCCGAGTACTGAACCATGAAGTACGCCGCAATGAATTTCGAGTGGATCCAATAGGGTGCTGCGTACCCCCACATTCAGGTGACGTTGAAGGAGAAAGTCGCTTATCCATCCCAGAACTGGATCTCCGATACCATAATTCTGAACTTTGTGCAGTAGGATGCGATGATTCAGACTGTCGAATGCCTTTAAGAAGTCCAGGTAGCCTGCATCTGCTCCTACACCAGCCTCCACAGCTTCCATCCAGCTTGCGCAAGCTATCAACATATTAGTGGTCCATGACCGATTTTGGCGAAATCCGTGCTGCTCCGGAACTAGGATTTTTTGTTATTCTCCAGGTACTCCATGAGCGCTTCAGCTAAAATAGTCTCCATGATCTTGGAGATCACCGAAAGAAGTGTTATTGGGCGATAATTCGCTGGTTCCGCACGGCTACCACTTTTGTAGATTGGAGTGCTTATCTAGTATTGCCACATGTTGGGGGTGTACATCTCGTTAAGACATCGCTAAAGAGTACTGCTAACGGTTCAACTAAACTTGTGGCAGCAACGTTCAGCGCCATCGGGCGAAGGCCAACCGCGCCCGGGGAGTTGCATTCGCGCAAGGACGTCAGCCGCTTCAATACAGTTATGTGACCCACTAAATAATCCATGGGATTCGACTGGCAGATACTGAGTTTTGATTTGGCTGTGCAGTAGCGAGTACGGTGAATTGTACACTCCTTGTATCCTAGTTTACCTTGCAAAAACCCTGCTGTTTCAGCACTGAGGAAGCGTTGTTAATATATGTCTGCACTTAACTTTTAGGTCTATTTCAAAAGTCTCGTTGTTGACTTTCGGCTTTGTTTTGCTTTGACCCGGGAGTTTACAACTTGCTCCAGAGACAAGCGAACTTGTCGGTTGCACAAGCATTAAGTGTGTTTAAGCTCTCTTAACCCGTCCAGTCTGAGAAGCGTCGATGGACGGACCCGGGACGCAGAACGGACATCAAACAACACACACTTCCACTACTGACAAGGATGACCTCGTAACGTGAAGTAGTCAGGTCAAGTCAAGACAAGCTTTATACACCAGTGTAGAAGCATTTCAGCAATACATAGGAGCTCTACATTCGCTAGATGCCATTTAGCTATATGACACGGTTACCCTCCCAATTACATCTCTATCAGAGCGAGTTAATTCCATCAAGTATAAATTCTACACATTCATCTGTTGTTTCATTTGGACTGACGAGCCATTTGCTTTGCAAATGTATCGTTACACACCACAGGCACGAAGTGTTTGTTTTCAAGTTCTTCCGAGACCATGAGTTCCCAATTGGTTCCAAGTAGATTTTAAGATTATACCATTCACATCGTAGTTGTCAACGACAACAAAGGTATACGAAAGATTGCCGAGTACAGTGCACTTTGCAGACGAGTGAATACTAAGTAATAGCCTTTGCAGTCCTTGTTAGATCTTTCTAAGAAACTATGTAACTCGACAGATTTTTAATGCTGGAACTATAAGTTGCACCGGCATCCTGGTGTGGCGGCTTTTTGCACCACAGGTGCATCCTTGGTTGGCTTGCCGAACAACCTCCAGGCTGGCTTGACGAGCAACCTCCTCGTGGTGCCAGCTGGGTGGTTCGGGGTTTTCCCGTTCTAGCAATTGGTTCGGCGGCAGGGTTCCAGGACATATTGCGTTTTCGCCTTGCAAGCGTTCTCCCCATAAAAAGCCACATATGTCCGTTTAACAACACTGTGACGTGGCGGACGTGACTCGCCACTAAATAAAGTCACTGCCCCTTGCTTTATCCTGGTGAAGCATTGTATCCCAGCAAATTTGTGCTGTAATTCTAGGGAGCACTTGGCCCCTGTTTGACAAAGAAGCAAACAAAAGGCGTATGAATTGAGCAATCAGTCACTGGCTCCCAAAGGACGCGATTCCCTGAATTCGCTCCGCTGCCTTGTGAGCAGGCTTTTCAGCCAAGGGCTCGGCGAGGTGCCCCCTAAGTCAACACCCTACTTCGGCTAGGACAACCGGGTAGTATCTCGCCCTCTGACGGAACCATGGATTTCGATGTTTTGTGTTGTGTTTTCTTTTACTATTTCTGTACCCCATGCTTTCTGATGGCTTTACGTCTATTCGGATACACCTGCAAATATATATATATATATATTTTTCAAATTTCATCATATTAAACAACTCAAAAGCGTTTGTTTCTGTGGTCGAACAAGAAAATGGTGCGTATTTCATCCAACCATTGGTAAGTGCTAGGAGGGTGCGAACTAGTTGAATGTCTTTTTGGCTGCGTAGTGCACATTTTCTTCTCATGGCTTCTATACAAAAGATTAACCTTGACCACAGGTTTAGGCTCTGTCGGTAGGTTAGAATGTGTTTAATTTTGTCACTAATACACTCGCAAAGATGGATTAATCCTCTGCTCAAATGTGTTGAATGATTGAGTGTAAGTGTGACCAGTTGAGAAACACTAGCAGATCATTACTGATTCTATTGAACTGTCACAAAAATCAGGTATATTCAGACTTGATGTTTGGAATAGGCTGTCGAATTAAATTCGATTGATAGGAAGTTTTCCGCGGAGGAGTTCATGACGGTTTGCTATTTAATCGCAGCTTGCAAACTTGCCGTGTCATTTCGCCAGCGAAATTCAACGCCTTCTTTATCTGTACACATCAAAACTGTCTGCACCCTATATTCCCTTCTGTCAATCTCCTTGCGTAGCTAAACTCCACATCGACTCTTTCGATTATCATGCAGATAATTTATTACGATCGCAACGCCAACCCCAAAATCAGACGTCTTCCTGTCAACTATAGATACATTGGGAAATCACATTTTGGACGTTTGACGTATTGGTTGCGGTGTACAT
The DNA here is from genome assembly GCA_944474145.2 of Dicrocoelium dendriticum. Taxonomy (NCBI): domain Eukaryota; kingdom Metazoa; phylum Platyhelminthes; class Trematoda; order Plagiorchiida; family Dicrocoeliidae; genus Dicrocoelium; species Dicrocoelium dendriticum. Next base: position 21,651,238 of record OX104065.1, on the reverse strand, counting down.
TTGGTTTATTCATCTAATTGAGCGAAAATGTCACGTATGTGCGTTCTTCAAAAAGGTGTTCAAAACTGTACAGAATTTTGTATTTGCAAGTTTCACTGTCCACTGTTGGAGACCAGTTGGGGGGGCTGATCGGCAACTAGAGAATGACGGCTGTCGCATAGATGAACGGACCAACAAGATGAAACCATATGTGGCCAAGATGTATGTGCACTTGTTAAGCAATAGGGCCGAAGCTTGACCTGAAGAGTTTCGGATCTGCTCTCGCCCATCATTGCACTCCGTCAACGACCGGCGTCGCCCTGAATTGGACTCTTCAGATAGAGCTAGCCTGAGCTGATAGTGGATGCTGACACATACTGGTTAACGGTTTACGTTTTGGTCACAAAGTTTGAGCTGCGCGAAGAGCATTTGACCAACAATTAACCTTGACTTGTTTTGTAGCTGTCTGAATCCAAAGCACTCATGATTCATGATTCCAGGACATCTTATCACAGCAAGTGCACAAATATCTGACGTGTGTCCTAGAACTAATGGTGAATGCCAAGTATTGAGGTTGCCTTACAACTGTTCAGATCCATCATTGAGAGTGTTTCAAGGATCACTTATTGCACGTTGCGCAGTCAGCCGTGTGGCACGTAATGTCCTCAACCGCTATGAGTGCTTTTGAAGATGGCTTGCCTACGTTTTTCCTCGCACTCAGTTTTAAGGTGCACACTCCATTGAAGTGTCTTACTCCTCACCCTGGTGTTCGGCAGCAAAAAGTGTGGGAAGCGTTAAGACAGCTTCCTAAACAAATGTATAAGGAATCGTTTACTTGTGTCTGGAAGAAGTGTCCGGATGTTGGGGTATATGTCCATTAATGAAGTGTATTGCAACTAGCATAGTGAATTCATTTTGCGGCTAGTTTCCATGATGCTCAACATGGATGCTCATTGTCTCTAAGCTATGTTTACTTGCCTACAGTACAAAACCAAACCCGAATTAAAACACGTTTGTTTCCACCACAAAATTTACACCATTTCAACAAATCGATACTTCTCCTCATCGGCGATGAGCCACCCAAGCTCCCATTATAGGTAACGTCCGGTAGTTCATAAAAACAGTCCTATGGCTACTGAAAACATTACTTCCCATGAGCACCGGAGCATCACCGAGATACATATGAGGAGTTTGAGTGAACAGAGAAAGTTTCGTCATACAGTAAAATGGAAGAGTAACTCCCTGCCACATTCTTTGCTGCACGTATGCGGTCGTTTGCAGGGGGTTGCATTCGCCGAGTTATTCACCTTTCAAAGATGGGGTGTTATCCATCAGGCGAAACATCCCGACTGAAGCAAGGGGCTGCGTGACTCTGGGGTCAGGTCTGTCCTCTGTATGTTCCGAAAATGCATGACAGGGATGAGTAACCACCATATACCGCATGGTAGCAATCACTTGTGACGATTCACAGACGGCATTCGTAGCTCAATGGCAAAAGCCGTTGCCTAGAAAGTGTAAGTTTTGGGTTCGGACCCGGCAGAATCCGGTCGGTTTGCGCTACGGAAGGCTCGCAATAAAGCAAAACGGACGTCTAGCGTTTTCCCGGGTATGTGGTGGCTCACTGGTTGAGTCTAGCTGCGACTAATCTTCTCAAAAACACAAAATAGCCACCACTAGTCTCTACTACTGCTGGATACCCGTCGTGTAGGTGACCAAGCTCGAACGTTCTAGCAAGAATTTTTCTGGCTGCAGGATTATAGCTGATATCCTTTCATAGAACTCAGTTGCCCATTTTCCTGCATGTCCCAGATTTTTCTCATATACGTTGACTATCTCCCTTCAGTATCCGCCTAGCGCACATTCCGGAACCTTTTAGCTTAGGATTTTTACGCTAGTAGTGTCATTTACCCGTAGCGTCTGAGTCCATTGTCACAGCGGAATGTTTCATCCTTCCCTTCATTTTCCTATCCACTCTAACCAAACACCTGACGTAGCCCTCTCCTGGATGATGATATGGAATTCTCCATTGATGAACGCTTGTCCCACATTTCATAGAACTTTTATTCATGGGCTTTACTCTGATGGTGCCGTTGACTGTGGGACCGCAGACAGCTGCTCGTCTGTTGGCAGTGGCTAGATATTAGCATTCTCACGTTTTTCCCACATGCTTTCGTTCTCTATTGTTCTTCGAATACCTTTGTTTTTTAATTTTCCCCTGCATAGTTATGGCCTCCACTTCGCATATACGTTTCGTTCTTAATATTTATGCACACCGACGGAAACACTGCTTCTAACCAGATGCAAGTTGTTTATAGGGCGTTTTTTGAAGTTATATTCTTATACCAATTGCTGGTATACAACTCCGGTGGGACCTTCAAATTGGCCGTTGCTGCTTTTCTCCTTGGATTCCTGTTTGTTACGCTATATAGTGCAACATATCCATTTTTAGTGCTCTTCTTGGCATTTTGTTCATCTGAACTATTCTAAGATTATCGACGATCTCCTACTCGGCTGAATTTATGAAATCGTTGGGTGTAGTATGTTTAATAGGGTAGATTCGGGGTGCGAAGAGCTGAAACAATTGCACAGCGTGGGCATGCAATAAGTAATTCTCATGAATTGAGGAACACATAAACACGGGTCGACGCATTCGTGAAATGACGACGCTCCTAGGAGCTGGCGAAAAGACGAACGAAGGCGGTGCGAAAGGGTTCGCTGGACAAACGATAGTCACGACAACGAATAATACGATCATATAAACAACGAGTCTGCATGGAGCAAGTTCATAGGCTTGGCATCTAAATCCGTCAGTTAATTGTGTGTTCGGTTACCCAACCCTGCAATATAGGTAAAACTTAATATAAGTATGTAATGTATGTATGTATGTATGTAATGTTGCATTGCCTTGCGTTGCGTTGTTTTCACACAACGCGGATGAGTTGCAGCACATGACTAGTGCTCTGGCTTCGACAGCGGCCGAATTCGGGCTCACCATCAACACAAGCAAAACTGTCTGTCTCTTTCAGCCTTCACCGGAGGTGCAATCTTCAATATTGCCGCAAATCAGCATTGGTGCTGAAGTATTGGAAACCACCTCCCGCTTTTGCTACCTTGGGAGTGTGATATCGACTGATCAGCAGCTGCACGTTGAGTTGCGTATTCGCGTGTCGAAGGCAGTGGCGGCATTCGGGAAGCTAGAGTACCGAGTGTGGAACAACCATCAGCTTACCATTGGCACGAAGCTTAAGGTCCACAAATCCATGGTGCTGTCCGTTCTTCTATACGGCAGTGAAACGTTGACGATGTACCGTCGGGATGTGCGATATCTCGAGCGGTTCCATCAGCAGTGTCTGCGACGAATTTTGCGGATCGGATGGGGCGCCAGATTTGCAGACCCGGAAGTGTTGCGCCGAAGTGGGATGTATGCAGTGGACGGCATACTTTTACTGCTACACCTGAGATGGCTCGGTCATGTGAGCCGTATGGATTCAACGCGGATACGGAAACAACTCTTATACGGTCAGCTGAGTATTGGGAAGCGGCATGCTGGGAAACCAAAGTTACTTTACCAGGACATGATTAAAGTGAGCCTCACACGTTCTAACATTGATTGCAGATCATGGGAATCGAAGGCGGTTGATGGGCGCGGATGGCGCGATCTAATCACGAAGGCAGTTGCTGAAGTGCGGGAGAAGGATCTCATGCATGCAGAGAAGAAGCGGCAAGTGCGGAAGCGGCAAGCCCCAATGAACTGTACTCAATCGACATCGAGCGCATGGTGCTGTAGCATATGCGGTCGTGAGTGCCTTAGTCAGGCAGGCTTAGTGAGCCATGAGAGAGGTCACTCGGGACCACTGCCGAAGCGACGACGGGTACTGCAGGGAACGTAGGCATCACCGGCGCAGCGTTTGTAGGCACGCTGAATTCGATTTACTAACCGCGTGCTTGCATGCTAAGTCTCTTTATTTCAGGTGGTGGGTTTTCGGTTCATTCCTAATGCCTTTCTTTCTCATATAAATGTCTAGTGGGCCATGAGCTAGGCCATTAGGGGCCACTACAGAAGCGACGACGGGTCCTGCAGAGAAGTACGCCGAGCCGGCGCAGCGTTTGTAGGCACGCTGAATTCGATTTACTAACCGCGTGCTTGCATGCTAAGTCTCTTTATTTCAGGTGGTGGGTTTACAGTTTTTACCTTAATGCTTTTCTTTCTCATATAAATATCTCCATGTATTCTATTCCATTAACTTGCACACATCGCCTAAGCCAATTTGTATTCGATTTCCATAACATTTTTGTGTTCGTGGCATTCCGTGAACTATACTTCCTGACCTCGTGCACTTAGCTAGGCTTTGTTTGTAAACAACTTATTACATATGCTATTTAATTAAGGTTTATGTCACCGTTTCCTCATGCAATAATCGAGTTTTTCTCTTTTTATTTCTCCCTCTCTCTCTCAAGTGTTTGGCTGTTGTTTGATATCTCCGATGTGGCTGCGCTTGATGTGCATGTTGACAAGGTGCCTACCTGTGTATTACCCACTACCTCGTCCATACTGGCTCCAGGAGACAGTTGGTCGTTGCTGGAGGAGACGGGGTGCACGGTCCTTGTGGCCGTGCTAGGCTCGAAGAGTGGTTCCATGCACTCAGTGTGGAGCGGACTACGGTCCAGCCACCGCCTTGTGTGCGCTTACTTCACCAAATACAGTGTGCTTGTGTTTGCCTGTGAAGGAGTGTGGGCCGGCTCCGTTGATGAAACGTGGTTCCCATCCGCATGCCTCCCGGTCTTATTCCTTCGGGTTTACACTGGATATGTGGTGTGTGGTTGGAGATGTATGTGGGGCAGCGCAAGCCACCCATGGCCCCTCTGTAGGCGCAGGCGTTTTGTGGCTGGCCACAGTGACAGGCAAATCTGAAACCGGATGCCGCCAACCAATATATGTATGTAACTTAATGTAAGTATGGCCCTTAGTTCAAATGAATCATCTCAGTTTAGGTTACACTACATTCGGAGCGCCGTGCGAAGCACACCTTATGTCGAATGTGGTAAAAAGCCAGAATGAATTTTCAAGAAAAATTTTGGCAAAATTATAAAATATTACGCTGGTTGGCAGGATGGCCTCAGACGCTGTAAATAGAGAATAAATCCCGCTGATTCTCTCCAGCAATTTGCGTTTTCTCTTTAACAACATCGCTTACCTTACTGTCATTATGGTGCGTAAGCAATCGCCATATACTGGTGTAGTGTGGCTTCAAGAAAGCTGATTCTATATTGACGTTGAGGACGAGGTTATCCAACTCAGTGACTATTGTATCTTAGGGACGGATAGACCTGGAACGTCGTATAATCGTGGAAGAGACATCATCAGTTACATCGACGAACTCTGGTGTAAATCGGTGGCTTGTTTTCTGTGTACTCAACATTGAATGTTAGTTCCTATTTAATAGCATGTAAACCAAAGTATTTTCCGCGGATTTCTTGCTGTATTTATTATGCAAGTCTCTAGCTCCTGCCACATCACCGTTTGAGTTAAAGCAACTTGCTGATTATTTTTCCGCTGCGTTACTGCTCAAAGTTGAGAGTTTCCTCTGTATCGTTGTTGGTGATTTCAGCAAGAACGACACGGCATTCATCAAATCTCCAGGTTTAACAGTTATGTTGAACTTTGCAACTAGACTGAACGCATAGTTAGATTTGATCTTTACAAATAAAACTCATTTGTTTTCTGCACTAAAGAGGGCTCCTCTCCGCAACTCGGATCACTGCCCTCCGAAGGTGCGCCCAGTCAAGTACTGCAAGAACAAAAGTTGTCACTTTGACAAAATCTATTCAAAACCGTCAGACGACAACACTACTGAACAGAAAATATCCTGAAACTCCAAACGACGTTGGCTTCAAAAGGGATTTTAGTATTCCAGAACGAAAATCTATCTTTGGAGTACGATCACCTGACTAAATACCTTAAATTCTACGTCGATTTGTACTGCCCTGTGAAGACCAACTACATAAGTATGGATAGATTTTCTTCACTGCAACTGAAGCAACTTAGAAGAAAGAAAGAATAAGCCTATAAATATAGAATGAGTGCGCACGTTAAGTCTCTCTGTCGCAAGCGAATTCGAGATAAAATGGCTGAACCGTTTACAAATTAAAACTTTGTTCTCACGATTGTCGCGATTTTTGAAGACTTTTGGAAGACCAATGTAGCTAAAATTCCCATAAGCTCATTGATAAAGTGAATGTGAACAAACTCAACGCTGAGTCCCATTCTTCACAACAGGATATATTTTCCTTGCCCCACTTCACCAACACAGGTCAGGTAGTCACCTCTAACAGGTTTAATGTTTGTCAAGAACTCAAAATTAAAGGTAAGAAAGCCTGTTGGCTGTGATGCATTATCACCATTTGTAATAAAGCACTGTGCAGATTATCTTGCAAATCCTGCAGCCGCAATTTTCAACCAACATCTCACGGAGCGAACCATTCGTGACATTTGGAGACCTATTTGGATAACCCCTGTGCACAAGTAGGACTCCCAAATGTATCGTCCAATAGCATGTCCATCGGTGATGTTGTAGGTCATCCAGGAACTATTTACACCACAGGTTTTCACATCCACCAATGCAGGCGGTTGATACCAGTTTGCTTACAAACATGGCCGCTCCAAACTGGATGCTGTATCATATATAGTGTATTCTGCAGCATCTGCACTGGATGAAAAAGGCGGGGCAGTACGCTTTCTGTTGCTCGACTACACAGCAGCTTTCGGTAGCGTTGACAGATCAAGCCTGCTCAATCAGCTGTCTGCAAAAGGGGTTCCAACAACTGTTTGCAGCTTGATTAAAGAGTACTTTACAAACTGCACTCAATTCCTACAGATTAATGGTGTGAAGTCTTCCTCGTTGCTCTCTAGTCGTGGTGTCTTAAGGAGAGCCATCCTCCCACCCGATGTATTTTTTTACATTAAATAGCCCCCCATACAATCTACCTATATTAGATACAAGTATGCAGAAGATTTCGTTTTAGAATGCGTTACTACAACCTTTGGGATATCTTCTACTTTTCAAAATGGTCTAGATGAGCTTGTGCTTTGGTCATCGTCCCAATCCCTGATTTCGAACACTTCTAAATATCATGACGCAACATTCTCCGAGTTACGAGTTGGTTTGGACGTCATTTCTTCATCGGCAGTGAGTGACCAGTTCATCGTCAACTACTAAATATCTAGGGGTCTTTTGATCCAGAAAATTATCTTGGTCTATTCACGTTGCCGAAACGTTTTGTAAGGTTAAACAGTTGTCATTTTACGCTCTTCGAGTTAAAGTACTTTCAGTAACCGCTGTTGTGATTCTTAAATTTTTGACTAGATCTATAACGCCGTATTGGCTCTTCTTTTCCCTTGCAATCTTCGCTGGGTTACTCAAGAAAGACCATACACTGATTTCCAGATTCAGGGCATTGTCTAGCGACTTACTTGTGGATTTCATAGTTAACAAGCACCTGGACGCTTATACTAGTTTTTCTTCCAGAGTTCTAAAAGATCTTACTCATCCATTACATTATGACCTAGCAACAACACTATTTACCCTGCCTGCTCCAAGTCAGAGGTGCTATTTTCTCGTGCTGAATCTTACAGCAATTCTGTTCTACCGTGCCTGTCCCGCTTGCTAGTTGACTCACACAAAACTATCAGTATGATGCAGAATTAGTTGCCCCAGTGACATCTGCAGACAATTTTTACACTCACTTTTTCTTTAAAAGTACTTTCATCTACTTTACAATCCACAGCGAGAGGGTAACATGGTTAAAATGAACTTAGCCGAATGCATAAAGCCTATTTTGACCTGACTTGGCCATCTCGAATAATGGTGTACAAAATTTCGATTAATCTATTTTGTAATCCACCGAACCTGTTGCAGGTTTGCACTTAGGAAGTTCCTCTGGCTTCTTTTATGTTATTTTTAAGTTTTCCTGCTCGATGAAGTTTAGTGCACTTCAATTAGTAGTCCGTCTCGAAAATTATCCCTGTGTCTTACTTCTATTGTGCCCGAAACCTAATTACAGTTAGCGTCTTACACTACACAGCAGACTGCCATTTTCTTTTTCATGCTCCCCTTGAGGGATAATGCTCGAAAAGTTTCTTTCCGAAATGAATAAACCATGATGTATCTACCATTTGTGACGAAATATTTTAGAATCAAGGAATTAGCCCTCGGATCCTTTGGTAGTCTTTGCTTGCTCGGACTTTGGAGATGAAACATCTATTATCTTTGATTTCAGCGCCGCTAGCAAGTTAATTTTCCCTGTACAACTGTTCAAGTCAACAATTATCCTTTTTTGCTTCATATAATCAGTTACGTTCATAATAATTTTCGATCACATTGTGATCGGGCTATTGCAAATATATGTAGTTCCTTGATCAGGCCACCACAGTCGTCTCTCATGAGAAATCGAGAATAACTTACTATTATTTAGCAGTTGTGAAGACGCGGATCAGCAAACATTGTACTGAGCTCACTGCTACCAAAGTGCACAGTATACTTGAACGCTCCTATTGGAATCATGCTCATCCTGTGAATGATTCAGCGAATGCCTGCTCCACTGCTGGCTACACCCGCTTGTTTCAACTCAAACATTCTTTCTAGCTATGCGTTTATGACTCAGAGCATCTTCGGGCTTTATCCGCTGTACTTTGACAACCGGTACGATGCGGCTTCATGTTGAAAAGGTTCTAATGTAATCCACGTTCTTCAGCCATGGGTTGCTACAGATAATAATCTGTCTTTTACGCCGGAGAAATATACATATTATCATGTTTGTTACCAATACTGATATATTAGTTTGATAAGCAAGACATGCAAGTTGTAAACCTTAAAGAAAATGCCTGCTTTTTGAAATTCCCTAGTGGAAGAATTGCACCTAACCGCTAACCTTCAAAGGGTTACACTGGCCACTTACCTGATACGCCTGTTGCGTTATATTCTTTGAATGAACTATTGTGCAATGTGTACCGAGAAGAACAAGCCGGATTTCGTCCAGACCGCATCAGCATCGACCAAATCTTCACGCTCCGCCAACTTCTCGAACTCCGGCACCTCCATGGGCGGCCAACAATCGTAGTGTTTTTGGTCATCCGAGCGGCATTTGATTCAGTAGATAGATCTGCGTTGTGGAACTGTTTACTGAAGAAAGGTGTGCCCGACAAGTTTGTATCCATCCTGAAAGAACTTTAGAGTCACACGTCGGGAAAAGTCAGGGCTTACGGCACGCTCTCTTCTTCATTTGCTGTGACCAGCGGTGTTCGTCAAGGTTGCCCTATTTCACATTTCCTCTTCAACTTTGCCATTGAAGATGTCGTCCAAGGAGCACTGGAAGGTGTCCAGAACTGTTGTGTTGAGCTCCTCACTGGAGACAAAGTCACGGACATGGACTACGCCGATGGTGTCGCCTTGCTAGGAGACGGCTCACAAACCGTCCAGAGCGCTTTGGACTGCTTAGCGATAGAGGCGTCTAATTCCGGCTTATGCTTCACTCCGAGAAAATGCAAAACGTTGCTCCAGGACTAGCAGGTGCTCTCACCATTGCTGTACACGTTATGGAGCAAGTCCCTTGCTTTAATTATCTAGGGAGTTGCATCACGGCTGGTGGCGGTGTTGGAGTTGTAGTCTCACAACGGAGTGCAAAGGCCCGCCTTGCATTTACCAAACTGCTACACCTATGGCGTCGTCTTGATGTCAGTCTCAAGCTCAAGGGCAGGGTGTACAATGCTTTCGTTCTTGCAATACTCTTGTACGACTGTGAGAGAACTGAGAACTGAGAACTGGTGCGAAGCAGCGAGTAGAGTTTGCTCTGTGTAGCTGCATCATTCGTCGTTTTCGGACATGAACTTTTATTTATCGTTTCGCTCTTTGTACTTTGCCTCTGCAAATTGTTTGTCTAGTAGCATCTTGAATTTTGCCACTGTGTTCGCTTCTACTATATGCTGAGGCAGGTCGTTCCAGACATTCACCACTCTTCGTTCGAAACAGAGTTGATGGGCGACCCGCTTCAAATCCGGGACGATAAGTTTATACCGGTGTCCTCGCGTGCAGCTTGGTGTGCGCAGATGAAGTAGTTGTCTCAACATGGGGTAATCACCCAGATGTAATATCCGGTGCGTCATGATGAGGTCAACCCTCAGCCGACGATAAGATAGGGTGTATAACCCTAGTTTTTTACATCGGTCTTCGTATGGCATACCTCGTAAGTTGGGAATCAGCCTAGTGGCTACATGCTGCACCCGCTCAAGCTTTTCTACTTCGCCCCGGGTGATGGGACAGTATGCGGGAGTGCCGTACTCTAGCATTGGTCGTATTATCGAGACGAAGAGGCGAGTGGCAATCTCTTCGGACCAAGTGCTAAAGCTGCGCCTGAGAGCCCAAAGCATCCGAAGGCTGTTTTGGTACAGCCTATTCGTGTTGTCAATGGACTTTAGGTCGCAGTGTGAGAGTACACCGAGGTCGCGCACGAAAGGAGCGGGATGCAACGGTTGTCCAGCCACTGTGTACGTTCGGCCGTGATCATACTTACCCAACCTCATGAATTGCGACTTGGCAGGGTTGATCGGAAGGTTAACCTCTGCAGACCATGTTGCGAGGCGGTCGAGATCCTGCTGAAGTAAATCGCAATCATTGAGTGTGCGGATTACTCTCCACACTTTCAAGTCATCTGCGAACAAAGCACAATGTGATTGTAGTAGCTGAGGCACATCGTTTATATGGATTAGAAACAATATCGGGCCCAGTACAGTGCCTTGGGGCACGCCGCTGCTCGATGGATACCACTCAGTTAGATGGTTGTCCACTTGGACTCTCCACTTCCGATCAATAAGGAAATTGCTGATCCATTTGTGCAGCGAACCACCAACACCGCACATCCTCAGTCTGTCAAGGAGCACTGCATGGTTAACCTTGTCAAAAGCCTTACTGAAGTCAATGTAAATGACGTCAACCGATTGGCCTTTGTTCAGCGCTTGTAACCATTCGTGCCTCGTCAACAGTAGGTTGGTGATGCACGAACGACCTTTCAGGAAACCATGCTGTGCGGAGGTTAACAGGTTTTTCGACTCGAGAAGTTGCAGAAGGCTCTTCTTCACAATCCTCTCGAGCGTCTTTGCCAAAACTGCCGTCAGGCAGATCGGCCGGTAGTTATCCACTTTGCTTGGGTTACCACCTTTCGGGATAGGCTTTACGACTGAGCATTTCCAGTCGTCCGGTAGTAGACCAGTGGATAGTGACCTGTTAAACAATTCAGTTACAGAAGGTGCAATTATGGTCGATAATGACTTGAGGATTAGTGGGTGTATACCATCTGGCCCAGCAGGTTTCGTCCCGTCAAGATTTGCTAGAATCTTGCGTACATCCTCAATATTGCAGTCCAGGCTGTTAAGTTCGGCTGGAGCGGTGCTCGTCGAACTCATTACAGACACCTGGTCACTTGCGAATACGGAGGCGAAGTGCGTTGCCAATGCTGACGCACGATCTGTACTTGAGGTTAGAGGCTGTCCTTCTGAGCCTTCTAACACTGGGATATTAGCTCAGAAGACATTAAGCTGTTGTCAGTCTTCGACAATCACTGTCTACGAAGGATTGCTCGGGTGTGTCGGCAACACCGCGTAAGCGACGCAGAAGTGTGAGACCGAGTACTTGGACCGAGTAGTGCCAGTCTTAGGGACGTTATTCTCCGACATCGCATGTGTTGGCCTGGGCACGTTTGGCGCATGTCAGTCCATCGCCTTCCATGTCGAGCGCTATTTGCACTCCCAGGGAGCGACTGGAAAGGTGCAGTGGTAGTTAGCCAATGATGTGAAGAAGGAGCATGAAGAAGGCAACCTCAAGTTTGGCGGCAGTCGGACCAGTCCATCTTCCAGGTTGGGGATCAAGAGATACTGAATCGCAGTGGTTGGAAACATTTGACCTCATGGCCCACAAGAAACATCAGTGGGGTCAATGTCGTTCTTCCATTATCTCCCCTCTTTAAGACAAACAAAACTCACGAAACCAAAAGCAGAAGTTCAAAATAGCGTGTGTAAAACCAAAAATATCGTTCCCCATTTTTTATTCGCAGTTCGTATTTCTATCTTCGTCACTTTTTTCTTCTGCCATGGTTCGGAGAGGAAAAGATCTGTTACCAGACTGTGAATATATATATATATATATATATATATATATATATATAGCAGATGACTGATGTCTTCAGTGAAGTCATCAGAAAGGAACCAAATTTCCAACAGCAAATATTTTAGTGTCTGGTTTGCCCTAGGCAGCTCTACTCCGGCATTTGCAACCGGTTAGTATTTCGCCTACTGAGGAATCATGGAACGGAATTGAGCTACATTCTGCTAGTGGGTTGATCTTATGCTACTGTTATTATTACTTTTAATTCATACGCCACCGACCTATCCACAATTCTGCTGTATCATCCTGTCCCGCTTTCGGCTAACCCCTCAGCGATGAACAGCATCGCGCTGGCCAATGAATCTGTCGTCATACCAAGCACACACCTCCAAACCGAGATAAGACAATCCCACGCTCACCCTTGCCGCTTCTTCAACACAAAACAGTACAATTTGGGAGCACTCAATGCGCGTGCCCTATGCAAATTGGACAGCAAGCCGGTCTTGCATTCACCCTGGAATTTCTTGCAAGGAATGTTTGGAGTTTATCTGAAAGCCGAATTTAGTATTCCAACACAGTCTACTAACTGCCTTTACCAGTCCACAATCACATCCGTTTCCTTCAACGCATTTCTGGCGACCACAAATCCACTGCAACTTAGCAAGCTAGTGTTGAGATTATCCTTAGTTCCAGAGCTGAAGCGACTCATCTTGAATAAGTTCCCCACAATAGTCGACTCTACGCTATGTCACTCCTAGAATGGGCCAAAGTTAACAGACGTCGAGAAGACAAACGCGCGCCTTATGTTATTTTTGCCTATGCGCCCACTGACTATAGCCCAGAAACAAAGACATATTCTATCAGAATCTTAAGGACCCACTTCTAAGGGCTCTCAAAACCGACATCATCATTTTAGCGCGAATTCCGAAGCTACCTGGAATGCTCAATAAACAGAAAACTGTTCGCAGATTGACCACATCTCTGTAAGTCGCTGGGAGCGTGACAGGGTTCGAGACTGCAGATCCTATGGGTCAACTTGCATCAAATTCGATCACGCGCTGGTATGTGCGATGGTATGCCTGAGCACCGGCAGCTCGCCTAGGATTAAACAAACTCGTCCGAACATTGCTAAATTGGAAGACATCACTCTTCAAATGGAATAATAACGGACCCACCGTGACAATCCCACTGCTCCAGCTCCTTTGGAGGTTGACCAGCATTGATTACGTCTGATTAAGTAAAATCCACTGGACCTGACATTTATCATTAACAAGGAATAAGCAGCCGAACACTAACCTTCGGTACCTGTAGCTCAAATGCTTCTTGCCGAGACAACCAGTCTGGAAATCAGTTACATATGAAGAGAATGCTGCAAAGGTCAGGCGGGAGGCTGCCGTTGTGGTCTCTTCTGTTGTAAACACCGCTAACATAAATAAAGAGACAAACAAAAAACAACCAACATTGGTCAGCAGGTCAGGACAAACGAGTACCCTAACTGGTAGATCCAGGAAAATGGAATCTAATAATAGTGCCTTGACTGTTATATGCCCGAATGTCCCCAAACCTACCACCGTCACATTGCGTAGTAAGTTATCGGACGACCAAGACCAATGGAACTCATTGTGCATGCTGATGAGTACCAAAGTGAAGCCCACAAATCTCTGTCTTTGAAAGCCGGCACTCTGCCGTCACAGTAGAAGAACGCTGTAGTCATTCGTCGCTGCAAGTCATGCTCTGCATGAAATGATGAACTATCGTCCAATAAGACATAATTCTATACTCTCTAAAATGATGGAGCGTCACATGAAGTCCGAAAGTGTTGACTTTATGTTGGTGAGAAATCGTGTTATCAATACAAAACACGGTTTCCTAAGTGCGAGATCCTGCATCCAATGTCAGATCAACTTTCTCTATCTGACTAATGATCTCTATGGTTGTTCCTCCGCAATATTCATCTACCTCGATATGCAGAAGGCATTTGATCGTATCCCTCATAACTACATTTTGTCCAAACTAACTGCAAATGGCATAGGCAACCCACTGCTTTCATGGTTCGATTCCTACCTCACAAATAGAACCCAAGTTGTCCAGATTCAACAGGAAACAAACGCGCCAAACGCTGTCACCTGAGATACAAGGTAGTGTTCTAGCAATCTTTTTATTCCTAAAAGATTCCTACGCG
>OX104065.1:21550389-21636425 GCA_944474145.2 Dicrocoelium dendriticum | reverse complement strand
TGGGAAGTAATGTTTTCAGTAGCCATAGGACTGGTTTTATCAACTACCGGACGTTACCTATAATGGGAGCTTGGGTGCCTCATCGCTGATGTGGAGAATTACTGATTTGTTGAAATGGTATAAATTATATGATGGAAACAAACGTGTTTTATTTCGGGTTTGGTTTTTTACTGTAGGCAAGTAAACAGCTTAGAGACGATGAGCATCCATGTTGAGCATCGTGGAAACTAGCTGCAAATTGAATTCACTATGCTAGTTGCAATACAGTTCATTAATGGACCTATACCCCGACATCCGGACACTTCTTCCAGACACAAGTGAATGATCCCCTATACATTTGTTTAGGAAGCTGTCTTAAGGCTTCCCACACTTTTTTTTGCCGAACACCAGGGTGAGGAGTAAGACACTTCAATGGATTGTACACCTTAAAACTGGGTTCGAGGAAAAACTTAGACAAGCCATCTTCAAAGCACTCATATCCGTTGAGGACACTAAGTGCCGCACGGCTGACCGCACAAGGAGCAAAAGGTGATCCTTGAAACACTCTCAATCATGAACTTGAACAGTTCTAACACAACCTCAATGCTTGGCATTCATCATTAGTTCTAGGACACACGTCAGATATTCGTGCGCTTGCTGTGATAGGATGTCCTGGAACCATGAATCATGAATCCGTTGGATTCAGACAGGTACAAAACAAGTCAACCTTAATTGTTGGTCAAATGCTCTTCGCGGAGCTCTGACTTAGTGACCAAAACGTAAACTGTTAAGCAGTATGTGTCGGCTTCCACTCTCAGTTCAGGCTAGCTGTACCTGAAGAGTCGAATTCAGAGCGACACTGGTCGTTGATGGAATGCAATGATGGGTGACAGCAGAGCCGAAACTCTTCAAGTCAAGCTTCTGCCCTATTGCTTAACAAGTGCACATACATCTTGGCCACATATGGTTTCATCTTGTTCGTCAGTTCATCTATGCAACAGCCATCATTCGCTAGTTATCGATCAGCCCCTTAACTGGTCTCTAACAGTGGACCGTGGAATTTGCCATTACAAAATTCTATACAGTTTTGAACACCTTTTGAAGACTGCACGTACGTGATATTTTCGCTCAATTAGATGAATAAACCAAATGTACACCGCAACCAATACGTCAAAAGTCCAAGATCTGATTTCCCAATGTATCTATAGTTGACAGGCAGATGTCTGGTTTTGGGGTCGGCGTTGCGATCGTAATAAATTATCTGAATGATAATCGAAGAGAGAGTCGATGTGGAGTTTAGCTACGCCAGGAGATTGACAGAAGGGAAAATAGGGTGCAGACAGTTTTGATGTGTACAGATAAAGAAGGCGTTGAATTTCGCTGGCGAAATGACACGACAAGTTTGCAAGCCGCGATTAAATAGCAAACCGTCATGAACTCCTCCGCGGAAAACCTGCTATCAATCGAATTTAATTCGACAGCCTATTGCAACCATCATGTCTGAATATACCTGATTTTTTGACAGTTCAACCGAATCAGTAATGATCTGCTAGTGTTTCTCAACTGGTCACACTTACACCCAATCATTCAACACATTTGAGCAGAGAATTAATCCATCTTTGCGAGCGTATTAGGGACAAAATTAAACACATTCTAACCTACCGACAGAGCCTAAACCTGTGGTCAAGGTTAGTCTTTTGTATAGAAGCCATGAGAAGAAAATGTGCACTACGCAGCCAAAGAAACATTCAACGAGTTCGCACCCTCCTAGCACTTACTAATGGTTGGATGAAATACGCACCATTTTCTAGTTCGACCACAGAAACAAACGCTTTTGAATTGTTTAAGACGATGAAATTTGAAAAACGTGTATATATATATATATTTGCAGGTGTATCCGAACAGACGTAAAGCCATCAGAAAGCATGGGGTACAGAAATAGTAAAAGAAAACACAACACAAAACATCGAAGTCCATGGTTTCGTCAGAGGGCGAGATACTACCCGGTTGCCCAAGCCGAAGTAGGGTGTTGACTTAGGGGACACCTCGCCGAACCCTTGGCTGAAAAGCCTGCCCGCAAGGCAGCGGAGCGAATTCAGGGAATCGCGTCCTTTGGGAGCCGGTGACTGATTGCTTAATTCATACGCCTTTTGTTTGCTTCTTTGTCAAACAGGGGCCCAGTGCTCCCTAGAATTACAGCACAAATTTTCTGGGATACAATGCTTCACCAGGATAAAGCAAGGGGCAGTGACTTTATTTAGTGGCGAGTCACCTCCGCCAAGCCACAGTGTTGTTAAACGCACATATGTGGTTTTTTATAGGGAGAACGCTTGCCAGGCGAAAAACCACCACTTCCTGGAACACTGCCGCCGAACCAATTGCTGGAACGGGAAAATCCCGAACCACCCAGCTGGCACGACGAGGAGGTTGTTCTGCAAGCCAGCCAAGGAGGCAGCTGTGGTGCAAAAAGCCACCACACCAGGATGGCGGTGCAACTTATAGGTCCAGTATTAAAACACTGTCGAGTTACATAGTTTCTTAGAAAGATCTAACAAGGACTGCAAAGGCTATTACTTAGTATTCACTCGTCTGCAAAGTGCATTGTACTCGGCAATCTTTCGTATACCGTTGTTGTCCTTGACACCTACGAAGTGAATGATATAATCTTAAAATATACTTGGAACCAATTGGGAACTCATGATCTCGGAAGAGCTTGCAAACAAACACTTTGTGCGTGTGGTGTGTAACGGTTCATTTTTGAAACAAATGGCTCGTCAGTCCAAATGAAACACCAGATGCATGTGTAGAATTTATAGTTGATGGAAGTTATTCGCTGTGGTAGAGATGTAATTGGGAGGGTAACCGTGTCACAGAGCTAAATGTCATGGAGCGAATGCAAAGGTCTTATGTATTGCTGAAATGCTCCTACACTAGTGTATAAAGCTTGTCTTGACATGACTTGACTACTTCAGGTTACGAGGCCATCTTTGTCAGTAGTGGAAGTGTGTGTTGTTTGGTGTCCGTTCTGTGTCCCTGGTCCGTCCATCGAAGCTCCTCAGACTGGACAGGTTAAGGGAGCTCAAACACACTTCATACTTTTGTAACCGACAAGTTCGCTTGTCTCTGGAGCAAGCAGTAAACTCCCGGGTCAAGCCAAAACAAAGCCGAAAGTTAACAACGTGACTCTTAAAATAGTTCTAAAAATTCAGTGGAGACATATATTAACAATGCGTCCTCAGTGCTGTGACAGCAGAGTCTTTACAAGGTAAACTAGGATACAAGGAGTGTACAATTCACCGTACTCGCTACTTCACAGCCAAATCAAAACTCAGTATCCGCCAGTCGCATCCCACGGATTATTTATTGGGTCACATAACCGTATTGAAGCGGCTGACGTCCTGGCGTGAATACAACTCCCCGGGCGCGGTTGGCATTCGCCCGATGACGTTGAACTTTGCTGCCATAAGTTTAGTTGAACCGTTAGCAGTACTCTTTAGCGATGTCTTAACGAGATGTACGCCCCCAACATGTGGAAATACTAGATAATCACTCCAAGCTACAAAAGTGGTAGCCTTGCAGAACCAGTGAATTAGCTCG
Source organism: Dicrocoelium dendriticum (assembly GCA_944474145.2). Taxonomy (NCBI): domain Eukaryota; kingdom Metazoa; phylum Platyhelminthes; class Trematoda; order Plagiorchiida; family Dicrocoeliidae; genus Dicrocoelium; species Dicrocoelium dendriticum. The sequence goes on along the minus strand of OX104065.1, from coordinate 21,632,849 downwards.
CGATAACACTTCTTCCGTGGATCTCTAAGACAATGGAGACTATTTTAGCTGAGGCGCTCATGGAGTATCTAGAGAATAACAAAAAATTCTAGTTCCGGAGCAGCACGGATTTCGCCAAAATCGGTCATGTACCACTAATATGTTGATAGCTCGTGCAACCTGGACGGAAGCTGTGGAGGCTGGTGCAGCAGCAGATTCAGCCTACCTGGACTTCTTACAGGCATTCAACAGTCTGAACCATCGCATCCTACTGCACAAACTTCAGAATTATGTTATCGGAGATGCAGTTCTGGGATGGATAAGCGACTTTCCCCTTCAACGTCCCCTGAATGTGGGGGTTCACAGCACCCTATTGGATCCAATCGAAGTTCAGTGCGGCGTACTTCATGGTTCTGTACTCGGGCCACGCCCGTTCTCGGTTATCATAAATGATCTTGCAACTGTTTTCTATTTGTAGACGACCTAAAGACATAGTGTGCTATCGCTTCTGTAGAGAATCAAACGTCCCTACAGGATGACCTGGACAAAGTGCAGACATCGTTCATTGAGAAAATGCTGTAATTCAACCCCACCAAGTGCACAATTCCGAGCATACGCTGTCTGAGTACTCAAAACTACCGCTTAGGCCACAAATTATACAGCAGGGTTCTCATGGATACGATCTTGGCGTCCTTGGGCATGAGGACTTTGGGTGTATTAGACGGAAGTAAAGGGCTTGGAAGAAAGCACACCAGCAATTCGGCCTTCTTCGTAGAGGGTTCGAGAAGTTTGACGGTTCAGCCTTTCCGAAAATGCTTGTCGCGTACGTTAGGCCGCACGCGGGATACGCTACTTAAGCGTGGCATCCCTGACAGAAGCACCACCACACCACACTCAATAGGGCACAACGCAGGGCGACAAAGAAAATATCAGAGCTTTCTCCCGCCTTCTCCACCCACTCAGGCTTGAAAACCCCCAAAATATTCAGCAACTGTTATTGGTGTCTACGGGAAGATTTCATAATGCTGTATCAGATCCTGAGAAGCCCAAACCACATATGCCATTTTCTAATAAAACCCAGTCAAAACATATATCCAAGCGGTCATCAGTTTAAGCTGGTCACGCGGTACAGCCGACTGGAATGTAGACGAAAATTTCCTCCCTCCGAGTGTCACACCCATTGAACGCCCTCCCGGCACATGTAATTATCCCTTTTTGAAAAACACCTTGACGATACGCTGATACAGTTACACTCCGTTATATAGCCTATGGCCACCAGATGTCGGCATTAATGCACAACAAATAGTGCACGGCATCATACCCCTTATAATCCAGGCAGGAATACTTGCTTCTGTGCTACTCCAAAGCACTTGGTGAATCATGTATCTCACTCGATCTTTTACTGACACGCTTATTTTAATTCTGCGATTTTCACCCTAACCATCTACGGGACATGTCAAGCATTCGCTTTCATACGCGTCATAAATCATTGTTCCATTGCTCTACCCAATTGGTTCACTGTACAGCACATAAAAGGATGCGATACGCTTGTCTCATAGGTTGATTTCTTGGAACAGTCAATGTGTCACGGAGTACGTTTGTGGTCTGTGGGAAACAAACGGGGAGTGTGTGTGGAGGGGGGGACGAGAATGAAGCAATGGCTTGCAAGGGGTTGGTCACTGATTCAAGTTGCGCAACTGAAAGTTTTACATTATAGGATCAGGATGTAAATAAAACCCTGAGGTATCGAATAAGTGGATACAGGGGTAGACAAATGGCTGGGGTATGCCGAAGTTTAGCCGATGATGCAGATCTCAGTTGTAGTGATTCATGCCAAGATCATGATATCCAACTTGCGATTTGCATGGTAATTTTCTTGATTATAAACTCCCCCTGACCCATTCCGAGTACGAAACGGTTGAAGTTGACAATTTCCACCACCTCACTGTTAGGGCTTTGTGGTGTTTTTACAACTCTCTCTGTATGACCGTGGCACTATCCACACAAATTACATGCTTACTAACGCCGAATATCTTAATAAATCCTTGCACACTAACACCTTCATAAGCAGTCGTGACATGTGCCGTTTCTGTTCCATTCAACTCATTCGCATCTCTCTCGCGTTTCGGTCTACGTACGCGTGCGCGCAATCATTGAAAGCAGTCCCATAAACGTCATTAATCATCCTGTCTGATGGAAGTGATTCAGATACAGTTGTTAATTTAGTACGAAGCTCTCGACCATCATGTTCTCTTGGTTTAGTACCATCTGAACGAACTCCGTAGTTCATTCTTTATTAGAAATGTCTACAGTCCCGAAAACATAGCTGGTGTTGAAAAAGCAACACGTCCTGTCTCCACAACCGGAGCGTAAGAATGGGGATACGAGTGAAGAATTATTTTGCGCCAGAAAAGAATTAGTGAAGAACAATCACATTAGAGACCCACAACATCGCAGGAGTCATGACCCTAAGTTCTGTTAAATTTATATCCTCAGCTGTAAGTATCAAGCGTACAGTGAGACAAAGGTGTCGCCAATCCCATTGTTACGATAATTGATGAAAAGCATATCAAAGTGTTCCGCAAAAAGGCATCATAAATCAACTTGACATATGATACAGTAATTTCACACAATCTGACAACGCTGCACCTACAGATGCCACTACCACCGCAAAGTGAATTAGCATCAACAAGCCAGACATATTCACATTCAGCACATCCGCCTTGTTGGAAAAACGTGGATAATCGAAGCAAACGGAATAGTCTACGCAATGGAACTAGTCGAGCTCGCTGATAAGTGAAAATGCACACCAGCGCGTTGAATCGAAGAAAGCACTTCGCAAAAGCAATACAGTGAGGACCAGCACTTGAGTGTTTTTATACCTGTACAAGTAGATGGGTGTAGTAGGAAGGAATAGAGGGGGATTTTTAGCTACGTGCTCCACTTAACGGTTCTCGTGTGAGAAACGACGGTACGCACTAGTGTTCTTTGTCTTCAGCGACACTGTTTGCATCAGACAATATACTGGAGTATTATTGCACAGCCACAAAGAAGAGCCACAAAGGCAACGTGCGGACTATTCGGTCTAAGCTAAGAACTGTGCCTTCGTGTACTCGGTGTGTCCTCATTAGAATACCGACGGCTTCGCAGAGATCTTACTCTCACGTACCGGATACTAAGTGAAAGCGAGCATCTATGTACATCCTTGTTGACTCTAGCCCCTTACAAACAAAGCCGAGGCAACCACATGAGACCAATGACGCAACACTCCCGTCTGAATTGTAGAAAGCATTTTTATTCACTTAGAATCTGTTCTCACTGGAGTGCAATAGCAAGATTTGTGGTGAAGGCACCAGACATGTCGACATTCGAAAGACTCTTAGACCTACATCTTATTGATAAACGCTACACAACAGTTCGATAACATGCAATGGTTTAACCACTGATAACGTTACAAGACTGAACATTTTGATTTTGGTTCGCTTTTGCATGTCCATCCTGTGGGTCTTGTAAGGTTATGCTTTTTGTCCCATCATACACTATTGAACTATTGAATGCTATAAGCCAAGTATGCACAGTTGGGTGATAAATATAACGCACAGTTAGTCGCAGTTTCGATTTTGACATAGTTAAGCAACTGAGGTAATTCCTTTGGGGATAGACTGCGATAAGCTTCGTCTGTTTATGCGTGGAATTGTGGATTTCTTGGTGGCCCGTAGGCACATTGTTCTTGGATTTTAAGAAATATCTACTAGCTTTTTAAAAACTTCACTTAATTGCACTGATCGCAACATCACTGCCAATCCAGACAAGTCACTGATGCATGTCATGTACTGCCTATGTCCTCAACATATACCCGTATATCAGGATTGCATAATGACCGTGAACTCTTTTCAGCATGTGCTTTGATGCTGCCTACTACCTATCTATCTAGCTACTACCTATTTAAAAGTAGCATATAATTAACACACATTTTTTAACCATCATGGTCAGATTGGTTACCACCACAAATCGCATCTAGAATGAATTAACTGAATAACTGGCCATTTCTAGTTCCTCATTAGTTTTTATTGTAAAAATTTGTTTATTTATTGGCGTCGATGCGTATAGTAGGAATATCCAGACACTTCGTTTTAACGCGCAGCATAAGACGCAGTTGAACAAAGGATTACTGTTAGAGCCTAATACGTGATCCTATTTTTGTATCGGATTGTATTTTCACCCATTCGTATACCAGCTGCCTCGAAAAATGAAGAAAAGTTGTTTTCAGTGAGAAATAAAGTGGTTTGCTTGCCTATGGTTTAAAAATCGTAGGGAAATGGGATGTGAATCTAGAAACATTTCGAAGGCAAATAGTCCATCTGAGCTTCAGTTTAGTAGCAGTTTTAAATCAGTAAATTGAAGATAGGATCCTATGGTCTACCGATGCTTCGTGTGTACTCATTCTCTTGTTCGCTTCGATCACAATATATCGGAGGGACTGCCAGGGGAATGTACAAAAAAGCACGGGAGCATTGCCCCTTGGTTGTAAAGCAGGGTGAATAGAATAATGGTTAGCGCATGGTCGGAGGCGACTATGTTCCTCAGAGAATCGCGGTACAGTCCTTAATATCGGAATAACCTGTTCTAGCTACATGGGATTGTACAGTACGCAACGTATAGGGAAATCCGTCCAAAACGTGCAACAGACAAACAAAGTTGCTGACATAATTTGGTTTTGCACAACATGTTAAGTCAATCCAGTTATCAACTGTTTATATTTGCTCATGAATAAGTGCAACAGGATGACTGGGATAATCGTGCACTTTGTAAATACCAAAGTTGTTCCCGTGGAGGTGAATATAGCCACGCTAATACCGCTACCAGCCAGAGTAAGCTCCGACTATAAGCCGAAGAAGAGAGCTAGACACTCCAAGCGCCCTGCAGCTTCAGTGTCACTAAGTCCTCTAGGTCTTCTCAATCCCATAACCGAACGAGCCCCAAACATGCCTGCTTTACTCCTCCAACCATGGACGCTTTACCTGGAGATGCAGCCATGACACCGACAGCACAGCTATGGAGGCAATACGGTCCAGGTACCAAGCAGGTAACGTACGCATCGATTGCCTCGACAAACAAACCAGGAGCGACATATAGGCCCATCTTCTGTACCGAGCCCGCTTTGCGCAACGCAGCTTTCACCGTCAACTTCAGTGGTGCCTACAAAACAGGCCAACTTACCAGCAACTACATTTAACCGGACACTCGCTAGACAAAAGCGCGCTGCATTAACTCTCGTATGCACCAATGTTCCATAGTCAAAAGCTGGCATACTAAAAACCAGTTGCTAGACGATCACAACCCGTGGAGATCCATTTGCTGTGCGACAGATATTTGGGTTGAGCTTACTATGCTGAGACGTCTAGAGCGCCACCCGACCTCAGTGCACTCTAGTGAACCTCGGATTCTTCGAATAACACTGAACTCAGTGGATGAGACAGAGGCTGTCCCGCTCTCAGCAGTTCGTCTTCACAACTAACCGACCGTTGTACGTATCTTACCCGATCTCCCTAATAAAGATCGCCCAAAGAATGCAGGTGACTAAAGCAGCATTCTCAATCATGTTAGCGTGAAAAGCATATTGGTTCATGGTGATCCAGATGCACAAACACATGACCGAGAGCAGTGGTGCTACAACTGCGAAGCTCTCTCTCTGTACAATGTTATTGCGAAATTCTTGCCAAGAGTACCTTCATCAACTAACTACAAGGGCTGCGGTTCAAAATTTATGAAGTAGTATTACACACCGAAGGGACAAAGCGAGTTCTATTGGATAATTGGTTAAAGCTTCCAGCCAGGTTGCCAACAGAGATCCGGCTAAAGGCAACAGACGCACGGCCACGAGTCGTAAGCAAGTCGATGGAACACGCAAAGGCCGTAAATTCTTTGTCTGAACAGTCCGGTGGAGAGCGCGACACAACAGTACCCAAGGCCCACAACAGGGTAGAGCGCAGCACGAGCGAGGTTTCTGTTTAGGAACGCTCAACGATGCCATGCAACTTGACTGAAATTCGGAAACCAAAAACGATCAGAGACCGGCCACCTAATGCTCGGCTCAAAAACAAACACAAAGTTGACATCCACCAATGCCCTCCTAACAACGGAAACACTATCCTGTGTGTACACAAACGCCTAAGGTCTTGCAACTAATTTGGCCGAACTTAACGAACTCCACAACTCACAACCGCGGGACCTCGTCATGATTACGGAGGCCTGGTTGAGCCATGAGGTAACCGCTTCTGATATCAATTTACCCGTATGTCGCTGCTAGGTAACGATAGAGCTCTAAGGTGTATGGTGTGAGTCTTTATTATAATACAAATCTCCGATGCGAAGTTATCGATCACCCGGAAATCCACGCTCCGAATTTGCTTTTGTGCCGTCTACGGTTGCGGAACAATAACAGATATCTATTAGCCGTGATTTACTGCCCACCAAACGCAACCTCAGAAATGGACTCCAAAGAGAATTACGTCTTTCCGTTTGCTTTGAACAAGTCTTACACCCACATTCTTGTCGTTGGAGACTTTAACGTGCATGACGGAAACGCCAGCAGCCGATGGTGCGCAGTTGAAAGCATACTTGCAAGGGCTAATTACTAGACACTCGCTGTACAACCCCGTAACCTCTCCCACAAGCTTTCGAACTGCTAAAAAGCCGTCGATACTGGATCTTGTGCCCACTGATGAAAAACTCATGACCGACGGAATAGTTACAAGCATGCCACTGGGTCGCAGTGACTAGGTAACTATGCTTTGTCTATACATGCCATGCGGAATATCCTGAAAAGGAGGATGATAAAATGTTTACCAACGCATTCATCTCGGTAGACGCTCAGTAGATGACTCACATATATTTTGAGTTCGTCGTATTCACCCCAGCCATCCTACTGGACCTATCAAGCACTTGCTTTTATCCCGTGATAAATCATTGTTCATTGTTCATTGCGCAATTATTGATTCGGACCACTATCTCAAAGCGTGCGAGGCCTCCCCATTACTACATATGTCGCACACAAGCGGTTAGGTATTCCCTACTGTCAGCGGCCGAAGCGATCGCCAGTCGGCTTCATGCCCTTGACGTATGAGCGCATAAGTACTTTGTGCGGGCACTAATTCTAGCCTAGTCCCCTGTATCGTTGACACGGTGTAGGTAACACCACGCACGCCCTATTAATTGCTGTGGGAGGAATCACCTTGCTTGCTCACACAGATCAACTTAGCATTTGCATTCATTCTTTCATTATACATGTTAGCTAAAGGTGTAAAAAACGTCAGCTACTGTGCCGCAATACATAAAAAAGGAAAAATGCAACAGTTGTAATTCACCTGAACTACCGGTAACCAATGGGCATCGTTCCGATAAGCTACCAGCTAACTACTATGCAGCAAAAATGTTTAATATGCAAAAGTATATTAGCCTGATTAGTAAGGTCGTGGTTGGAGGGGAGGCTAAGAGGGTTGGGGTGGGACAAAGAAATCACAGCACGAATATCATTGAGATCAGCTCCTTGCCATATCAGCATGTGTATTCAGCCAAACGTGTTCATCGTCTTTCGGACCCCAACCAGGGAGCCGAAATGCTCCCATCAAGGCCAACTCCGAAGTGAGGGCCTTCATTCCTCTCGACCAAGTCATCGCTGGCCACCTCTCATCTTCTTTTATCCACAACCCCAACGCACAAAACAACGCACATCGCAGGAGCCAGTTGGCTGGCATACGTTACACGTGGCCGAGCCATCGGAGCCTGGTGCGTGAAATGACGGTGCTGAGCCGTTCATCTTCTTTTCCTGTGCCGTAAACAAGACGTCGAACACGTTCGTTTCTCACTCGGTGTTCCCACCAGATATGAGCCAAATTGCGAAAGCATGGTGGTCAAACGTAACTAGCCTCTTTATGTCCGTTGATCTAAGGCGCCAGGTTTCACAACCGTACAGTAGGGTGGAAATTACCGCTGCAAACTTTCAAAGCGGTCAAAGGCCTTTAGACTCAAGCGACCGGTAACGAAAAAATGCAGTCAATGAATCACGGGCAATATTTATCCTCAGCAAAGCAAATATTCCCACTGCATTAATTTGAATCAAATATAGAAGGCACTTTAGGGGAAAGAATTCTTTTTGATAAACTTTCGTCGGACCCAAACGTTTACATATCACTGATAGTGGAGAAAACGTCAACTGGGTGGGGATTGATTTCTGGGCTGTTTGAACAATCAAAATCGATAACTTGCGACAGGAATATAGATTGTAAGCCAAGTGAATTGAAGTAACATGCATACACAAAGCTCAGTAGTCCGAAGTAATTAACTAGGTAAGATAACAATTGAATGACCAAGTCACAGTGTCAGTTGACCAGGCTAATCCTATCGGCCGTAGGAATGGTTTTTGTGCACACAATTATGGTTTCAGGTGGTGAGGGTAGATAGCCTCGGCGATGGATAAGAACCTTTTGCGGAATCATTGGGAGAAGTGTTCACGTAGTGAGCAGAAAACTGAAGTCATCCTTGGAAGCCGCATGTTCACCTGCAAAGCGATGCAACATGACTGAGGTGTCCGAGCACGTTATTTCACCTTTGTAAAACAATGCCGGGATGCGCTCACGTATCCTCTGAGATAGGCGCCTCGTAGTGCGACCCACGTATCTTGCACCGCACGAGCACGAGTACTGATAAACGATCATTGGACGGGTCAAAGACGGCAGTCTATCTTTCAAGGGTTTTGTAAAAAACGGCTTGTTGTGATAAACAGTTCTCAGGTGAGCTGCGAAACAAGTTTTCTCAGCAGCATCTTTCTGGAGTCGGGATAACATATCAGCTGCAGAATCGCCGTTAAACGGTATATGTATGAAAAGCTATTCCTTAGGAGAAATGCTCTTAGGTGGGTTCCGATTGCGTTCTTTCAAGTGCTTCATGTAAATCTATCAAGGTAATCACTTTTTTAAGGGAAGTCGATGATTTTCTGTAGTTCTTCGTTGACGGTATCCGGTGTACCAATATCGCGCGCCCTGAAGGCTAAAGATCTGAATAAACTCCCCTAATGCTGTAGAGGTACTGCGCTGTGAAAGTTAGTGAACTGCCCAGTCCACGTGGGCTTTCTGTGTACCTTTCTGCTGCATGATCCGTCCGAGTTACCGATAACTTCTACATCCAGGAAAGGTAGCTGGTTTCCGAATTCGTGTTCACAGGTAATGTGGGGATTCTCGTTTGCGTCACTGAAAGCTTTCAGCAACTGTTCCACGTGCTATTCGCATTAGCAAAGTACAAAGATGTCATCAACATACCGCACATACATTTCGGTATCACCGATGTGCGTTGTAAGTGGGACGCGTTCCAATTTCGTCATAAAAATATCAGCCAGCAGTGGCACCAAAAAAGATCCCATGGCCACTCCGTCAATCGGACGGTACATTTCACAATTGAATGTGAATTGAACATTCGAGGTGCAACGAAGTAACACCTCCTTTAGCAAATTCTCCGGAAAAGTTGCGTATACGGGCTGTTGCCGAGCAAGCTCGCATACGTACTCCATGGTTTCGAACAATGGAATGTTTGTGAACTACGACTTGGCGTCGAATCATACCATCCTTTTGTTATCAAGGTTGACTTCGGATATCCTCTCAATGAATTCGAACGTGTCACTCACGCTGTAAGTGCAAACCAAATTCCGTAACGCCTGCAGCTACGCCACCATCCACTGGGTCAACAAATGCTGAGGAGGGCCCACCATGTCCAAGATTGGACGCATTGGGGCGCCTTCCTTTGAACTTTAGGCAGGTAATGTAATCTCGATAGATATCCACCTAAAGGCTTCAGTTTTTCGATTCCTTTCTTCGTGATGTGTTTGGCTTGCATCAATCGCCTGAAGCAGCCGGTCAGCTGTTTCTCTAACTCCCCTGTGTTGCTCTTTCCTGCCATTAGCCTCCGGAACTTACTCTGATCACTGAGGATATGCTACATTTTACGGGTATAATCCACCCTATTCATTAGCACTATGCCGGAACCCTTGTCTCGCTTGGAAAGTATTAAGTTGTTGTTTAACCGTAGCTCTTTAAATGACTGAATTTTTTTCCTAGTGATAATGCTATTACTAGATGGTTTGGTCTTAACATATTCGTGACAACTAAGAACAAGACTAGAATCTAGATTCTCAACATCACTTGAGATTGGAAGCAGGTCTTTAGTCTGAGCAATTAGGCTTTCAAACTGCACCTCTAAAGCCACCTGATCTATTTTCTTACATGGAATGCAAAACTTTGGACCTAATGTGAACACGTTCAGCTGCGTCTGGGTTAATATCACACTGGAAAGGTTAAACATATTTCGCTGCGGGTTATTCGGAAATGTTAACTGGGGGACATGGTTAATAAGCGTACTACCTAACTTCCTTTGTTTCCTTACTCCCAGTTTCTGGTTAACCAATATTACATTTTCTCAAAAGGCTGTCGCAAGTCTTCAGACAGGCATAACACAGCTGGTAATGTTTGCGAAATGAATCACTCCAAACGAGGAGCAGTTTGTTTGCTAACTACCCTGAAATTGGCACGTGGGTTTTGGCATTCAGAGTAGTCAAATATGTGGCGGGCAATAGAGGTGGTCGGTAGCTTCGGGTCATTAACGATCATGTTTCGCGGGAAATGCTCTGCCATTCTCCCTGACAGCCTTCTCTCAGTTTGGCCTATGTACTTGCTATCGCAATTGCAGTAGTAGAGATAAATGCATGAGACGGTAACCTGCCAGTCCGGTCTGTCCAGGTTGGATTTACAGAGCAACCTTCTGACATGATGCAATACGACTAGCTCAGTCGCACAGTAACACTTCTTAATTGATTGAGGGAGGCGATGCCAGGATCTTCTGTCAAATTGATCTTCTTTAAACGGCAAGGTAATGAATACCATTTTCTTCGGGACATCAATTGTTGGTTTATCTCTGGATTGTATTTTCACGTGCCGTGCTATGAATCGCGGAGGCGTCAGCAATTCTACCGTTGAAACCAAATCTGTGCGAGCAAACTGATTTCATGACCACGCTAGCTCTCGCTTGGTGAGGCTAGTGATTACGTTTTCCTCGGAACGGGTCGCGTGAGACTAAGGGGCTTCGACCGCTTTGAATATTTTTGCCGTTAATAATCGCACTTTGATTGTCTGTTGTGTCGTATGTTTATTCCACTAATTGTATGTAAATGGCTGATGAGAATACGCGAAAACGCTGACTTCACTAAATTTGTTAAACCTTGTTTTCTCTTGCTTTATTGAAAATCGGAAATAATTGCCGTCACTAAAATCGTGGTGTGTGAAAACCAAGTATAGACGCCACCTAAGCACCGAGCCCTGTGGTACAGCGAAAACCACATCAATCACCTCGGACAGAAGTTCTCGTGCTCTCACCTCTAACCGACTTCGTGTAGAAACGTGCCTTTTCAACGCAAGAGCGGTAGTCTGTGTCATAGTTCTGAAATTTTTCTACAAGTATACGGTGGTCAAATCTATCATGCGCTTTTAAGACGCCTAGATAGATGGCATCGACTCCTGCTCCATCATCCACTGCTTCAGTCCATTAGTTGCGTGTACCTAACAGGTTCGTAATACATGAGCGGTTTTGGTGGAAGCCATGTTGCTCCATTACTAGTATACTTTGGTTTTCCAGCTACTATATCAGTGTATTTGCAAGGATTGACTCCATAACATTAGAAAGCACAAGAAACAGCGTTATCGAGCGCTAATTGGTTAGGTCAGTGCGACTATCCCCCTTGTGAATAAGAGTGATGACCGCTCGCTAAAAGGGTTGTAGAATTTAGTTGTCGCCTAGACAGCGCTGATCAAAATGACCAGTGGTTCTGCAATATCACTGGTTGCTGCCTGAAGTGCTTTCGGCCGAATGTTATCAACACTAAAAAAGCAGTAGGTACACCATGATGACTGCTACTTCAACGCAACTTCTGCAGTGAAGGCGATGTTGCGCAAACCTGACTGTGGAGTAATAGAAACGAGGAGGATATTTAAGTTCGGTACTTGCTGGAAAGTATGCGTGCAATGGAACCATAAGATATTGGCTGCTTCCGTAACTGATTAAGTGTACCGTCAGTCGTGGCCAGGGCAGAAACTTTGCGCTGCTAATTACGTAGTCCTAATGGTTTTCTTTCTCAAATTATTGGCTACCTGTACTATCTTCTACAAACTTGCACACGTTGCTGACGCTAATTGCAGTCAGTTTCGATAACATATTCACGTTTGTGATATTTCCTTAAAATAAGTTTTCGGACCTTTTTAACTTAGCACGGATTCGTCCGTTCTCATTTGTATACGCTCATTTAGTGAAGAGATTTGTCTCCGTAGTTGGATATATTATCCGATTTATTTTATTTCATCCTATCGTTTCAACTGTTTGACTATTGCCTGATATCCCCGGTGTGGCTGCGCTTGATGTGCATGTTGACAAGGTGCATACCTGTCTATTACCCACTAACTCGTCCATGCTTGCTTCAGGAGGCAGTTGGTCGTTGCTGCAGGGAAAGGGTGCACGGTCCTCATGCTCTTGCTAGGCTCGAAAAGTTGTTGCATGCACTCAGCATGGAGCGGACTACGGTCCAGGCACTGCCTTGTGTGCGTTTGATTCCTCAAATACAGCATGTTTGTGTTTGCCTGTGAAGGAGTGTGGGCCGGTTCCGTTGATGAAACCTGGTTCCCATCCACATGCCTCGCGGTCTTATTCCTTCGGGTTCACACTGGATATGGGGTGTGTGGTTGGAGCTGTGGGTGGTACAGCGTTATCCATGCATGGTCCCTCTGTAGGCGCAGGCGTCCTGTGGCTGGCCACAATGACAGGCAAATCCGAAACCGGATGCCGCTACCATAAGAGCCTGCGGTTTGTGCGGAATCGCTTAATCAAGTCCTGCTGATGCGTCACCTTGTTCTCGCGGATCAATGCCACACAGACTTTACGCTGTGCCAAGTATACCATCCACCTTTCTGCGTTCAAGGTGTCTTTGTGAGTTCTCCATGCCAAGTCCCTCATAGGCATGCATGTACGTCTTCGGCTCTTAAGAAATGACGCTTTGATTCAAAGAGGAAGGAATTTCTGTTCCGATGCTTGCGCTAGCAGTGTACTAAAGGTCCAAGTAAACGTTTTCCAGGCCACTTCTAGACGGTATTAATCTAAACATATTCGAGACGTCTACTTATAAAGCGCGGATAAGGCGCCGAAGTGCGTGACAGCATACACGCAGTCCTTCGCTTCTTCTGAATATTCCTCATGGCATGAAGATTCTAATAGTAGAGTAACATGGTCACCGCGACCTAAAGGTGTGCTTATAACTATTCCGTCGACCGAGGTTTGCTCGTTGATGAGCAGTTCGAAATCTAGTGGCAGCCGTTACGTGTCTCTATGATGGGTAGCTGGAAATTGGATCCTAGAAACAGGCATTTAGCTGTGCACCATTGCTTGCTGGTACTTCCAGATCGTGCACACCAAGTTTTCGCGCGATTGGAATGTGACTGTAGAACTTGTTCTGAACAACTTTCAAAAGGTGATTCAGTTTGGAGTCCATTTCTGACGCAGAGTTTGGCGGGTGATTAGTAACGACTACATGTTTAACTGCTACGCAACTATATCGGCACCAAATCGAAGCAGTGGTGTGGGTTTCTAGGTTTTCAATATGTACACATTGAGGTTCGTTTTGTAATAAAGATTCACACCACCATCCCTTCCGGTTCTATCGTTCCGACGCAGCGACATGCCAGACTCTCAGAATCGCAGATTCAGCTAGCTCAAGGCGTAACCAGGTCTCCGCAATCATAACGAGACCACCGCTTGGGTGTCCTGGCTTTATTTTCAGTTCGGTCAAATTACTAAGGTCTTGTACGTTAGTGTACAAGCAGAACAGTATCCTAGAAGTTAGAAGTGCGTTGCTGGATGTCTTATACGAGATTTGATTTGAGCCGACCGTTAGGTGGTCGGCCGCTAAATGATTTTTTAGATCGTTGTCTTATGAAGTTCAGTCAGGCTGCATGGCCACACGTAATTTTCCAGATCTGGACGTTCCTCGTACTTCGCTCCATTCCATCGGGTGTCACAAGCGCTATCGGATCTATCTCTCCGCAGGACGGTCAATGCAAAGGTTTTACTGAGGTTGCATGTTTGAGTGTTTTGCCGAGCACTTGTGGCCCTACGCTTGCTATCCGCAGCCATAACTCGGTTGGCAACATGGAGCGAAACTTCAAGCAGTAATCCAACATGACATTTGCCATCCCTTCGGAGTTTAACATCCTTTTTAGTATTTCTGGATCGCTGTCCCTCTAAGTTGGGGATGAAGCAATTCTCGTTAATAATTTAGTGATAACGTCAGCCAGAAAGAGCGCTTAGCGGATGTGGCAATAATGCCCTCTGGCAGGTGTCTGCGTTTCGCGAACAGGACAGTACGATAGTTCAGGAACACCATGATCAATTATGGTATTCTTGAGGTCGTTTGTAGGAAGGCCGCCTTGGCTGCCCTTTTCATTGAGCGCAGTTTCCAAAAAGTTCGGGTTATATACGCACTCCGCTCAGTGAGTTTCGATGACTAGCTGCTAAGAATAGGAGAGCCTCTGCCGCTGCTGCTGAGTTCAGAGTTACTTTTAAGAAATTAATGTTCAATGCAGTGCACTGCAGTTGGATGACATGCTGCACTTCTCAGAATAGTGGGCTAAAACCGAAGACCAGTTGCGTTGTAGATGGAATTCCACTGGTTCTGCTCGTGTTTCAGAATGTCTTTGCCGTGCCAGATTTGGACTCAGGAACATTTTCACACGAGTGTCTACGCAGTGTTTCTGTCTAACGAATGTCGGTTTGAGAGCTGTGACCGTTGACTCAGATGGTTTAGCAGGCACAGGAGATGTCCGTGGAAGTTGCATCACATTGCTAGTGTAGGGTGCAGAAGAAGGACATAAAGGTGCTGCTTTTGAGCAAATCAGGTAAGCCATAAGGACGATTTATGTACTCTAACAAAATGAATATTCTTCTCTAACGCAAACGCGACGGACGGGGATAAATAGAGAAATATAAAACTCCTTGAGGGTACATATAAAGCATAAGCGTCGAAAAGACTGTCGACAGTTATCACAGCATTGAAGTGATTTACTAACCCGGCCTTGAGTGACGGCATTTTTATCATTCAAAAAGCTTGACGAGCAAGGAAGTACTGATGTACCATTGACCTTTTTGTGGGAGTACATATTTTTTTGGTTTTCTCTGGTCCATGAGGTTGATACGAATGCGAAAACGCCATGTGGAGGAGGCGGCTAAAATCATTGGGCCCATAAGACGCAAACTTGCCACAGGAACTAATATGGCGGGAAAATGATGCTAAGAAGTTCCACGCTTGAAATGCCACCTCATCGGGTTAGCGATTTCGTTAACCTGGCAATCACTTTGAGGTTTTGATCAGGAGACCAGGAAAGATTACGGGAGAACAATAGGGCCAGGAGGGTGACACAAATGCTTCTGGCATTTTTCCGAATTTCCTGGTGCATATGCTGCCTAGTTATGAGCTGCCGGTGTCGTGACTGACACTTTGGGTGTTCTTGCATGGACTGGTTAAAAGCAGTTACGTCAAGTGTGACACATCTAATAGGGTTAGAAGATGTCAGCGCAGGTGGCGGTGATGATTAGTGCCGTTAGCAAGACTGATTTTACGTTTTGTCCAAGGGACCGAGCAAAGTGGGGGTTGTTTCGGAACAAAATCAGTTTTACCAATAGCCTGTCTAGTCACATTGCGATCAGAGTCAGCAGGGAGATTGCTGTTGGATCCCAACAGGTTAACTGACCTCCCCGGATATCCAGTGACTGATGCGGTGACGATTGACAGTGCCACAAGCAGATGCTCCTGCGTCGTGCATGACGGCCGAGCTCCTATTCCGCTGAAGCTCAATGTCATTAGAATAAGACAGCAAAGTCCGGTACGCAGTGCGTCTTGATAGGCTTGCCTGACCGAGGGCTGAGACAATTGCTTAGTTGCCAATTAGAGGAGACGCTTGGTGCGCCTCCGGGTAAAGTTCACGGAGAAAGGACAGAGTACCAAAACATGATCAGAGTCTACGCAGTTATTCCAGTACGAGCGACAATCCAGGATGGAACCACGCTACCTGTAACTTATGATAATGTGGTCAGATTGGGTCCATCGTTGGCCAGCTACAGAAGGACGCCAAGTGGCACTTCGGCGCCCACTGTGTCTAAAAGCAGAGCGGCTACGAAACAACTGGGGCTCCGCACACATTTGCAGCAGACGCTCGCCGTTCTCAGTCTGTTTGAAGTTAAGCCCATTCTTACCACCCAGCTGTGCTTCTGAAGAGATCAGACGCCCTACTTGTGCTTTCATATCCCCTGCAAGTACTAGAATAGCTGAAGTAGTGGTACTGCGTAGTAGCGTTTTCAGTTCGTGACAGAATGTGTCCTTGACGGCATTAGAACTGCAGTCGGTGGGAGCGTAAACGGAAGTCACAAACCAACAGCGTTTTATACTACTTCGTGAAGCAACTTAAGCTGACGTCGTTGACCGGCTGCACATAAACGGCTGTTCACCAGAATCCAATGAACCAACAATGAATCAGCCTTGGAGCTCAGAATGATACCTACACCAGCTTGTCCCGTGAGTTCTGCATCGGCGTTTCCGGATGCGTGCAACCAATAACGAGTTGATAAGCCGGGTGCTGTTACTTCAACAACCCCGTTAGAGTCATTGATCCTAGTTTCGTACACAAAACACACGTCAATACCCAGTGTGTCCAAGGTGCGTGCGCGTTCAGCCTGTTGACCTATTTGTCATAGAGTGCGAACATTGAACGTCGACATGGAAACGGGACAGCGTGGCCTTATAAGAGACTGTTACCGACAGGCGTCCGTTGCGTGCTGCGAGAAAGTGGCTGCAGATGGTTCTACTCCAGTGGCACTTCGGTTGCTGTCAATTAAGCTGGGAACTATAGAAAGAGGGTTAGTAATGTGGTCGGGATGGGAGCAAGAGGAACAGGCAAAAAAAGAAGGGAGGCGCCAGCAGTAGCATGTTTCCGTCTATATGCTCTGCTGTATGCAGCAGATAAGACGACCCTTGATAGTCTGTGGGACAGCCGATGCAGCATGTAGTTGAAATGGGATGAAATAGTCTTGGTTTTGCGTTGGCTGTGTTACTGACAGGTCGCTCAGACTTAGACTAAAGGAGGATTAGGGTCCTCAACCAAAGCCTTTGGTTCAAAGCTTATCGGCAAGGCAGCGGGGGTTGGCAATGGTTTACCTTTACATAATCTTTCAACCGGGAGGAGCAGGAGACTGAGTTTGACTAATCTCTTACCAGTGACTAGCCTGATAGGTATAGCTCTCAGGCGGACCGGAGGCACCACCCAATATAGCTCCATGGGTCAAGAAGCTACACAAACCGTCGCAACACGTTAAGGTCCGGTCTCGTTACAACAGCATGACATGCAACAGCTTCCATGACAAAGTGTCTTCGTGATGACGGCCTATTACTTACAACGTCAGCCAGAAAACAAAGCCAACCTGATGGCGGCTTACTTGCCTTTAATCTACATTAGCACCGGGCCAGATGCTGCGTGGTAGTGCGGATGGAACCTCTCGAGAGAATACTCTGCGTGAAAGCAGGTCCCCAGAAGACGTTTCTAAGGATGGTTGAATCATTTTACTTGAACTGCTGGCGATGCATACATTTTTCCTCACGAGCAACGTACCGCATTTTATTACTTTTAAATTATTCAAAATGCAAAACTTCTCAGGGACCTACCTGCTGAAATTAAAACATCTTTCTCTACCATGTGAACATGTGGCACATAAATGATCAGATAACGCAGTTGATCTGGGTATAGCACAGTCGAGAAATATACAATTTACTTATTTATTTATTACGCAACTATACCTAACGAGGAAAAAGTTGAGCGTATACTTTTGCTAACATTTGGTATGTTCAGTGTACAGCATTCGGTGCAAAGCTCTCGAGTTGAACTACAATGCAGCTTGAGTGTAGGCAGATCGGAATAGGTAAGGTTATGTAACAAGTTGCAAAGCAACACGGTATGCATCAGTCACTGAATCCAGTGTTTCGAGTTAAGAATAGTTGCAGCATTCTCGATAACCCTAAGCACAGTGCTCCCAAGCAGATGTTTAGTAAGTGATCCCACACAAATTCTGTCACTCTTTCTCCTATTACGCAACAGTAAGAGTACTGAGTGCGAATAAGGACGTAAGGGAACGCAGTTCGACAGGAATGCTATCTTCACAAGTAAACACACTCCCTTGCACCTCAGGCTGATTAAATAATGTAGCGACCTGCTTGTCTCAGTGGGAATTTGTTAGTTGAGAAGTCCAAAGCAGTTAGTGCCTTTCAACACTTTGAATAGCAGGGAAAGTAGACCAAGCGATACCTTTGCGCCTCTATTTTAGTTCGGTTTTCTTGCCATTCCAAGAAAAACAAACCCCATCCCTCTGATGTTAAACGTGGGCGTTTAGCTTCCACTTACCTGAAAAAGGCTTGTAGTGTACCGGAAAACACGCTCTTTCAGTATGTTGCAACATTGGATTTCACGGTTGTTTTAACCTTCCAAACGACCACTAGTTTTACTGACGGCACATGCATTGATACAAATCGTTTTGGTGAGTACCTTGCTGCACCGTTTCTCACTCTGGTTAATTTGCTTCCTATTTTTGTAGTCTGCACAATGTACGTTGGATTCAGTCGTCTCCCATTTCTATACAGTCCCGTATTTGACGCGGCTCTTAGGTGTCATTAATTACCGACTAGTATCCCAGAAGTCACCCAACAATGGGTGAGCCCTCTTCAGAACATGCCAACCGCCATTTTGAATTATCATGATGGCGAGCATCTTCCAATGAATTTTTGATTTATTACTTGTGGTCATCTTGTTTTCTCATCTACCCCACTTTTATTCGCTTTTGCAATTGAATATCTAGAAGATAAGCTATCTCCAAACGCGGTTAGCGCCGTTGAGCCTGTCATGGTCAATTCTGTTGCGTTAGTCTCTCCATCTTTTTGGGAGAATGACCCATTATGGTTTTTGCATCTAGAAGCCGTTTTTACTTACGTACTATTTCTTCTGATTTCTTCATATATAATCAGCAAATATCTTGCGTTCTTCAGAGTATATCCTCGCAGTTGGGTGGCATGATATTTTGCCCCCACTTGTAATGAAATACGAGAATCTTAAACAGGCTATTATTCAGCAACTCACGCCTTCTGACAAGGTCCGTCTGCACCAAATATTTAGTGATCTGCAACTAGGAGCTAGGATGCCCACAACCTTGTTGCGCGAAATGCCACAGTTCATAGGCTCGTCCAACATGGACTTAGGGATTCTCCGCGAGTTGTGGATTCAACGCCTACCTGAAAGCACTCAGCCTATCAACGCAGCAGCAAGTGACCTGCTACTCACAGCAATTGCAGATCTAGCAGACCGTGTCATCAAACCGCAACTGCCAGAGACTAAAACCAAGCATCTAAGCAGCTTTGTTCTGGCGAACCCATACCGACACCGGCGACTAGCAAGCCGTCGGCAATAGACGCATAATCATCGCAAATGGCGTCGCTTCAGCGCCAGTTCGAGGAACTCACTTTAAACCGTAAGCACCGCAACCACTGTGAATCATCGCGCCGTCGCACAAAACCTGATGCCAAAGGTTACTGCTTTTACCCCTCGCGTTTCGGTAATAAAGTCCGTAAATGCGTACCACCATGTAGCTACTCCGCCAAGCCAGCCTGTAGTGGCCATGAACAAGGTAACCAAAGCCCAAAGAGGTCTCATCTACATTAGAGATTATGATTCCGAAACCCAGTTCTTAGTTGACGCCGGAGCGGAAGTCAGCGTCATTCCCCTAGGCCACGTAAGCTTATCACTTCTTTGTCGACAAGCCCAAGTGCCGCCAATGGTACTCCAATATCCACCTCGGTCATCAGTCGCTTAACTTGAACCTAGGTCTTCGGCACACGTTCCACTGGGTATGCACCGTCGTGGCAGTCCCCACTTGTCATCATCCGCATTGACTTCCCCAGGCATTTCGACCTCTTGGTCGATGTGAAATGCCAGATGATATTCGACACTGCAACGAAACTCAGTGTACGTGACATCCCCGCCGAGATCGCATTTATAACACCAGTCTGAGCCTTTCCCCAGACATCGCCGGACTACGCCAACCTCTTTTCCCAGTAGTCCAAACGTGTTCAGTCAATGAACGCAGCTTTGCCCGTGGCATCCCAAGTCACTCAGCACATACGGATGAATGGCCCACCCGTCTCATGCTGCGCACGCCGACTATCAACCGAGAAACTGGAGGTAGCTAGAGCGGAGCTTGAGCAGGTGCTAGAAATAGGAATAATCCGCCCTTCTGACAGCTCTTGGCCCTCACCCCTGCATAAGGTACCAAAGGAATCTGGTGACGGGCGCTTTTGCGGTGATTACGGCGCACTCAATTGGCTAACTGTCCCAAATAGATATCCCATCCCACATATGCAAGACCTTACCGCATGCCTCACAGATAAGATAATCTTCAGCAAGATCAATGTGGTTTGCCTATATCACCGGATATCTGTAGAAGAAAATGACATTCCTAAAACAGCCGTTATCACTCCATTCGGCTTGTTTGAATTCTTAAGAATGCCATTTGGACTTTGCAAAACCGCACAAATCTTCCAACACTCTATCCACGATGTCACTCGTGGCCTGGACTTCGCTTATGCTTACCTCGATGATATATTAGTAGCCAGTTCATCAGAACAAGAGCACGTCGAGCATCTTCGAACTCTCTTCCAGCGCTTGACCCAACACGGTGTCACAGTCAACCCGACTAAGTGCAAACTCGGCAAATCAACGGTAGAAGTCCTAGGCAACCGCGTTTCATCGTCTGGTATCGAAGTCCTTCCTGATAAGACCGACTTTGTTCAAGCACCTTCGTCAATTTTGTAGGTTCGTCAAGTGCTATCGACGCTTCATTTCGCGCTGCGCTCAGCTCATGCAGCCTCTGACTGATCTACTCAAAGGGAATAAATGTAAGTTCGCTTTCCCGGACACAGCACAGACAGCGTTTACCTAGCTCAAGGATGCTAACTAACATACCTCACCACGCTCATTCCGAATCGACTGCCCCCCTTTCTATTACGACTGATACCTCAGACGTCCCGGTAGGAGCCGTCCTCCAAAAACATGTTCGTGGGCAATGACAACCCCTTGGGTTCTTCTCCAAGCGCCTGCAGCCAGCGGAATCGCGCTGCAGCACGTTTGGCAGCGAACTATTCGCCATTTACCTAGCTATTCGTCACTTCCGGCACACACTCGAAGACCTCGATTTCGCGGTTCACCAGACAACAAGCCTCACATCTTCACCATCAACTCTGCTTGCGACATATATTCACCACGGGAAACAAGACACCTAGACTTTGTCACGCAGTCCACTGCTGACATGTGTCATGTCTCAGGTGTCCACAAGCCTGTCGCCGACGTTCTCTCACGCGTCAACCGCAAGCTCCAGCCTTTGCCCTACCATCGACCTTGCCGCCATGGCATCGGCTGAGGCTCAACATGATGACCTATAACGCACTCTGCAGTCCACCTCGCTGCATGTACAACCCGTTCCTCTCCAAACCACGGAGGAAATCATTCTCTGTGACACTTCCACAGGTTGTCCTAGACCCCTCGTGCCCATCTCATTCAGACGCAGTCTTTGACGCACTACATTCACTATCATATCCTGGTATCCGTGCATCGTTGAAACTGGTCATCGAACGTTTCTGTTGGGCCACGCGTAAACAAAGATGTTCCTACCTGAGATCGCGCCTGCCTTCAATTCCAGCGCTCCAATGTACATCGTCACACCCGTAGTCCTCTTGGTTCATCTCCCACCCCGGACTCTCGGTTCTCGCAAGTACACGTAGACCTGGTGGGTCCATTGCCGCCTTTACGCGGATTGGTATACATTCTTACATGTGTCGACCGCTTCGCCATATGGCCAGAAGTCATTCTCGCAACAGACTGCACAGCTGAGACTGTTATCCCGGCCTCCTTGGGCCGGTAGGTCTCGCACTAGGGATGCCCATCCACCATTACAACTGAGCGAAGATGGCCTTTCAAATCCTCGCAATTCGATACGTTCTGCAACTTTTTAGGCTATCGCCGCGTTCACACCACAGCGTATCACGAGGCAGCCAATCGACAAGTTCAACGCTTCAATAGACAGGTAAAATCCTTGCTCTGCGACTCTTCTACCCTAACTGGAGCGGAACCGTATCCCCTGTACTCTTAGGCATTCGCAGATGCATCAAAGCTGACTTGCAATGTGCACCAGTAGAACTGGTTTACGGCGCAACGCTAAAGTTGCCAGGAGAATGCGTTTCACCTCCCGCATCGTCGGGTATGCCTCCGCCTAACTCTGCGTCCTCCCTAGCTCAACGCATGCCTTCACTACGCCCAACTACGCCCCGTGAGCAGACTAGAGATGTGCACATGCACAGCGGACTCTCTACCTTTGCTCACGTCCTCCTCCACTCGGACGCAGTGCGGCGCCATCTCCAGCCTCTCTACACTGGCTCTTTCAGAGACCTGCAACGGACTCCGAAACATTTCATTGTAGACCAGAATGGTGACCGAACAACGGTGTCCATCGATCGCCTCAAAGTGGCCTTCTTTGACGAAACACTTGCAACCCATTCTAACGCTATCACACAAGCACCCGCACCTGCGGTGACTTCCCGAGCACTAGATATCCTGAAATCCTCCGTTTCCCTTGACCCTTAACTTACCACACCTCAACCACAGGCAACCGACCGACGTGGTAGACAGGTCAAACGTCCGGTCCGCCTTTCAGATTTTGTAAACGTTGGCTATTTCCATTAGCCTATTTTTGTCGTCTTTAGTGGTAATCATGCATCTTGTTCACAAATGTTTTCACAAATTAGACAAAAAAACCAAAACATTCTGAAAACCTAAAAAGCGTATTTGCTATTAGTATGCATGCCATGTACCCTCTTCGGCGTCAAGCCACTTCCCTTGACCCTTGCCCACCCCCTCTGAGTCTTACCTACCAGAAACTTAGTCGCCGGAACTGCCAAGGTAATCCTCGAGTGACTCGCTAACCGGCTCAACGCCACCCCCGAGTGACTCGCCAGCCGACCCAAGACCACCTTCCTGACCCAAGCAAAAGTCAGTCGCCCTCGGCCGCAGACAGGCACGAACGGTGTGGTCCCCAAACGCCGCCTAGGCGTTGCCGACGAGGACGCCGGATTTCTTCGTGGGACGAGGAGGGTAGACTTGGGTGCGGTGGGGGAGTGACACCTTCCAAGCGCACCGTCGGGTCTGCAGCGGAGGGAATGTCCTGTCAGCCTTTTTATGGACTAGCCAGTTTTTTGCAGTTCGACCAGCCCACCCTGACGGCCCACAGATGATGCACTCTGATCCACACGATCATCATAACTAATTAATAAGAAATGCCTGGACCCAACAAACTCTGCCACACACCCCATCTTGGAAGCACTTGTTCAAGCCCATTCATTTATTCGCACCCATCCTCACCTTCCGTTTTCCCCCACTAACAGCTCCATCGAAGGATTCCATCCTTCAGCCTTCAAAGGGGAAGCCCTTGTAGTGTACCGGAAAACACGCTCTTTCAGTATGTTGCAACATTGGATTTCACGGTTGTTTTAACCTTCCAAACGGCCACGCGTTTTACTGACGGCACATGCATTGACACAAATCGTTTTGGTGAGTACCATGCCGCACCGTTTCTCGCTCTGGTTGATTTGCTTCCTATTTTTGTAGTCTGCACAATGTACCTTGGGTTCAGCCACCTCCAACTTCTTTACTGTCCCGTATTTGACACGGCTCTTAGGTGTGATTGATTACCGACTCGTATCCCAGATGCCACCGAACAGGCAAAAATTAGACTTGCGGAACTATTAGAAACTCTTGCACACAAACTACCCGTGGTCGTGGACTTTCTCTAATTTGCCGAATTGTCTTCACCAACTTTTGTAAATCAACTCTAACCGTACGAGGAGAAATCGCTCTGCTCGTTTAGAATATTTGCTCATGAACAACTAAGAGGAGGAACCAATTCTTCGTGATCGCAGTAAGTACGTGCTGAATTTATCGAAGGCACAATTTGATACGTTGAAATTAGTAGCATTCTCACCTGGACTTGATTACCACGTCTTCCTAGGCATTTGAACAGCTTGCATAGAGGGGCCCAATTTGAGAGCTTTCTTGATCTGTTTGTGGGGCTTTAACCAACCAATCCTGATAAGCTTATTTGGTTCAGAAACAAGTTGACCAATATGGCCAACATTAAAACGAAGTAAGTCGATTAAAAAATGTGCTATTACAGCTCAATAGTTTCAATCTTTACGCGAACTACCAGCGAAGGACGTAGTCGTAATAAAGCCAGAAAAATGTTCCGCGTTGGTGATCATGAACAAAGTATAATATAAGTAGAAAATTTGTGTCATACACAACGATGCGAGTAAATTCGAACGGCTCAAGAAGGTGGAAGCATAACCAATGTCGAAAAACGCATAGGTCGTTGCCTGGAATTGCTTTTTCCCCAACGCGTAACAGACAGTCATACTCTTAACAGTTTGAAGCCGAGTGGTAGCACTATTCCACAGTTGTATGGGCCCCCAATGACACAGTAAACTGAAGTGACATTCACACCAATCCTTTTGAAGATTAAAAGTCAATGCAAGCGAACATGTATTTTCAAGAATTCCTCCTCAGGCTTGTACAATTATAGGTGGAAAAAGAACAAATGTTTGACACAACCTAAAGTTTGGTAAAATAAAATCAGTTCACAGTCAGTGCATAAGCACAATCACTATCCGTTGGGTCACAAATGCGGCGCACACTCCATTTCGTGAGCCGGATGTCGCAGTTCGGATGGGCCAAGGCAGTTTTAACGTCTGAACCAGTCGTTTCTGAACACACAAATCCGGCTAGCTCATTTGAATCGCGATGGCCTCCGCGGATTAAAGAAAACGTCTAGGAACGCACTTTGATCGATTGTCTGATACCTGATAGATCACTTTGTATGGCTCAGCCAATTTGGTGGCGTGGCCAGTGTCCGCTAGATGCGTGGCTGTGGATGAGTAGGTTTGCTTTAGACAAGCAATCATGAACCAAGCTGGCTGGTGATCTTTCATCATTTTAGACAGGCGCCTCGTCGTTCGCCTGATGTACCCTGCTCATAGGAGGAGGAGAACGAATAAATACACATCGGTTGACGTGGATGGGTCTCTTGTCTTTGGGGTTAGTTCTACCCATTGGGCTACTGGCAAACTGGCTTTGCATTATAGCTGCTGGGAAAGTGTGTCTGAAGGCTTGAGAAAGGCGACGAGTTACGATTTCAGCAGCGATTTGGCCCTTGTATGGTAGTTGGAGAAATATGGGTTTTATCTGGACTGTAAGGGTTACGGGAGTCTTCTTCCTTTGCCTCATGTTGGATTTACCAGGAAAATGTCAGGCTAGTCGTTTTCTCTCAGCGTCGAACATATGCGCTTCAGTGCGTCGGGAAAAGTTTCGTTCGACCAAATTCTTTCCGCATGACTCATTCGACTGAAGATCAGGTTCCGTTTTAATTTCAGAGGGACGAAACTGTAGAAATTCAGGTAGTGTCCATCCAACATGTGTTTCCTATACACGTGTCGTTGTAACACGCCACTCTCGAGTCGCTTCATTGCCACGTCGAAGAACTGAAAAGTACCATTTACCTCTACTACGGAGGTGAACTTCAGTGCTTTGTGCGTCTGATTGAATTCATTGGTAACATCCTCGATGCTTCGAGAGGGATCTGTACCAAGATTTAGTCGACGTAACGGTGGTAAAGACTGAGGTTCGTGATGACAGATTTAAAGTTGCCCTGTTCCAGCATACCCATGAATAGGTCAGGGATACTGTCCAAGTGGAGTGGTCACAGTCCTTTCCATGATGAACGTGTCACAGAATAAACTGTCTCGTTGGTTAATGAAGCTTCTTTCTCCATTGAAGCAACAGTTCAATCCTTACAGTCTCAAAGACTTATTTCAACTCATTGACGACCTGGGTAAACGCAACCCGCCAGACAAAGTCGGATGTCTCTTGGATATATAGTCTATATTCGCCAACGTCCCGCTACATCAGCTGGTTAGTTACATGTGTGAGTCAGCTGAAAACTGTCGCTGTTCGTTATCATTTCCTACCGAATTTTTGTAAAAATATCTACTATTGTGCACGGAGGATGTGGACGTACATTTCCGTAACACACCGTGCCGTCAAACTGATGGGACAGGCGACCTTGAAAGACCTTGAAGGAACCTGCGTTCCAATCGCTCATCTGTGAACACGAGGTTTTGCAGCCGTTTGCAGTTGCATTTTGTCACACAAACCTGTGTCCATACTCATTCGACCCAGATTCATCTGCGCTATATAGTGCACTCCGTCTCTCGGATCTAGCTTGGGTGGATCATCTTTTATCTCCACATTGCGGTTTTTGCGCTACTTCCGCAAAAACACATCGGAGGAATTTTTCGAATCCCGAACCACACAGAAATATTTTTGGTCTCAAACGAAAGGCAACTAGACGTTTCATCTGAGGAATCAGCAACAACAGCTGTGGACCGTTCATCAAAGTAGCTATCGTACACGTTGTGTCCGTATCGCTCAGTTGCTCAGTTTGCCGCGTGAACAATTTAGCTCATTAAACCTGCCCCGCCTGGCCAGACGCACAGAAGGTGACGACCTTGAACATGCAGATAATTCAGCGCACACGCGACCGGCAGGAAACCATAAGCGCTCGGGCCTCTCTGGGATTACCATCGATCGACGTAATGGATCGTGGCGACCAACCAAAAGCCCATGTTACCGCATCCAGATCGACAGTCGTCTGTGGCCTTCCTTAATGCCAGAAAATTGTACAGATCGGTATACAATGTAGCAGTTGCCAAGACAAGTTCCATCGCAAATGTCCCAAGCTCACAGTGAACCAGTTGAAGCTACACAATAGTAAACCATATTCACTGTGGTTCTGTTCAGTATGTATAGTCATCCCACTGGTAAAGATTGTACATCAAGTATCGCAGAAGTACGAAAGACTAGTAACAATGTTTGAACAAATGAGGAGCAGCAAAAATGCTTCATTTGTAGCAAGCGTGACAGAGAGTAAATCTAACTCATTCCCATCCAGCATCGCATTAAAACTGAGGAAGAAAGCAAGGCGGCGCGCTAAAAATGCACCATCTATGGCACAAGGCCCTACTACTACAAGTTGCCAAATATGCCTGAAACCACCACCGCCAGTGCGATTGCAATGAGCACGGTCAGAACCTCGTCCACTATCAAAATCGTTCCGAAAATTCAGAAGGGCTACGACACCAGTGGTGATTAGAACTTGGTTGATGCCAAAGGTGACTGGAAAGCTAGATTTCCGGCCACTCCCATTAGACCCACCGTAAATGAAGAAGACGAAGCTGTAGCTTAACAGCCACTATTGATTGTGTACAGACGAGCTGTCCGCTTGACCATAACCAGAGTTGCACGTAGTATACCAGCGCTAATCTGGACCATCGTTTCAAAATCAACGTCAAATTGATTAAAAGGAAAACAACTCGATGACGTGAACCAGTGGAAATTCATACGTGACACTATACGTGTTGTAACTAAGCCCGTCAATTTGTCACGCGTTGCCGATCACCCAAACTCACAGCACTACGGTGAACCAAGACTTCTCCGAGTTGTGCTGACTTCCGCCAATGAAGCAGAAGCTGTTTTGTTATTAAGAGCTCGCCTCCGGAATGGGTCATGTTCCATCCGCCTATTCCCGGATATTCCGTGGAGCGAGCGCAGACAGACGAAGTACTACTTGGACGAAAACCGGAAGGAATCCGTAGCCAGGAACGTCCTTGTACACGGTGTTCCCGAGGCTAGAAGTCATGATGAGCGCGAGGCGGCCACTCACGACCAGCAGCAATGGCGGTACTTTTGCGTAACCCTCTCCCTGGAAAACGTCATAGCGCAATCAATCTGGAGGCTGCGTCGATCGCCAAAATACAGGGGATGTGGCCCGAGGATTGTGAAAGTGGTTTTTTAATCACGACAAAGGTCAGCAATGGTAGTGGAGGGATGGTATGCAGTGAGCAGCATCCTTCCTTCTGAGCACCGGATCAAAGCGGCATCTACTAAGCAAACGCACGAGAACAGCCACTTAGTCAGACCACTTACTGACAAGAGTTCGGATAACTTCAAGCAACTAGCCAACGAAACTAGCAAGCCTACCCCATACATTATCTACAAAGAGAGGAGCAAAGAGGTAATGGTAGGATCCATGAATCGGACACAGATGAGTTCGTTATCCCCCACCTAAAAAATGATTAGTTGCTGACCTTTTACCGGTTGGTACACCATCCTATCCAAAACACGCATCTTACGATGCATTGATAATAACAAAAAAAACTTTCCTGTATGTACACGAATGTACAAGGACTCCTGAACAAGCTTGTCGAACTGTGACTATGTCAAGCGTCCCATGCCTGGGCCCTCATACTCCGTACGGAAACCTGATTGCATTCAGAAATCACCGATGCCAAAGTCGCGATAAATGGTATGTCCCTTCTCCGAAACGATCGGCTTAGCAAATGCCGAAAGGTAATGTTATACTACAGCAACGACCTGCAGTGCGAACCGGTGACCGATCCAGAAACGCTGATCATAGACTCACTCCGGTGCAGTCTGCGACCGAGACGCAACGACACTTGCCTTTTGGTTGTTGTTTATCGACCCCCAATGTTCACTCCAAAGATGGATTCCGCGTGACAATATCCTTGGGAAGGGTCTTACGAGGACGATACAGTCATGTTCTCATCTCAGGTGACTTCAATCTGCATGATTTGGAAGTTCCGGCATCCCAAACGAGCAGTTTAAGGCCAATCTGCAAGAGTATATTGCAAGCATTCCGCTCTTCAACAATGTCAGTTTACCTACACGATTCAGCGCCGGAAATAAACTATCTGTGCTTGATTTAGTGCTCATGAACGTAGAGCTCATGATTGAGAAACCAAGGCTGGAGAGCTCTCTGGGGGGAAATTAACAATATAATCATACTTTAAGACTTCATGTATTTTGCGGAGTACCCACAAGAATGTAGTAACTAGTTCTGAACAATCACCCAATACGACATACTGGTGGAACTTGTGGGAGATGCCAGATGGGAGTTTCCGGATGACTGTTCCATTTACAGTGCTTTGTTGGATTTTACTAGCAAGTTCAGTGATTTGCTTAAATTTGTATCGGTCAACAAGCCCCTTAGTTTTGCAAGGGCAGAATGATTCATTCGAGGCAGTACGCGAAAACACATGACAATAAGACACGCAGCGGGGTATTTGGATAGAACGAACCCTAGTCCTGACCACTGGAGTAAGTAGGTTTCGTATTGTAATCACTGTACCCCACTTGTGCGTGAAGACAAATTAGTACACCGGCGGAGTCTAGCGGAAAAGTTTTGTTCTAACAAAAAGCTCCTGTACGAAAATGTGCACAGCCTCGGAGAGGCGAAACGTGCTGTTCTATCAGTACTATCAGCGGATGGATGTGCTCAAACCGCCGAGAATGCAGCCAACGTTCTACGACTACAATATGCCCCAATTTTCCGATGTGTTCCAATCATTCGTAATATAACTGCCCCATTCTCCTACATGCCAGTCTATGCACACGTCAAGTTTGATTTAGCAAGCATTTTAAGGAAGCTGCTATCGTTGCGCACCCAGTTACCCCAGAGTTGACAACATTTCCCCGTAAGCACTGCAGATGGGAGCTACGAGGATGGCTGAACCATTAACGGGAATTTTCCAAAGATGCCTGAACGAACAGCCGGTCCCTAACATGTGGAAGCGAAGCATCATTACCCGATTTTTAAAAGTGGTTACCGTTCAGAGCCAGCCAACTATCGTCCAGTGACTCTGCTCCCGGTGCTCGCAAATATGATGGAATCGATCATAGCTGAGGCTGTAATGGGCTACTTTGAAAGCTCTAACAGCATCGCACTGGAGTAACAAGGATTCCGTTAGCATCGGTTCGAGACTACCAACCTACTGCCTGCACATGGCAGTTCTATTGAGATAGCCGACAGTGGGATCAGCATCGATGTCATCTACCTAGACGTTTCCAAAGCATTCGACCGCATAGATCACCGCATCATTCACCAAAAGCTGCAAGCATACGGAATTGGAAATCCTTTCCTTGGATGGATCCGGAACATCCTGTTCTGCCGGCGCCTTCATGTTCGAGTTCGTGAATCATTTTCTGATCCAATTGGTGTGGACTGCGGTGTTCCTCAAGGGTCTGTGTTGAAGTCGCGGTTATTCGTGTTCTCATTAACGACCTTGGATATGTGTCACCAAATTAAATTTGCTGCTTTCTGCCGATGACATCAAGATATGACAGGCAAGCGATTGACAGGAAGATCACGATATGTTGCAACGAGACTTAGAATGCGCTTCTGAATGGCCAAAGGTAAATCTACTTTGGTTTAACACGAACAAGTGCAAAACCGTGCATGTCCGCCACAAGCCCAGGTACGCATATAAGTTTGGAGACGATGTGCTGAATACGGCCTCACAAGAGCGAGACCTTGGGGTGGTTCAGGTTCAAGTTCAGTTGGGACCGGAACGATAGGATAATCCCGTGAATGTTCCTTCTTTTGCGTGTCGTCGGATCGGGAATTGACAGGTCTGTTTGAGATGTTGAAAAGCCTAAAACAAAGACCGCATCACACCCTGTCCAACCAATTACTGCCCACGTTTTCATATCAAGCAGTCCCTGCCAGGCCGGTGCATGTGAATTAAAAGAGTGAAGGGTAAGCTAAGAAACTAAGAGGAGAAATGTCGGCTAAATAATGATAATTCCAAGGTGAGAAGAAAGTTAAAAAGAACGAAGGGAAAGTTGAAGACACAAGTCGGTTAGGAGAAGAGGAAGGTTTGGTACTGCCACCCAAGAGCATCTAACTGACGCTCGAAACCCTCTACCGTAGACTCCCTAACCACGTGCGCCGGAAGCGAGTTCCAACGTTCAATAACTCGATGCGACAAGCGAGTTTCCGTCCTTACCCGGTCAGAACGCTGTTTGTGCAGCTTCAACGGGTGAACTCGGAGACTAGGCAGCTTGGCGGGACTAAATAGCCAGGACAAGTCTGGACCGATCTTACCCGTTAAGGTACGGTAAGTGAGGATCAAGTCTCCTAATTCTGCGGTAGTGCATTGAATATATACCCAAGCTAAGCAAACGTTCGGGATACGTTTGCCACGGTAATCCTTGCACTAACCTTGTACCCACTCGCAAAACCCTCTCCAGTTCCATTTTGCCCCGTACAAAACAAGGTGGACAAGCCTGGATACAGTACTCTAAGTGAGGTCGCACAAAATCTGAGAACAGCTTCACAAAAATATTGGCCGATAGGAAACCGAAGGAGCGGCGAATAAACCACATCCTACGAAACCTTCTACAAGCAGCCTTCCTCCAATTTTCCCCGGAGTGAATCAATGAGGTATGGATGATACCTAAACCACTTGCTGAATGACAACAGGGAGTTCACTTCCGCCAATTACATAGCGCGTGGGGGGACTAGCACCTCCAATGCGGAGGACAGAACATTTCGCTTGATTTATGGGCATCAACCATAAGGTTGACCAATACCAGAGCCTATCCAAGGCACTCTGAAGTGCCTCAGAGCCACCAGGGATATCCACAATATGCCAGAGCTTGAGGTCATCAGCAAACAATAGCCACGGTACTCCAAGCTCCTGGGGCAGGTCATTGACATAAATTGCGAAAAGCAACGGCCTTAGAACCGAGCCCTGCGGAACGCCACTAAGAGCAGCTTGTCTAAGAAAAAGGCTACGCCCCATGCGTACACACTGTTCTCTGCCCTCTAGGAAAGCAGAAACCCATTGAAGGGCGGCTCCAGATATCCCATACGATCTCAACTTCAATGAGAGTCGTGGATGTGGGACAGTAGCAAAAGCTTTCGAGAAGTCAACGATGACGTCGGCTGTTTGGCGCAGTCTTTGAAGGCGTACAAAACTGCGCACCAACATGTTGATCTGTAAAATATCCAGTGCGTGTGTGCGGCCCGATGTAGAGTACGCGATGCAGGCTTAGCAACCCTGGTTAAAACGCGAGCTGGTTACGTTGAAGACCGCTCAACGACGGGCAACGAAAAATGTGATAGGTTCGTCCCACATACAATACTATAGGTGACTGCAAGCCCTGGGAGTCTACAGCGGAAGATATCGCCGTCTATTTTGTGACCTCATCCTGGAGTTCCAGCTTTTGAAAACCCCCGGTTACGCTTGCCGCCACCTCCTGAAGCTTAGCCGCAATACAGAATTGATGGGTCATCAATTACAACTTGCCACCTAATACACTCGGCTGCAGTGCCGCCAGACTTATTTTACTTCGAGGTTCTTAACCGTGGAACGCCCTTTCGACTGTTGCCATTTCAGCGCCCTTACTACCCATTTTAAAAAAACGACGACGATGCTTTACATCATTTACATTACTTGATCTAATTTCTGTTCATTGAGTGACGACAACACGCAGACAAACATTGTGCTCACCATCCCGCACCAAATCGAGATGGACGGATGTACTTGGGTGATAACGTGGATAATTATAGTGAGTCCACAGGTGCGCGTTTCACATTGGTTTAACCCTCATAATTCACACAAACCATCCCACGGGACTTATCCAAGCATTGGCATTTGTATTCATTTTATACCATTATTCCATTAGGTCTTGTTCTTGCTGATTTCTACATGCTGATGAGAGTGTTGGGCGGAACCTGGGATACCAGTCGATAAGCAATGACACGTAAGACGTGTCAAATAAAAGACAGTATAGAAGTCGGAGGCGACTGAACCCAACGTATATTGTGCAGGCTACAAAAATAGAAAGCGAATCAGCCAGAGCGAGAAACGGTGCAGCAAGATACTCACGAAAACCCATTGTGAAAACGGATGCGCCGTCAGCAAAACAAGTGGACGTTTTGAAGGTTAGAACAACCGTAGAATCCAATGTTGCAACATACTGAAAGAGCGTGTTTTCCGGTACACTACAAGAGAAAGAAGCATTTCAACCGAAATAGCCCAGGTGCCATACTACAAACGATAGATTGATGATAAGTTAGCTTTTTGTTTGTAGCAACAACAACACAGTTGATAGAACACCACAGCGGTGCGCATTCTACCCTACGGGTTACATGAGAAGTAGAAAAGGACAATTGTCTGCCAAATCTGGACATCCGAATAAGTCGCATGGATGATGGATTAGTTGAGGTCCTTTACCGAAAACCATCATAGTCAGGTCAGTACTGGTACTTCCCCGGCCTCAAATCAGGGCTGTACAAACGGACACTTGTGAAGACTCTAGTTATCCGTGCCAGATGCATTTGTTTGGCCGACTGTCTGGACGAGGACCTAGTGTGAATAATTGCAACACATATGGTGAACGGCTTCGTTCGAAGATTTGTAAAAAACAGCCAACCGCGAGGGCCAGAGTCTTGTGCACACAGTAGCCAAGATGAAGGTGCATATCGAGTTATATTTCGGAGGTTATGTACCCACGCTAAGTACAACCAAGCATATAATTTCAGCTACTCAAGATAGTTATTATGCAGCACAGGTTGTTGCCATCAACCGAAACCGAAAGTTGCGCATACCTGTAACTAAGAAAGATAACCCTATCAGTGCAAACTCACACTGTGTATAAAAAGTTGTGAGAGATTGCTGCCACAGTTAAGTGGGGGGCAATGGAATAACACCGAGTTCCCGAATGAAGGAGAATGTGTTGAGATCGGTTCCATGTAAAGCCGCCTAGATTTTCAACGCATGTCATAATCCGTGCTACCCCGATAGGCCAATTCTTATTAGAGTGCAATAGCAACTATGAGATCAAAAGCCAGATAATCGCACCCAGGGATGCTCACACATGTGCACGTGCGATTCGCGCACGTGCAGTCTCTCCACCCCAAGGGAATAGGACATTTAGATTCTGTCTTACAGGCAAATGACCACTGAAATGCAAGCTGGACGAATGGTGTGTGGATAGACAGACGCACGTTAAGCGAGGCGACCTCTACTGTGCGACAATTTGACCGCGAGGAATGCACATAATCGCTAGCTTTTTATGGTTGCAACACCAGTCTGCCTGGCCAGGACAAAAGAGAAGACTACTGCGAAAAATGGTCCTGTTTTGGTACACTGTCGCAGCGATGGAACGCGGTGATACATGATCGTCGGCCGCGGATCTGCAACTGGATTTTCAATACGTGGCTGTTGACCAGCGCGTGCTGATTCTTCGCTCACATGGTCAGTGCAAGTGTAACGCTGCATAAACTGCGCATGATACAACAAGATGAACATTGGAATGCAGCCCGTAGGTGGCCGTTACGTTCTGAATTGGTGCAATTACTGGTAGCGTTTGCAACTTCATAATACTGGTCGGCCACGCTACGTTACGGATGAGTTTCCAGCTTGCGATTTCATCCGCGAAATAACCGAAAACCCCTATCTCAGCAATGAATCATTACGTGTCTACTGGGTTAGTGGTAGGATGTCGCTGAGACAGACCAACCGGAATCTCGGCCATGAATGTTTATTGGGCGCTGATTGTTGTCACAGTTATTGAGAAAATGCAGTATGTTTAATACTCTATAGCCTGTAAGCCACCACGCAACAAACACTTTAGCAAAAACGGCGTGCCCTTCCACTAGGTCTTTTACATAAGGATTATACCGGCTTGATAATGGAGCATTTTCTCCCTTACGGTAATCCCGTTTCATTTTCACACAAGAAATTTAGCGGCAAGAGTGAATCCACTTGCATTGAACAGAGAAGCTTCATTTCTGGCCTAAAGCTAATATTCGCAAACAGAAAGTTTCACTTATGAGGCACGATGCTCATTTTGTTAACTGACTGGTCGGAAAAGCAGGGGTCTCGTTTTGCATTTCCAGGAATTTTATCAGTAACTCGATGTTCATACTGAATGACACATCCCTAGTGTTGTTACCATCTACCATACCAACTAATGCACATTGCGTTGAAACACACCTGTAAGTTATTACAAACCGTTGAAACAGCAAAGTCTATGAAAAGCATTCATGCAGCAGCTTGACATATTCTGTAAAATATGATCTGTGCCAAATATGACCACAGCTGCTCACTCGATGAGAAATATCTCTATTATTCTTTTTAGTATTGTTATTATTATTATTACCGTTATTATTATTATACTCAGCCAAAGCCACGTTGACTAATTCAATATACACAAAATGCTTACTTAGCCACTTAGCCTATCGTTGCGTTAACATCTTGCTCCATTGAGTTGTAATGGTATCCTCCTCGAGGTCATCATCCTTCTCGCAAAAGCTCAACTCGCCTCTGCAAATCTTCGTCGCCTACGGGGCATCACTCTCATCATGAAAGGCGGAGGGTACAGTGCAGCCGTTTCTTCAACGCCATTATCGGACTGCGTTCCGAAAGAAGGTAACACGTGTGGTTGGATAGGTATATATTTAACTAGATGGGGTAAAACTGTGAATAAACATCAACGCGGTAGGTGCTCATAGTGGTTGCCGGGCGTTCTGGTTGGGGTGCAGAAATCGCCTGAGAAGTATGGCAAGTAATTTCTCCAATGTTCCCGCGGTGATGGCGCGACGTTAGTACACGAGGTTATTTCTCAGTTGTTCTAATAAATTCAGCCTTATCATGCAAAATCTTCATTTCGAACAGCAAAATGCAGAAATCCAAGCTCCGGATCGGGTGACTGGGCAGGACACTCCGTTGATCCACGCCGACCAATCCACGGGGGGCTGAAAATCCCGTTCATATTAGCAGGTGCCGTTTAGGAATAATGTACTGGTGCGTTACCATGTTGCCACCAAGTGGCACTGTATAATACATTGGCTGGTAGGTGCATACATTTAGTATTGTCTCCTCAGTACCATTACCAATAGCCGATATACCTAGATATAGCTAACAGTGGGTGTAACCAGAAAAGCTTAAGGTGCAGAAAGACTGATAAAAGTTCACACCTATGTCCAAGGCAAGTTTAGGCTGACAATAAATGTTTCTGAACACAAGGCTTGTTTAATCCGGCTTATAGCGACCGCCTCAGTAAACCAAAGGTAACGGAGATTAGTGTTACGTAACACAAGTTTAAACGCTGAGCCCAGCTCTATCCGGTGACCCGAGCCTAATAGGTCTTTGCCTATCGAGGAAGCCGGTGGTCTTCGCGAACATGGAATCTGATGAGGGTAGGCAAGCTGAGCAAATTCACGTTGAACCCATCTTGGTACATGTTACTTTATTCGGGAAGTCAGCGTCCCATTAGTTCTGCCTATGTAACTGTTTCCGCAGTCACAGACACGCACACAAATTGGTATACACGGTGTAAGTTGGCCTCAATAGGTTGAGTTACTTCGTTGGAGGTATGGGCAGATTTCGGGTCCGGTTGATGATGACAACTTGTGCAGCAGAGTAAGTTTCTTGTGCAGTCGAAATTGTACGCGTAGTTCTCTTAAACGTGCCTAAATCACATTTGAAAGGTTATACACTTTCGTCTTGCCTGTCACGTTCATGCATCAATGCTAAACATTTATGTGTTTTTCATAGACTTTGCTGTTTCAACGGTTTGTAGTAACTTACAGGTGTGTTTCAACGCAAGGTGCATTAGTTGGTATGGTAGATGGTAACAACACTAGGGATGTGTCATTCAGTATGAACATCGAGTTACTGATAAAATTCCTGGAAATGCAAAACGAGACCCCTGCTTTTCCGACCAGTCAGTTAATAAAATGAGCATCGTGCCTCATAAGTGAAACTTTCTGTTTGCGAATATTAGCTTTAGGCCAGAAATGAAGCTTCTCTGTTCAATGCAAGTGGATTCACTCTTGCCGCTAAATTTCTTGTGTGAAAATGAAACGGGATTACCGTAAGGGAGAAAATGCTCCATTATCAAGCCGGTATAATCCTTATGTAAAAGACCTAGTGGAAGGGCACGCCGTTTTTGCTAAAGTATTTGTTGGTAGCTCACTTGGGTCCATTTGATACATAAACCCTATTGAAAAGAATGATCGGCGTAATTTACAACAGAGGAGTTCAGGTAACAAAATGCTGGGAGCTAAGAGCAACATCTAATCGTTTTTTGAAAATATCCAAGGTAGGAGAGGATACAACTGAGTCTGCGAGTACGTTCCAGGGCTGGCAAACCCGGAGGGAAAAGTAATTCCATCGATACTCTAGACGGCCGTATTGTTCCTTCAATTTTAAAGTTACCACTGACCTGTGTGTTGTGGCTGTTTCAGCAAATGGCTGCATACGTGGTTGGGGTCACTCAGTATCTGATACGCTAGTGTGAGATCACCGCGCAGCCTTCGATAGCGTCCGCTGAAAATTCCCAGCAACTTCAGCATTCGGTGGTAAGAGTGATAGCGTACGCCATTTACATTCTTTGTTGCTCTTCATTGTGGTGCCTCTAACGCTTCTAGGTCGCGCTTCAACCAAGGTTGCCAAGCTTGGATAGCGTATTCCAGATGTGGGCGCACGTAGGAATTGTGCATCATCGGGAAGGTTGATGGGTCAAATCACCCGAATGCCCTTCGCAGCATACTGACGTGCTGGTTGGCTCTTTATGCAGCTACCTCAGCCTGTTTTGAACAGTTGAGGTCACTCTGTACAATCACACCGTGGTCACGTTTCTGGAAGCTGGTCTGCAATCCGTTTGTCCCAAGTACATAGGTGTAGTTATGTTTATGGCATAATTGTACGACGTGACATTTGTCTATGTTGAATGGTAGGGCGTTTTGAAGTGACCAGTTCGTCACTGTGTTAAGATCGCACTGGAGCCGTGCGTGGTCGTCCGGTCCGCTGATCCTTCGCCATATTTTGATATCATCTGGGAAAAATAGGCAATCGGAAGTAACTGATCTCACCAAATCGTTAATGAACATCAAGAATAGACGAGGTCCAAGAACCGAGCGTTGTGGTACGCTACACGCCACTTCGATTGCATCAGACAATGATTCTCGGACTCTCACCACTAGCCGTCGTTCTTGTAGAAAATTGCTAGTCCAACTCAAGACTGGGTCGCCAATGCCGTAGTTCCGAAGCCTCTGAAGGAGAGTTCGGTGGTCTAAGCGACCAAACGCTTTTGAAAAGTCCAGGTAGGTGACATCGACTCCTGCTCCATCATCAACATTTTCAGTCCAGCTATTACGTACAATTAATAGGATGATATTACACGAATGTTTTTGACGAAAGCCATGTTGATCTGGAGCTATTAAGTTGTGGCTTTCCAGATACTGTATCAGCGCATCTGCGACGATTCCCAACTTACGAGGTATGCCCTATGAAGACCGATGTAAGAAACTAGGGCTGTACACCCTAGCATACCGTCGGCTGAGGGTTGACCTAATCATGACGCACCGGATATTACGTCGGAGTGATTACCCCATGTTGAGACAACTGCCTCATCTGCGCACACCAAGCAGCACGCGAGAACACCGGTACAAACTTATTGTACCGCAATTGAAGCGGGTAGCTCACCAACCCTGTTTCAAACGTAGAGTGGTTAATACCTGGAACAACCTGCCGCAGCCTGTAATAGAGGCAAATTCAGTGGCCGAATTAAAAAAGCTTCTAGACAAACACTTTGCAGAGGCAAAATATAAACAACGAAACAATAATTAATATGTTAATGTCCAAGAACGACAATTGATGCGGCTACACAGAGTATGTTCTACTCGCTGCTTCTTTTCAGTATCAGTATCAGTTTCACTTTGGATAGTACAGGAAGTAGTGGTATTGGACGGTAGTTGGCAGGATCAGTGCGGTTCCCTCTTTTATGGATAGCAGTGATGACCCCTCGCTTCCATACTGGTGGGATACGGTTCTCTTCTAGACATCTCTGATAGAAAGCAGCAAGTGGTTCTGCTAGATCACTAGCTACCGCTTGCGGAGCCTTTGGTCGGATGTTGTCAGCTCCGGGAGAACTGTGGATACGAAAGGATAACAACTTCATCAACACAGCTACCGCAGTGAAGGTGATGTTGTCTAAACCAGATGGTGGAATATTAGAAATGAAGAGTGTCTGGACTCGTTACCAGTTGGGAAGTTTGAGAGTAATGAAGCTGTAGGAGATCAGCTACTTCCATTGCTGATCGCGTGCACCCATCTGCAGTGACGAGCGCCGGAACCCTCCGCTTCACCCTTCGAATGCCGTTAACGTGCCTGTACAGGAGTTTGCGGTTAGTGCAAAATCGTTTCATTAACTCCTGCTGATGCTTCACCTTGTCTTCGCGGATCAGTTTCACAGAAGTTATGATGTATCACGTATGTAGTCCAGGTATCGCCATTCGAGCAGTCCTGGTGATGTCGCTATGCCAAAGCCCTTTGGGACATTCATTTGCGTGTTCTGCTGCCCAGAAATGACTTATGCTTGTTTTCTGGGTTGAAAGCACTTCTGTTCCGATACGTACGCAATCAGTGTGCTAAATGTCCTTTTGAAGGTTTCCCAGGCAACATCTGGGAGGAATTCGGTTAAGAAAGTCCAAGATGCATCCTTAACAAGCTTAGGTAACACATTGTAGTGCGGGACAGTATGCACTTTATCATCCTCCTTTTCAGGGTACTCCGCATAGCATATATAGTCAAAGAGTAAGTAACATGATCAGTACGACCCAGTGGTGTGCTTGTAACTATCCCGTCCCCCATGAGTTCTTCGTTACTGAGCACAAGATCCAGTATCGACGGCTTGCTAGCAGTTCGAAATCTGGTGGGAGAGGTTACGTGGTTGTACAGAGGGTGGCTAGCAATAAGCACATGCAAGCAGGCTTTAAATTGCGTACCGTCGGTTGCCGGCGTTTAGATATCTTGCACGTTAAAGTCTCCAGCGATAAGAATGTGGGTGTAGGACTAGTTTAAAGCAAACTGGAAAACATGGTTCAGTTTGGAGTCCATTTCCAACATTGAGTTTGGTGGGCGATAAATCACGGCTAGTAGACATGTGTCCTTGTTTCGCAACCATAGGCTGCACCAAAGCGGATCAAGAGCTCGGATTTCCGAGTGATCGATAACTTCATATTGGAGGTTTGTATTATAGTAAAGAATCACACCGCCACCCCTTCCGGTTCTATCGGTCCGAAGCAGTTATATACCGAGTAAATTAATTTCCGAATCGGTTATCTTAGTGTGTAATCATGTCACTGTAATAATAACTAGGTCCCGCAGTTGTGAGATATGGAATTCTCTAAGTTCGGCCAACTTGCTTAGAATGCCTTGGGCGTTTGTGTACATGCCATTTAGGACTTATGTTGTTAGGAGTGTGCTGATGGATGTTAACTTTGTGTCAGTTTCTAAGCTGGCCGTTAGGTGGCCGGCCATTAATCGTTTTTTGGTTTATGTATTTCAGTCGTGTTGCATAGCAGTATTGAGTGTCTCTGAACAGAGGTTTCACTCGTGCTCTGCCCTGTCCTGCTGTGTGCCATGGGCGCTGTTGTGTCGATCTTGCCGCAGGACTGTGCACATAAATGATTTGTCGCGTTTGCAAGCTCCAGCGAAGCGCTTCCGACATTCGGCCGTTCGCCTGCTGACTTTAGCCGGATCTCTGTTGGCAACCTAGCTCGAATTTTAATCAGCTACCCAACCGAACGTGCGTCATTCACTCGGAATGTAGTATTACTTTCATTAGCCTTAGACCGCAGCCTTTGTAGTTAGGTGATGACCGAACTCTTTTCAGGGATTTGGCAATAACATTGTCAACAGAGAGTGCTTCGCGAATGTAGCACCACTGCTCTCGGTCATGTGTTTACGCATTGTGATCAGGAGAATGTAGAAGCTCAGGAACATCAAGAACAGAAATCGTTTTCTTGTTATCCCTATTTGGAATGTAGCGTTGCTGAACTGCTTCTTTTGGGCGATCTTTCCAAGGTAGATCAGGTAATATGTGCACTCCGCTCGGTGAGTTGCGAAGACGAACTGTTGAGAGCAGGACAGCCACTGTCTCATCTGCTAAGTCTAATGTTACTTGAAGGATTCATGGTTCACCAGAGTGCACTGAGGTCGGGTGACGCGCTTCGCGTTGCAGCATTGCAGGCTCAACCCAAATACCAATCGCCACGCAAATTGAACTCCGTGGGTTGCGATCGTCTAGCAACTTGCCTTTTATTGTGCCAGATTTTCACTCAGGAACATTGATGCACACAAGTTAACGCAGCGGGGTTTTGTCTAACGAGTGTTGGCTTTATAGTTTTCGCAGACAATTCGGGTTGTTTAGATGGCACCACTGGATTTGACGGTGAAGGCTGCTTTGAGCCACGCGTGCTCGGTACTGAAGATGGACCTATGTGTGTCCCTCCTGGTGTGTTTGTCGAGGCAATCGATGCGTACGTTACCTGCTTGTTATCTGCACCGGATTGCCTTCGGCCCTGAGCTGTCGGTGTCATGCCTGAATCTACAAGTGAAGTGTCTATGGTTGGAGAAGTTGAAGCAGGGATGTTTGAGGCTTGTCCAATTATGGGAGTGAGGTGACCCAGTGGATTTAGAGTCACAGATGCTGCAGTGCGGCTGGAGCGTTTAGCTCTCTTCTGCAGCTTAGATTCGGAGCTTACTATGGCTAAGTGAGGTACTATGGTGGCCATATTTACCTCCGTGGGATCAATCTTAGTATTTACAAAATGCACGATTATCTCAGTCATGCTATCGCACATTTTCATGAGCAAAGATAAACAGTTGACAACTGGAATGACTTGACATGTTGGGCAAAACCAAATTGTGTCAGAAACTTGGTTTGTCTGTCTCACTTCTTGGATGGACTTGCTTTTACATTGCGGACAGTACGATCTAATGCAGCTAGAACAGGTATCCCTGATCTTAGGGACTACTGCAATTGTCTGCGCAACATAGGCGACGTCGAACTATTAGAATGCTAGTCGTCCTCTTATTGTTTACAGCAAGGCCTATCTAAGCGCTCAGCTTGATGAGTGTTCTTTGCGAAAGGGGTGACGCACGAATAGGTCAGAACACGCACACGAATTAAAAATTGTTCAACCGCACCAAAGTCAGGCAGTAGAGGAAGATGGAGGTCGTAAAGCGCAGACTATCGGATTCAGCGATAAATCAACTTGCAGTTGAGCACACACACTCACACAAAGCGGCAGCGTGTGTTAATCGGCCTGCCTTAAACGACGATGCAGGTGAAGCGCTGATAAGCGTCCCTAGAACTGCTCAGTTGATGAGCGGAACAAAATGGCTGTAACTTTGTTATGCTGCAAATTGCAGGGATGGTTGCCGCGTAGTTTGCGAGCCCTCAGCTTCTTCTTCCGAATGAGACCAAAACCTTTTCCGAAAGACCGGTATGATGTAGTTAAACAAGTGGAATTTGGCAAAGAATATGCCGAAAACTGGGAATTGGAGCAAGAGTATAATCCACACAGGTTAGATCCAAGATTTGGGAAGCACTGAGTAGAGCTCTTCAAACTGGTTCGAACAAGCGCAAGCACAATATGGTGTGGGGAGAGTTAGAGTAACCGCAGAGGGCAAAATGAGAGGCGAATTAAAGTGCAGCCACACTTTTTTCAAAACAACACTGCACAAGTCGGTGAAGATTCTGGTCGTGCTGCGCTCGCGTTGCGGCGAAAACCAAAACGTCGTCTGCTACAGAGAATGTTCCTAGTAAATCGTCTAACGCATGCACCAGTCGTTTCTGGAATATCTCGCTAGATACCTTCAGTCCAAATGGTAAAGGAAGCCAGCGGAAACGCCTGAAATGTGTCCCAAGCTTGGCTCTCCGTCAATTAATACATGCCAAAACACAGAAGCAAGGCCGACTTTAGTAAGTATTCTAGCTCTGAATAGCACCGGAAGTACGTGCTCTAGCGTCGGTAGCGTATAATGCTCCCTACTGAGTGCGGCGTTAGAGGGTTTTAGATCAATGTACACGCGTAGTTTCCAGACTTACTAGTAACGATCGCCACCTGGCTAACCCAGTCTGTCGGCTCCTCAACTTTGGCTATTACACCCAAACCAACAAGACGCTGCAAGACGCTACGACGTCTGGAAATTTCTCACGTAAGGCAATAGACCCCTTTCTGGTCGGCAACACTACCAGCTTAGTGGATTCGATGAAAGATAAATGAACACACCCTTCGAATCTCCCTACGACCCTGTCAAACACGCTTGGGTAGCTGTCAACAATATCTATGTTATCTTCACACGAATGGATGAAACTTTCACGGTTAAAAGAGACAAAACCGAGACTATGAATAGTATCAATACCCAAAATGGGCATCAGGTCTCCTGAGATTGGCAGGAAATCGAGTTGGTATTCCCGGCCGTTTTTCTGGTTACTGACCTTCAAAATGGCGGTGCCTATCGGCAGCAGTTTTGAACCATTTCACATTCTGAGGCAATTCTGCATCCTGTCACATGTTATTCCCACACAGTGCTTCTCAGGTAAGATGTTGAAACTAGCCCCTAAGTCCAGTTGAAAGCACACCGGTCGTCCTCGAATCGAAAGCGTCGCGAAAACACACTTGTGTTCTCCACGATTTTCCAAGTTTCTTATCGAAAATTCTTGCAACTGTTCGTTGATGCTCTCGACTACTGTGCTGGCCTTAGCGGATCTGCAACATCGAGCAAAATGGTTCTCCTTGGTACATGTTCTGCACGTTCGATCCCAAGCTGGGCAGCTCTCCTTTCTTCTTGGATGTACACGACCGCAAAACGGACAACTCAGACTCTGTCCTTCGTGTGTCTGGGGTGGACTATTGCTGGTTCGGGATACCGCGCACAGATCGGTGTTTGTTTCGGCTCTCACATGCTCCAACTGCTGCGCCGTCCTTGCTTCACTCAAGCAGACGTCCACACATTATTCCAAAGACAGGTTCATTTGTCTCAGAAGGCGCCGAATGATCTCATCATTCTTTAGATCAATGACAATACGATCACGTATCAAAGAGTCTCGCATGCAATTGCAGAAGCTGCATTTACGTGCCAACAGATTTAGTTCTGTTATATAAGTCTCGAACGATTCACCCGGGGATCGATCGAACAAAAAATAACTACCTCTGTTACCTTTCCTTTACCTGCCCTTCGCAAAACGCCCCGAATGTTCTCAGCACTTCTGAAAGTTTGACTTCCTCACCTGCCTCACTGACCTCCAACTTTTTGAGCACCCTCCTAGCTTCATCATCCACAGCGTGCCTAAACATCGCCAACTGGTACGCCACAGGTTGAGTATCCAACAGGGTCAGGTTGAGGAAGTCCCTCCACTTTGCCTTCCACATCCTCCAGTTCGTTGGCAGCATGAGTTCAGTCATCTGCAGAGCGGTCGGCAGTGTGATCGACGGCTGTCCGCCAAAAACGAGCGGGTTCCGGAGTGTCGGCTACTTCTCCGCTGTCACCATGTCGTGTAGCCCTCCGGGAAGCAAGAAAACCGGGCCGCGATCACTAAGTCATTTATTAAGATTACGCTCGAGTATTTATAGAATATATGCAGTAGTTACAACAGTCCGTTTCAGTACCTCATCCCTGTTATTTGCATTGTCTCTGGCTCAGTTTCCATTGGTTTATGCTTGCTTGCCACTTGCACTCTGTCTAAAAGCACCTTGACTTTGTTAGTGGGTGTACGATTGACGGGATAGGGCCCGCGCGCTTCTTTCCTCGGTCCAATGCCACAAGCCTTGGCTTAAGGGTGCAAGAGCATGCGCTCCTTCGCCTGCTTGCGCCTGATTGGTCACTTGCACTTTCAGTGGATGGTTGCACGGTGGAAGCGAGTAGGGGCCAACTATTTTCTGATTGGCTGACCAATCTGCTTCCGGCAACGTGCTCACTCCTTATCAGTCGGGCCTGGGACGTTCGATCGGTATTACAGCATTTGCAATCACCAGCATTTCCAGCACCCATCACACTAAGTTTCCTGACGG
The DNA here is from genome assembly GCA_944474145.2 of Dicrocoelium dendriticum. NCBI lineage: Eukaryota > Metazoa > Platyhelminthes > Trematoda > Plagiorchiida > Dicrocoeliidae > Dicrocoelium > Dicrocoelium dendriticum. The sequence goes on along the minus strand of OX104065.1, from coordinate 21,587,861 downwards.
TCAGCACGCCTCATAATCTGCTTTCAGGGATATCGCACAATATATACAGCGAGAAGTAGCAATTATGCTGCGTTTGAAGATGTTGCAACGCAGATTTTACCACACGAAGTTCCGCGTTACTCGGTGGATATTTTCACACTGTCAAGAAGCAACCGAAGCTCCTTGTCAAAATGAAAACGGAAAGCAACTATGTTGAGCGCCCATATGGTGTCATAAACAAGGGGGCACTATCAGGAAGTCATGCGATGAAATTTACAACCTAAGGACTTCATTTCTCAACAACCGTAACTCATTAGTTACTCAATCATCGTTGTTACTAAAAGAAAAAGCTGTAGGGTTATCGAACGTGATTTTGTTGCGAAAAATTTGTGAAAGTAAATTAGATTCTGAGCCCGTAGCCCAGAGGTAATGAGCCTGTCTCTTAATCTTGCGGCGCGGGTTCGAATCCGTATAGGGATGGGCGTCATCGCGATATACTCAGCCAACGTGCGACTGGTAATGGTCGCACAGCAGCGAAGTGTTGTTACGGCGTACAAATGCTACATTATTATTTCCCACCATGAACATGTTCAAAACCATTATTTCTCATCTTCTGAAAGTGGTGGTGAAGGAGTGTAGCATACTAACTCAGGTATTGTAGAGTCCTTGCCGTCGCACTTGTTGAACTGTTGTTATGGCTCCGTAACACCTCGGAAATCATCTTTGGGTTGATGAAACAGCCATCAATTCCAGGTAACAGCACCGTTGAAAGTGAGCTGATTAACGGCTGTGTTTGTCTTAGATTGCATTACAGTTTAAATGCGGGAGTTCCGGAGCGCAAATGATCCATGCGCCCCAGAGAAAGTCACGTTGGCCGCCGAGCTGCTTGTTATGATGCGGTCAATCAGGCGGTTAACGGCATCAGTCGCTGTCGAACCAGGACTGGCCTCAACAAAAGCTTGCTACAATGTATGCAAATGTTCCGTAAAAATTTAACGAATAGGCTGCGCCTATCTGCATCCGCTAGGCCACCACTGAATGATTGTAGCGCCGTCTCGGAAGAAACTGGCAGCTGCGGAAAGAAGCGGAATGGGCATTAGATGTTCGCCCACTATAGCAGAGTTTCCGAAGCGTTTCCAGTATGGCATCCAAACAGGTCTCCATGTGTCTTTGGGAATCTAAAAAATCAAAGATATGTTGCAGTTAACAAATGAGCTTACTAAATATTGCCTGAAACAGGGGCATGGTTTCGGAAGCGTCAGATCACCGGGGTTCCGCCTTCCCTGTTTCGGCTGCAAAGGTGTCATAATGGAACAATGGATACCTGCTTCAGGGTGACTTTCTTATGGAAGCATGTTCTCATGAGGCTAGCCGTTATCAAATTATGTTGTCACAGTTTGTAAATGGTGGATCACATACCCGGACGTTTCCCTGTAATCATATGCAAAGGTGTAGCAGATGTTGCGGTAATCATGAAACAACATGTCATGGGATGTACTTACTTGATGCAATGCAGTTGCCAGTTAACTCTGCGGGAAGATCGGAAGGAGGGGCCACACCATATCAAGGACTGCATTGAAATCATCGAAATTCTTGACAGCATAGATTTGCCATAAATTGTCATGTGTTCACTAGATGTACAATCGTTTGCAAATGTTCCACTACGTGAGATCATTGATTATGTGGGTGAGTTGGTTGAGCATGCAGACTTATCTCTTCCAATACCAACTGAGCCGTTAAGAGACACCCTGTTACTTTGCATTGAGAATATCAGTTTCCCCTTTCGAAACACCCCATACCGCTAGATAGATGGCGTGGCAACGGGAAGTCCATTGGGTCCAGTATTAACGGATTTCTCCATATCCATCTAGGAGACAAAGATGTGTGAAAAGCTTTCTTGCCTTTCCTGCTGTAAACGCTAAGTGGACGATATTTTAGTGTTCTGTTCATCCACAACACAGATTGCACGTCTTGTCGAATTTGTACTAGCCTGTATACCAATTTGTGAGCAGCCAGTGAACTAGAATGCAACAACCGCCTCCCATTTTTGGACATGATGATTAGTCGTAGCGAAAACGCTCTCAGCAAGAGATCTGTTTACCGTAAACCAACATGGTCTGGGCAGTAGCTGCATTTTACCAGCTTCATTCCAAGCGGACACTAGGCAAGACTTTGTTTAATCGCCCGAGGAAACTATGTAGCCCTGATTGTCTGAAGGAGGAACAGCGGCTGTTGGCTCTTGCGCGCTTGTAAGACGGTTACCCTCGCCGGTTAATTGCAAAACAGCCAGACAAGTGACGAGAGAGAAGGCCCTCATTGTGACCAAAAAGAATGTCTTTACGGAACTACCGTTTAAAGGTGAGGACAACCAAGCGCATAACTTCCGCTGTACATTTGGCTTATTATGCTGCCGAAACCATCCTTATTAACAGAACCAGCGAAGTAAAGACAACCTGTCGCGTCAATTCACATTGCATTTACCAACTCACATTCACAAATTTACATGTAATTGCAAGGCTACTTACCTAGGCATGACAGAGCGCCAGTTGCGTGTAAGAATCGCGGAGTATATCCCAGTGTGGATCAGCAATCACATCTCGACGCTGGCATCGTCCACCACTCAACGTGCGCAGCCAGAACGCAAGTGGTCAACCTTTTAAGACGTCTGCCTCATCCATAGCCTGTCATCACCTGACCGGCAAACACTGTTTTGACCCCACGCGTATGTTCAGTGTGATCTGCGCATCAAACAACACTCATGTGCTGCGATGCGCTGAGGGTGTCGAAATCGAATAGATTAACTCTAGTGTGTGTGTGTGTGTGTGTGTGTGTGTGTGTGTGTGTGTGTGTGTGTGTGTGTGTGCAGAAGGACGCTTTCGTCACACTGGCTCTATCCTGGTAGGAAGCCAGTAGACAGCTGATGAATTAAATGAGGTTCACCGCAGCCATTTTCCAAATCAGATAGTAATCCACTTGCCCGGAAAAGCACTAGACTGCAGTTTCAGCCTGTTGGACATCGTCAGTAGTGCGCATCCGTCGGATCCGTCAGGATTCGAACCCAGCGGCTTGAACAGCCAGTCAGCAGCTTATGCCACTGGGCCACGGGGGACAGCTTCGCACCGTCATGATTTACAAGCTAACATTCACAATGTGTGCGCGTGTTTGTGGGCGTAGATATGTTGATGAATTTGCTATTTCAAATTCCTTAACTCATTATGATGCTATTAATTTTCACATGTTCTGTAGTAAGCACTTGAGGACATGCAGAGAAATTTGTCCAGAATTAAATCGTGCGGTACTTTGGTGTTAACGTCCTTATTGAGAATTTCGTTGAGAGTTGCTTCAAATACACTTGCAGCTGCATGTCACGCTAGATCGGCCGTACCGAGAGATTGATGAATTCCAGAGTTAGGGAACATGTGCCTAAGTAGGTGCAGGAGAAATTACACAGTATTCAGCTTCGTCTACCAGCTGTTCAAGAAAGCCACCTGCCTCATCTATAGGTAGACAGTTATTGGCCACTTCTCATGCATTCGGCCCTATTATACAGTTCACAATCTTGTTGGGACATGTTAACATACGCTTCCTACGTTTCCCCGAGGCTGTCGCGATCAGCCGGATGAAACCAGTACTCTGTGTGCAAAGAGAGTTGTTCGTAAACCTAAGAATCCAATGGACGTAGGGGTGGTCTATCTGTACTCCACCCAGTCTCTATGTTATCTGGTCACACCCTAGCTGTAGTCCTAAGTAATTTGCTGTCAATGTATTGGCACTGATGAGATAGTACAAATGCTAACATCAGCCAGCTTTTGTCTACTCACTGCGACAGTGGAACAACTACTCAGGATGCGGCGCAAACAACAAACTGCCCACCATTTCCCAGAGCTCAACGGGATTATAGACCGGTTGAACTTTTTCGTTCTTGAGTATGTGCTTCCCGAAGAAAGGAGGGGAGGTTAAGTCCATCGATGACATTGATTAGTGAGTTCAAGCACACCACGTTCTTACCGGTTTTCCTCGCTTTGACCAGTCAATAGTTCTCCACGTCATGCTTTAAATCGTGCTTCATCTGATACTAGTGCGCAGTTTTGGCCCGGATACAAGTGGCTTCGTAGTGTGTTTTGTTCTGGTTGACTGTGCTCTGGGGCGTGTGTTGATCGACCCTTACTACTTAAGAAATCTCACCTAGTAATCGTGTGGATATCATCTTGAATGTTGCGGAAAAGCTCGGGGTCGCCAGGCTCTTTGTGTTACGCACGACTCAACCGCTTCCTAGAAGCCGAATAGTCTCCGCACTGGCACGACCAACCCATCCAACAATAACCAACCAAATCGTCTGTTTTACTTTATGGATCAACGTTCTTGCACCCTTCCCTCACGACACAGGAGCGAACGTGAGCGTTACCCCGACGGAGGCAATTGATAAGCCTTCACATCTCCAGTAGAACTTGTTGCAGCCAACGGTTCGCCGAGAGCTTCATGCGGTCAACGCGTGATCAATCTAGAGTTAAATATCTGACGAGAATTTCAGTGGATTTTCACAATTGCAGGTGTACCCTTCGCAGCCATCGGCATCGATTCCTTCCGCCGTTTTGCACTTCTTGTTGATGCTAGTCAACACAGGCTTGTAGACTATCGTAGGAAAATAGCAAATGAAGGCACTCTTTCAGACGCCCCGATTATCAGTACTGTTTTGCGAACTGCCAAAGCGTTTTAGGAAGATGCGAGCCAACTCTCCGAACATTTACGACTGACTCCAACAAACTTAGAGTTTGCAGCAGCCTCGGCAGGAATGACATATTCACGCTTGACCAGTCAACGAGTGCACAAACAAGACGACTCATCCCATACTATCTAGGTGCCGCACTAGATGAATGTGACCACATGCTTCAGCTCGGTACTATCATAATATTTAATAGTCCAAGGGAGTCACCTCTACACATGGTCCTGAAGAAGATTATGGGGCAACTATCATACATTGAAAATTGTTACCAATCCCGATCGCTATCCGGAACCACACATAGTGGATCTCACAGCCAACCTGACATATAAGGAAGTGTTTAGCAAAATAGAATTGACACGCGCATACAAGCAAACTCCGGTAGCAGAGTCGTACATCACTAAAGGTGGCTTGAAGACTGTTTTCATTTTGATACCGTTTGTTTTTAACACTTGTTTAAACGCCCCATTTTTCTAGTCCGATTAGCAAAAACACTTCGTTAGTATGATCAGAAGTCAGGGTAAGCGAACATATGTTTTCGATAATTCATCTTCAGGCTTATAGGATTATATGCAAATCAAAATGTACAGACAGACATTACAAGTCGTTACTACTGGAGCGAGTTAATTGGATGCTGACAGCGCTGTCTGTTAAGCCACGACAGTCGACCTCGTGTGACCTCGTGGGTCCATTCGTTAGTACTGGACGCTCATCATAAGTGTTCGTTTAAGCATCACCATTTTCAAGAACATAGTTGACTGGTTTTATTCCCATGACTTTTATTTTATTAGGTTAAGGGAATGTATAGTTGACATAAATATTTTTAGTAGCTCTTAGGTTCCGGGTTTGCATTTCTTCCTGCCGGCCAGCACCCGTCGTTGTGAATAGCTGTTCACTTTACAGTTGGGTCCCAAAATGCTATTCCCAAAGACATTTGCGATTCATTTTTCATTCCACGGCTGCTCAGCCGATTGTTGCGTTTAGCGTTTCCTCTCTGCTTGCTTAGCTCAAATGTATTTTAGTAGTTTCGCTGTAAAACCTCGCCGAAACTGTATAAACACGTGTGATTTAATGCAAATAAGTCTTTCCGGCTTGTCTTTGGAGTTTTGCTTGTGGTCGTGGGTGTGGCCAGTCCGCATCGACAAAACAGTAACACAGTTTGGCTGGCCCGCCATCATGACCACCGTCTGAGGGCTTCATATTTTGTCCACTTTTGCTACGTTGCGTAAGGATTTGGGTGATCTCTACTTCTAGACGACGCTGTCATTCTGCAGCTATCGGCATGGTCCAGCGATTTAATTGCCTGTTGCAAACAGCGCTCCAATCGCACGCAGACCCTTTGTGAATTCTAAATTCACGATTCTGAACTATACTACTGCACATTTACCAGTAGTTCAATTTCTTTATATTTTTCCCGTTGACGGTGTGGTACTCGAGTTTACCTGTTCATGCACAAATGTTCGGCTTTAACAAACTGATAAAACCCTACAATTTTTCTACATTTATTATCTTTCCTTTTCTTTGCTTAATTGTTGTGAACTTACGGTTTGCGTCTCATCGGTTGTAATTTGTTTCACTGTGCCAATTTTACGGACTATTCGCCAGTTGCGCAGACTTAACTGCCGACGTGGAATAATTGCTGCCCGAATTAGCGAGTCGCATTACCTATTCGTGAGTTAATTGTATTCCTTTTTGTTTATTACTGCTATTGTAGAACCACGGTTATTCAGTATACTCATTCCGCCCACTGCCCTGCATTTTAACTGCCCAGACCGTGCGTTAGTTAGGTGATACGATTAGCCTCATACTCTCTGCCGTAACACAAGTTGAATAGTGGACTCGCGCTCCGATGAACGAATCAACGAGGCATTCTTTGTCAGAGCATTCACAGCACAGCGAGGATAACGTAGCTATGACAACGTCTGATCAGCTCTCTGTTGCAATGCGTAGAATTGCGGAACTAGAAAGTCGTCTGGAAGCTTTAAGCTTTAATGATGCAAATAAGGTACGTGCTGAAGCAGTTATGCTGGACGGTAAATCGACGCTTGTTCTGCCTGAGTTATCTAAATTTCCCGTGTCTAATAATTATGCTGAAGGCCTCACGGAAAGAGATGGGGGACGTAGACGGATAGTGTTGTCGGATACGGCGCGGGATTCCGTCCAATCTTCACAGGTTCGAATCCCGCCGCCTGAGTTCAACGATTTGGTTCTATCTGCGCCGGATGCTATCGCAGGTCTACCAAAAAGGGAAATTGTACGTTTCGACGGGGATCCGATGAAATATTGGTTGTTTATACGAAGTTTTCAAGCCAATGTTATGAGCATTACTTCTAACCCTTGTGTGAGACTTTCATATCTGATTAATTACTGTGAAGGCCAGGCACGCGAGGCTATTGAGAGTTGTGTTATATTGGATCCGGAAGAGGGTTTTCTTGATGCCATGGAAACGCTCAAATTGAGATTCGGCCGCCCTCACTTGATTGCCAGACCTTACATCGAAAGTCTAGTCAAAGGACCATCGATCAAGGCGAATGATTCGGAAGCGCTCCACAGATTAGCCGGGCAGATGAAAACTTGCTTAAATACGCTGCAACAACTAAATTACGAGGCCGATCTGAACGCGACTGTGACGGTGTCGGCGGTGCTTAGGCGACTGCCTTACTCACTTCAGCTCGATTGGTCAAAGAAAGCTACCAGTATCCTCCGCACTTGTAGAGAGCCCGCCTTTAAAGACCTGTACCAGTTTGTTTGTGACGTGGCTGAGATTGTTACTACTCAGGCTATGTACTCGAATGAAATCATTAGAAGGACTGAAGGACCCTACACGGCAGAAAGACCTCAAAGCCGTGGCAATCGCATAACTACCTTGGCAACCGGAGGAACAGTGCCGCAGGCTCAGAGACGCGCGCCCTCGTGTGTCGCGTGCACAGCGCACCATTACCTTGATCAGTGCCCTCGATTCCAAGCCTTTGATCATTCCGAACGCTTGCTGCTCGTTTCTGGAAAGAGTCTATGTGAACTGTGCCTCAAAGCTAACCACACGTCTGAGCTTTGCAGATCCCGAGTCACGTGCGGATTCAACGGTTGCCAGTTGAAACATCATCCTTTACTACACGAAGCCAAGACGAACCAACTAACTTCACCAAGAGCAGTGGTAAACGAAACGAATGTGTCGTGGGGTCGAATAGCTTTAGGGATTATTCCAATTCTGCTGCGTGGAAAAACCAAGTCACTGGTGACCAATGCTTTACTTGACCCAGCATCTGATTCGTCACTGGTCGATGAACAGCTGTTGCAAAGGCTTGACTTACCAGCCAGACCGTCAGTGGTACAAATAGCAACGGTTAACGGTGATTCAACGATGTGCTCGCAAGTCGTACGCCTAGAGTTGCAACCGTTAGGAGGAGGTAAATCACTGCATGTGGATCATGCGTGGGCCGTCAAAAGGATGCCTAAGGTACAGAGGATAATACCGGAGCCAGAACGCCTGCGCAGTTGGGAACACTTAAAGGACCTACCGTTTATCGATGGTTGTGATGAACGAGTCGGAGTGCTTATTGGCATGAATGTCCCGGAAGCCCACTGGGTGCTTGAGCATCGGTATGGAAAACCGTCAGACCCCTTTGCCATACGAACACCGTTAGGTTGGATCCTGCTCGGTCCGGTGGGGGGGAAAGGCGTAACGAACATTTACACCAACTCAATCAGTGTAGAAGACTCTACTTCGAGCTTTCTTGAAAGGATGTATGAGTTGGAATTCACTGAGCCATGTAGCTCAAGACGCGGAATGTCTGTTGAGGATAAACACGCATTAGAGCAGATGGAGTCATCTATTGTTAAATGTGGTTCACATTATCAACTCGATTTACCATGGAAATGCGCATGCCCAAATTTGCCAAACAACTATCCTGTCGCTTACCGAAGACTGATGTCATTGCGCAAAAGGCTCGTTGCCAACCCAGAGTTACATCAGATGTACACAGCTGCTGTTGAAGAGTACGCGTCGAGTGGGTTTGTCGAAATGATTGACCTAGGACCGCTTGGTGATAAAAAAGGCATTTGGTATATGCCACATCACGCTGTGACGCACCTCAACAAGCCCGGGAAAGTCCGTGTCGTTTTCGACTGTGCCAGTACCTACCAGGGTACTTCATTAAACCAACAATTGTTGAAAGGGCCCGACTTAGTGAACAGTCTGGTTGGCGTTTTACTGAGATTCAGAATGGACAAAGTGGCGGTAACTGCCGATATAGAAGCCATGTTTCACCAGGTAATGGTGACACCGAAAGATAGAGACTATTTGCGTTTCTTGTGGTGGCCAAAGGGCCGATTGCACGAATCACCGAAAGCGTTCCGCATGACGGTCCATCCCTTCGGTGCAACCTCCTCGCCATGCTGCGCGCCATTTGCACTCAGATGGACCATAGAAGATTGCAGAACTGAGTATCCGGAATCGACGCTGAACCTGATGCAGCGATGTTTCTATGTCGACGATTGCCTGTTTAGCTGTGGTAGCCGGGAAGAAGCTAGTCTCCTCATTACACAATTTGAAGCGATTGCATCCAAGGGTGGGTTTCACTTACGGAAATGGAAGTGTAACGATGATCAAATTCGGCAACAAATGATGACGAATGCGTCTGCCAACGAATCAGTCCAGTTGACTTTACAGTCCGAGAATGTACAACCTACGTTGGGACTAAAATGGCACTTGTCAGACGATTGCATAACATTTAGCCTGAGAAAGTTCGAAGGGGATTGCACTCGAAGATCGATTCTGTCCTTCATCGCCGCGATTTATGACCCACTAGGTCTGATAGCACCGGTACTGTTGCATGCCAAGCAGCTGTCGCAATCCTTCGTACGAAGAGGATTTGCTTGGGATATACAGGTAGTCGGACCGGAACGGGAGGAATGGTATTGCTTCCTGCGGGACACCCAGCTACTAGAGCGAGTGAGGATTCCTCGGTGTGTTAGACCGAAGCCATACACCGACGACGACATGCAGCTGCATTGTTTCTCAGACGCTTCAGAACATGGATACGGAGCGGCAGTTTACCTCAGGATTGTTGGCCGAAATAATCAGATTTGGTCTACTCTCATTATGGGAAAGTCGCGTGTATCGCCGATAAGAGCAGTTACAATACCGCGTCCAGAATTAACCGCCGCGGTCCTTGCCGTCCGGTTAGCCATTCAAGCACTTGAGGAGTTGCAGCTAGACAAACCTCTGATATTTTGGACTGACTCGATGGTGGTGCTGCAATTGATCCGGTGCACGACCAAGGGATTTACAACGTTCATCGCGAACAGACTGTCCGAGATACATCAGTTCTCCGACCCGAAGCAGTGGAGATACGTCGATACATCTGCGAATCCAGCCGACATAGCCTCTCGCGGGTTACGGGTGTGTGATGGAGTTCAAACGGGGAAACGGTACGGTTGTATATGTACTTGCCTCTCAGTAAGAGCGGTACACATAGAAATAACGCACGCCAAGAGGTCTGTGGCCAAAGGGCATAATAGAAGAAGCGAAGGCTGGGCGCGATGGACTGGTCCGGGAAGTTCTGATACGTACAAACAAAGGAACATTACGGAGAGACGTACGACAAGTGTGTCTATTAGAGGAGACTTTGGACGAAGAATTCAGCGAGGAGGCCAAAGACGCTGGGGGAGTGTGAATTCTAAATTCACGATTCTGAACTATACTACTGCACATTTACCAGTAGTTCAATTTCTTTATATTTTTCCCGTTGACGGTGTGGTACTCGAGTTTACCTGTTCATGCACAATGTTCGGCTTTAACAAACTGATAAAACCCTACAATTTTTCTACATTTATTATCTTTCCTTTTCTTTGCTTAATTGTTGTGAACTTACGGTTTGCGTCTCATCGGTTGTAATTTGTTTTACTGTGCCAATTTTACGGACTATTCGCCATTTGCGCAGACTTAACTGCTGACGTGGAATAATTGCTGCCCGAATTAGCGAGTCGCATTGCCTATTCGTGAGTTAATTGTATTCCTTTTTTGTTTATTACTGCTATTGTAGAACCACGGTTATTCAGTATACTCATTCCGCCCACTGCCCTGCATTTTAACTGCCCAGACCGTGCGTTAGTTAGGTGATACGATTAGCCTCATACTCTCTGCCGTAACACCCTTCATGATGTGAAACTCCTACTCTCGTCCTCCTAGATTTAAGGAACACTGTAAAGAGCGATTTCAAGGCAATGCCAACGTAGCTAGTCTACGGCTGCCCGCTGCACTCGCCAAGACAGCTGGTAGCTGGTAGGAAACTTATACTGATTTGTAAGCTCACCAGGTGAGTGAGTTAGGCCCACTAGGTCAATGGTTGCAGAAGACACTGGTGTACGCGCCCAATAATTGGTTACATGCAAGCATATGCTGTTTCGCGCAGACGGTGTTCGGTAGCCTTTGCAGTCGCCGTACATCTGGCACTTCAGAATAATCCACCGTACAAATGAGACATCCACAATCGATCGCAGAGGATGGTATGAAGTTGTCACTAACTATCTACTAAAGGCAAACTTCCTGGAAGAAACCACCTCGCCTCGGCGCGACATCATTTTCTACACCAAACCAGTTGCATCACACGATTAAACGAAGCGGCCAGGAGGTTTTTAGAACCGTTCGCGATAATGTATAGAGTAGATAAGTTTAGGTTTGAACAATGAGAAATGATTTATGCCGGGTAACAAAGCAGTGGCTTGACAAGTGCCGCAGGATGATGGGGGTAAAACTACAATTTTCAAATTATAGGTGAGTTGTCTGTTTGAGCGTGTATCTGGCAAATACACCACTGAATAATAATAGTGTAAGTGGGAATTGAATGTCAACTACGTGGCAACATGGGGACAGTTCAAGTTCAAGTACTCCGGGAGAAAAACAAGAAGCTAAAACGAGAATACTTCTGTGCCACCTCCACAGGTTTATGTGCATATTAATGCGGTTAGGACGGATAATCAATATATGCCAAAGTAGCACAGTTTAGGCAAGGAAGTGATGGGGGCCAAGGGAAAGATCCAATCGTTTGTAGAAAATATCCAAGCTGGGGAGGAAACAACGATATTTGGGAGAGAGTTCTAGGGTTGGTCCACCTGAAATGAAAAATAATTCCGCCGGCATTCCAGGCGGCTAAACTGTGCACAGAATTTCAGAGGGTTACCTCTGATATTGGTGTTACAGATGTGTTACAGCAAATGACGGCATACGTGATTGGGGTCACTCCATATTTGGCAGACTAATATGAGATTGCCGCGCAACCTTTGGTAGCGGCCACTGAGAACTCCCCGTGACTTCAGCCTTTGATGGTAGGACAGAGTACGTAGGCCCTTGACATTCTTTGTGGCCTTGCGTTATGGTTTCCCTAGCACTTCTAAGTCGTGCATCAACCAAGGTTGCCAAGCTTGGAAGGCGTATTCCACGTGAGGGTTCACATAAAAATTGTGCAGCACGGGAAGGATGGATGGGTCGAATCATCCGAATGTTCTCCGCAGCAAGCCCACTTGCTGGTTTGTTCTCTTCGCAGCTGCCTCTGATTAGTTTGAACAGTTAAGGTCACTTTGAATGTGCACACCTAGATCGCGTTCTTTGGAAGTTGTCTGCAATACATGTGAACCCAGCTTATACATCCAGTTACGCCTACGGCGCAACTGAACATCGTGACATTTTTCTACATTGAACGGTAGTGTATTCAGAACCAACCAGGTTGAAATCGTGTTGAGGTCAACTGGATCTTCTCATGGTCGTTCGGTTCTTTGCTCATTCGTTATAACTTGATATCATCCGCGGAGAGTAGGAAGTCGGAAGTAGTTTCCCTCACCAGATCGTTTATGAAAATCACCAGAATAGACCGAGCACCGAGGCCTGTGATACGCCGCGCTCCACCACAAGTGCGTCGAACAGGGATTCTCAAACTCTCACTTCTAACCGATCTTCGTGAGGAAATTGTCTATCCAATGCAGCACTGGATCACCAACGCCACAGAGCTGAAGTTTATGGAGGAGAATTCGGTGAGCTAAGCGATCAAAAGCTTTTGAGAAGTCCAAGTAAATGACTTCGACTCCAGCTCCACCATCAACTGCTTTAGTCCAGCTGTTGCGTGCAATCAGCAGGTTAGTGGTGTATGAGCGATGTTGTCGGAAGCCATGTTGCTCTGGTGCCATTACCTTGTGATTTCCCACATACTACATGAGTGGATCAGCGATGATAGAGTCCATAACCTTGGAAAGCAAATAGAGTAGCGTTATAGGACGGTAATTTGATGGGTCAGTGCGACTACCTCTCTTATAAATAAATACCTAAATAGTTTATTCTCGATAGGAACGAGGCACGCCTTAGCAGACATGATCAAACTTTTACAGATAACATTTCACTGTAGGCACATTTTGTTGCATGCATAAATGGGGAAAGCACATGGGAGGAAAACAGCAAAGGTGAAGTGACAATTGTTTACGTCCACATGGATGTTGCGTAGTGTGGAAATTTGTAGGCTGTGACTTTATTATGGTCGGTAATTGTGTAAAATATAGCATGTTGACCAGTAACATACTGGATTTATGTGTCTGTATATATGTACGTGTATGTGTTAGTGGGCATTGTGAGTGAAATTGTGAAGTGTGACTGAATTCGTGAGTTTGTTTGCTGTGTTCGCAATCGCATGAAGAGATCAATGGAACTCTTGGAACTGGATGACAACTGTGAAGTGAGGATCCTCCGGAAGCGGAAGTGACTTCATTTAGTAGCAAGTCACATTCCACACGTCGCAGTGTTGTTAAACGGACATACGTGGCTTTTTGTAGGGAGATGGCTTGCCAGGCGAAAACCCATCACGTCCTGGAATACTGCCGCCGAACTATTCGCTGGAAAGTTATAAACCCGAACCACCCAGCGTGCACCAACTGGAGGTTGGTCGGCTAGCCAGCTATACAGCGCTGGTAGCATATAGCCAGAGGTTCCGCCAGATCACTGACTGCTGCCTGTAAAGCCTTGGGTCGAATGTTCTCGACGCCAGGAAAGTGGTGGAGACGGAGGAACAACAGTTTCTTGGGTACTCTTTCTGCAGCAAAAGTAATATTGGATAAGGTTGATGGTGGGCCAATAGAAACAGGAATAACCGTTAGGTTCCTTACTCTCTGGAACGTTTGTGAGTAATGGCACCTTAAGAGAACGGCTGCTACCGTTGCTGAATGCCTGCATCTGTCTGTGGTGATCAGTGATGGAATCACGCGCAGCACCTTACGAAGGTCATTAACATGTCTGTATAAGAGTTTGGGGTTCGTACAAAATCTCTTCATTAACTCCTGTTGATGCCTTGTAATAACTAATTACGCCACCACACCCTCCAGCTCTGTCATTCCGAAGCAGCGACATACCAAGTAAACGGACTTGGGAATCTGCAATCTCAAGGCTTAACCAAGTCTTCGTAATCAGAAAGAGATCCCGCTTTTGTGAAGCCTGGCTTTCTCTAAGTTCGACCAACTTACTAAGGGGACCTGGGATTAGCATACAAACATGATAGTGTTTTTGATGTCAGAAGTGTGCGGGTGGACAACAAATTCATGTTTAGTTTTAAGCAGACAGTTTGTCGGTCGGCCGCTATTCGTTTTTTGCGTGGGTCATTGGTTCTTGAATTTCAGGCAGGCTGCATGGTAGCACGGAGCATCTCAGATCGAGATATTCGGTAGTGTTTATTCCTGTCCCCACAAGTCTCGCTAACGCCATACTGTTTACAACTTTGCAGGATTCTGGATGCAAATATTTTACTGAGGTCGCATGTTCCAATGAAGTGCTGAAAACCAGTGGCCGTGCGCCTACCATCTTTAGCCTAATCTCGGTAGGCAACTTGGAGCGATACTTCACCCAGCTATCCAATAGGACAATTGCCATTCCTTCGGAGTGTAGCACGACTTTCAATATTTTTGGACTGCAGCCCTTGTAGTTTAGAGATGAAGGAAATCTCTTTAATCATTTGACGATAACGTGCTTCAGAGAGAGTTTTCCGCGGATGTAGCACCACTGCCCACTGAACAAGTGGAGTTAATCCGATTTGAATGAGTGTATGAGGGCTGCGCTAGGTGAAGAGGAAGACGTGAAGCTGTGACAGAGGAGAGCACATTTACGATGTGATCAGTCAGCTGAAGGGGCCATTGTAGTTATTGATCAGACCACGCAGCTGAACTGTGCTTTGCACCGTCGAGAAATATACTGTATATTGTTTTATATATATGTAATGTTTGAAAAACAAAACTTCCAAACTCGAAAAACTTGAAAACATCCAAAGACCAGACACATTTAAACAATATTACACGTATGATATTCGTTCGTCCGTTCTTTTTAGCGCATCCATCGTCCGTTTTTCTTCTCCGCCCTTAGATGACCCAACCCTCCTATCTGATTGACTGGATCTCATGAGCAAACCGATCGAACATGGCCACATTCAATGAGGATTCAAACACAAATGTTAGACGTTTCTTCTTGCGACGAGGGTTCATTTGGTGTAAGGCGAGGAGCTGTAAGGAGTGAGGACGCACCCAAACGCACTGTTTGAAAGCAGCGTAGGTTGGAGTCCTGTTAAAAACTTTTTGAAGCCCCACAAATCCGTTCAAATGGTTCGCCGTGATGCACCCCATACTGCAATCAATTAAATAAGCAAATACAAACGGTACAGCCAACTCTGTATTCCGAAGAACCTTCTTTCTACAGAAACAATTACAGCCATTCACACGGCACAATTTTGACTTATAAACGTCGACACACCCATCATTTTTATTATCGAAGGTCTCTTTCGTTCAGCCTTCTACGGAAGGAGCTCTGTGCCGTCCCAAAAGATAGCTTCCTTTTGCCTATAATCGTACTGCCGATTTATTTTAAAATCTTCCCTCTTCTTTTACGGTTTCTCACCTGCCAAAAGAGGCAACCAGCACGTCGGCATGCTGCAAAGGGCATTCGGGAGATTTGACCCATCAATCTTCACAATGATGCACAATTCCTACGTGCGCCCGCAAGTTGAGTACGCAATCCAAGCTTGGCAACCTTGGTTGAAACGCGACCTAGAAGCGATAGAGGCACCACAACGGAGAGCAACAAAGAACGTGAAGGGCCTGCGGTGTCACTCTTACCACCGAAGGCTGAAGTTGCTGGGAATTTTCAGCGGACGCTATCGAAGGCTGCGCGGCGATCTCATATTAGCGTATCAGATATTGAGTGACCCCAACCACGTATGCCGCCATTTGCTGAAACTTAGCCACAACACGCAGATCAGGGGTAACTGCTTAAAGTTGAAGGAACAATATAGCCGTCTAGTGTCGACGGAATTACTTTTCCCTTCGGGTTTGCAAACCATAGAACGCAATCCCAGACTCAGTTGTATCCTCTCCTACCCTGGATGTTTTCAAAAAACGATTAGATGTTGCTCTCAGCTCCCAACATTTTGTTACCTAAGCTCCCCTGTTGTGGATTACGCCAGGCATGTTTTCAACAGGACTAATGTATCAAATGGACCTAAGTGAGCGACCATATTTCATTTTCTCACTCCTTACCTCAACTATCACTGCGCCCCAGTGTCTTTCTGAATGTTTACGCGCGATATTTCTTTTTCATTTTACACTGATGTTAATTATCAAAGTATTCATCTCGGCAGACGTTCGATAGATGACCCAGACATATTTTAATTGCATCATATTCATATTCACCGCTACCATCCTACGGGACGTGTCAAGCACTTGCTTTTATCCCGTGATAAATCATTGTTCATTGTCTCTAGCCCCACGCACGGTTCACTCAGTTAGTTACTGACGTTTGCTCCTGTCTTGTCTCATCCGCTAAGTCTTCATGTGGCCCTTTTAATGTAGTCCACTGTGCTCGACTTCCTTTAACATTTTTATATCCCCGCTCGAATCCGCTTATCGTTTTGGATAAGTATTTACTACTTATAAGCTTGCCACAGTGCGGCTTCTCTCAAGTGTCTAAGTGCCTAAATGAGTATTTAGGCTAAGCTAGATGTGTGACCACAATAAAATTCAGTTAGCAACAAGAAGCTCTTGCAATCTGTGCCATGGCGCAGTAGCATAAAACCGTGAACAGTGAGTCGTGTAGTACTGCTATCAACCAATCGATCGCCTTGGCTACGGCCATCGCTGTGGCAGAGAAAGTTACTTTTCTGTCTGCAAGTCGCTAATGAGTTACAAAAGGTCAAAACTACTGCGCTTTGTTTTCCCGTATGTCTATTGGTGTATGGTGATGTCTATCTTCGATCAGTTCCATATAATCCATCCGAATCGCCCTACGCACATGCTCGTGTGTTGACTAGTGCAATTTCTCTCCTCACTGAGACAGCAGATTGATTGATCTGGTTCCAGATCAGTATGTAACAATACGTAGTTTGCGAAATGGTGCGGTCATTTATGGCATACTCTTCAACCACATACGTGGGTTCAGTGAGGAAATTCGACGTTACCAGCACTTTAGCTAGACTCTGCACCGCCAGGCTGCCATACCACAAGTAATTAAAAAAACAGGATTACTTATTTAACAACAGTAGTGAGACGAATTACCCAAACTGCCACAAGTTGTGCGGCTGTTTGGAGACAGAAATTGTGCATCTGGGGTCTAATCCTATCCTGCGCACGGCAATAAGGTGGGTGGCAGTTGAGCATATGACGGATTCAATTGATGTCGCTTATTGTTGGTCGAGCTAGCTGCCACTGTAACCATAGGCTCAGTGGCCTGAACTGCTGAGTAAATGTTGGCGGGTCATGATGTGGAATCGGAGAAAACTGCACTGCTGGCGAATCCCTGAGAAAAGAAATTTGTAGTCCAACGCCATTAAGGGTGTTGGTGTCTGGTGGAGACACGAAGAAAGGAGGCTCCAGATCCATCAACTACTTACTGGAGTACTTTTGAAGATATCCACAGTAATATGCTTCAGGTGTCCTCAGTTGCCGAAATGTCTTTTCATCAAAGTCCATCGCTACAGGAATTGTCGCTGCGCTCGTCCCCAACTTCTGAAATTCCTGTCCAAACCAACGCCACTAAAGTGTCTCAGGCACACTCTCGCGTTTCCCATTTACTCTTCTGCCTATTTTGTCCAGTGTTTTTGATGTGCTCAATCTCACGCTTCAAGCCTTCGTTCACTTGCGACGCCGTGAGCCTCAGCTTGAGGCTAGACACCTGGTTTTCAGTTTGAAATCATGCGCTTTTGAGTATTACCCTCACCTCTGCACATTAACTCCCTGTTCTTATTTTCGTATATTGTACTCTTGTCTTGATTTCTGCTATTAGGTGCTTGTCATGCACACACCCACGCAGTAGATTTATACGTTTGCGTGACCGCCGATGCGCCTTTAAGACTGTGCATGACTGTCCTTTTTCAGGTTGGTTCAGTTGTAAACGTCCTAGTTGGGTTTCGACTATCCTAGTCGGAACGGACGAACTTTTATACCCGATGCTTTCAACGCGCAGAGTAACTTAGATGATTGGAATTGGAGTGGCTAGTGGACTTTGCTGGCAGACGTGAACTCGTAATAGAGAAGGCGGACGAAAAGCGTAAACGTCACACAACTGTTCCGAGACCCGTAGAAAGAAAACTGGTCAATAGTAAGAATGTTTTTACTGACTCAACCAAGGCAAGCGTGCTTTCTACACCTTCATAATTATAGTTCACTAGAAACAGTATTAAATATACAAATTATAAGAAAAAGCGTGCGTTTCTTGGCACATGAGTTGCCATGTGACAACCCTATCTCCGGACAGAAGGCGCGGGGTTGATGCTGTTGAGGCTTAGACACATCACAGTTGCTTAGCGTGCACGGTTGCTGAGGCATTGTCATGAACACAGCTCATGAACATACGGTGGACTTGAGGAGAGCTCAGTAGGTACGATGGTGACACTGGAGAGTTAAGTGGAAACTATGCGGGATACGTTGGCCGTGTTCTCACTGAGGACACCTCAGTTGTGAGCTGTGCATATGATTGGAACTTCGGCGGCAGTTTCCTAAGGGAGAGCTCCGCTCTGAACTGAGTAGTCTGGGTCTCTGCATAGCGACCGTGTTGTTCGGGCCCGATAGTGTACTGACGCCGGTGAACTACGGGTGAGTTTGGCAGGGCTGTACCAGCCCTGTAGCAGGCTCTCTGCTCAGTTGCATTTCGGTTAACCTTTGTCACGATTTGGTTCTGTTTGGCGGTAAGTTATATTTTGATCATGCGGTTATTGTATATCTTGTGCTCCGGATAAAATTGGGGTTTATATTGAGGTTGGTGTACTAATCCTCTGTACGTTAACGCCGTAATCCATACCGGTTTTGCCTAACAGCAGGAAATGTTGTTTGGCAATAATTGATTATAAGCACAAAGTTTATACGTAAGTAGTAAATATTATAGAATACCGCAGTTTGCATCGTCCCTAAGATACAATTTTTCAACATAATTCAGTGCATTAATGCCGTCCATTCTACCAGATAGTGATCTTTGCGCCCAAGTAGGCATTTACTGAACTCCCTCTCACATAGTTTGCAGTTGGATTCATTGGGAACATCTCCTTCAAGAAACGATTGTCTTCTGCAATATTCGTGAGATGCATGGAAGTGGAGGATGACACGCAATGCGTTCCCCCATGGTTCAGTGACATAACCTACTGGCTGGCGATTCAAGCCGCTGGTGGTCATGGGTTCGTATTCTGATGGAGCAGAGAGATGTGCGCTACTGATGAGAGCCAACAGGTCGAAATGCCTATTTAGATTCTTCCAGTGACGTGGATAACTCTCAGCTGTGGAAGCTAATGCAAAGAATTCCCTAATCATGACTTAGGGAAGGTTACCTTGGATTCAGCATTATCACAAAAAGGCTGAAAGGGTTGTTTAACGTCACACAAGTTGCATTTCTTCGTGGTCCGCGATACATCTAATTCACCACCCCGCCTTGAGGGGTAGATGATGGAGACCTAGAACCTCGGGCTGAGTCCTTTAAGCTAATGTTCCTCGTCCACAGCCACGAGGTTCCCCGCCAACACTACCATGGATCAACAATGACAATGATTACGGCCAGTTGCATCTTCTCTTTGGAAATACTCTTCAGCTGCAATGCTGATGACAGGATCAGGTACCGACTAAATAAATATATAGTTTATTCCCGAAGCACAGGAGACCTGCTTAAACAGGCATGATCAGTTAATTAGGGAATTTTCGATGAGGACAAAATATAGGGGGTTTAGCTACTGGTAAGATAAATTATTGATAAGTAATCGTGATATTCGGTGGATGCCAAGGGTGTAAAGATTGAAGGAAGCCAAGTTGGAGTAGTGGGAAAAGTTATAAGGATTAAGTAGGATTGGAGGGGCAGGATTGCATGAGTAAGAATGTGCTTGATAAACAGAAATGAATTGTCCGCAAGCAAATGGACATCATAGGAACAAGTTCGTCGACTGGACTGGTGTCTCGATGACAAGGAAACGTGCGATGGAGCAGAAGCATTATCTGATTGATCGATTAAATCGTGGCATTTTATAGCGTCAGGACGGCAGAGCAAAATCGTGTCCAAATCAGGGATCTGCAGTAGTAAAATATTGGTGATCTACCACAGTGGCAGGATAATCGGCCATCAAAATTCAGCTGAAAAATCCAACTCGAGAGAATGTAAATGACCTCCGACTGTAGACTAAAGATTTTGCATAGCATCATCGGAGTAGCTAAAGGGAAATAGTATGTGAAAGTGCTCTTGTGACAACAAGAAAAGTTGAGCCAACTTATTCTGGCCACATAGAAGGATTAGATTTCTGTTCTTGATAACAGTGCTAATCCACTGGGTGAATGATTGTATCAACAGGAGAGCTTGTCATCCATAATCCAATGGAATGATCATCACGGAAGAGTAATAATAGCAAGTGTCGATCCTTCGATCACGTGCAAAATCCGGCGTAATGTCATCAAGGTAATTTCAAGTAAATTACATGCGAATGTTTTTGCGATAAGCCGAGACGAACCCAGTTGTTCAGGCCTCAAAGAAGTAAAGCGAATATGTCCAAGGTGGGAAATTGGTAATCCTTCCGATAGATGAGTTACAATAATAGCAGAATAATCTGCTATTCACAGAATAGTGAATGATCCGTGTGCTTCGAAAGGGCTCGCGAAAGTTGATATTGGATCCACCTGTACTAGGGGATGATCTTTCAGGGTGCCGGTATGGCGTCCATTCATGTATCTCGGAAAGACAGCGAACAAATGGCAAACAAGCAGAGTTACATCGAAGGTACACGTAAAATTCTGGAGGCTTGTATTTGTACCATCATTGATGAGTCGCCATATTTTTGTGAACTTTGTTACCACATATTCCTGTGTTCTTACATAAAGTCTCATACTTGGAACATTCCTTGTAGGATCTAAATTATTGGAAGCACTAGGAGTATGACTAAATGATAGATAGTGTAGTAGTTGAACTCGTATATCAAGCGAGAATCATGAGCGATATAAGGAAGCAGGGATGGATGGTCACGGTAGCCAGTGAGCTAAGGCTTTGATATGGGTACAGTGGTCAACAGAAAAAACCATAGGCAGAAATGGGAGATGGTCTCGCGTAGACCAGTCAGTAAACGACTGGAGAAGAGCTGCGTCGAGCGGTCAGAGTCATATTATAAGGCCGGTTTTGCAAGTCACTAGCTGGAGCTGGTGGAATGCAATGTAGCGATGAAGAGGGGGGGGAAATACAATGGAACAATGGTTTATTACGGGTAAAAAAAGCATTGCTTAACAAGTCCCGTAGGATGGAAATTATTGCGAAAAGCAATTGCATGATAAAGTGAAAAGCGTTGTGGTGGACTCACCATAGACTTATGTGGAATAGCGGAGATGTTCGCGTATTAAACGTATAAATCCATAAATCCATTGGTTAGGCGTTTGGCAAGACACTGTTTGATTGCGTTTTGTAGCCCCTGGCTAACAAGTCATAAAATGAAATGTAAGTGAGACAATGCATCGTCAACACGTTTTTTTAAATATCGCCAGATTGGGAGCAGAGACGACATAATTAGGGAGGGCGTTCCAAGGCTGGCACACGCGGAAGGAAAAGAAATTTCTACGGCATTCAAGCCGGCTATACTGAATTGTCAGTTTCAGAGGGTGACCTCTTAGTTTAGTGTTGTGGTTCAATTCCAGCAGCGGACGGCAGACGTGGTTTGGATTCTTCAGAATTTGGTAAACCATTATGAGATCCCCCCCGCAAAAGCCGATATCGACTGCTGTACATTCTTAGAGATTTCAGTCTAAGCTGATAGGGCAGATGAAAGAGGCCCCTGACGTCCTTGGTCGCCCGTCGTTGAGGAGTCTCGAGAGCAACGAGATCCTGTTTCTGCCAAGGTTGCCACGCCTGAGCAGCATATTCCACTTGCGGTCGCACGTAGGTGTTAAGCATTTGGGGAAAGATTGAGGGTTCAAACAGACCGAAGACTGCGAAGAAGGCCGAAGTGTTGATTGCCGGTTCTCGTCGTCTTCTCTGCTTGTTTTGTACACCCGAGATCTTCCTGTGCCAATACATTCCGGTCACGCTCCTGAGAGGCCTTCTCCAAGGTGCGGTGTCCAAGCTTGTAAGCGCTCACCGGCTGGTAACGCAGATATATCAACTTGCACTTAGCTTTGTTCAGTTGAAGCATGTTCCTCTTTGATCAATTGTAAATGCAATCTAGGTCATGTTGGAGCAGATCCTGATCTGGCTTGTTACTAGTCGCCCGGCATATCTTGACGTCATCGGCGAAAAGCAGAAAATTTGAGGAGATGACTCTTGCCAGGTCGTTGCTAAACACCAGGAATAAGCGCGATCCCAGCACTGAGCCTTATGGGACATCACATTCCAACTCAATTGAGTTAGGAGTGATCCCCTAACACGTACTTGGAGCTTCCGTTGGTGAAGGAAGCTGCCAATCCAACTAAGTACAGGATCTCCGATTCAGTAACTCTGTAGCCGTTGAAGTATGATGCGGTATCCAGACGGCCGAAAGCTTTGGAGAAGTCCAGATAGATGACATCAACTCCGACCCCATCATCGGCCACTTCCGTCCAACTACCTCGTGCAATCAGTAGATTGGTGGTGCATGACCGGTGTTAACGGAAGCCATGCTGTTCCGGTACCAAAATGTTGCATTTTTCCAGGTAGTCCATTAAAGCCTCAGCGACGACTGCTTCCATCACCTTCGCGAGCACAGGGAGGAGAGTCACTGGACGATATTTTGCAGGATCTGAACGGCTACCGCCTTTAAAAATAGGGGTGATAATGCCACACTTCCACATAGTGGGGACTTGTTGTTCATCAAAACACCTTGGAAAGAACTGACAGTGGTTCAGCTAGCTTGGTGGCCGTAGACTTCAGTGCCTTCGGGCGGATGTTATCTGCTCCCTGAAAGCTATGCTCATGCAGTGAGAGTAACTTCCTTAGCACAACTGATGGGTTGAAAATTACATGTGTAAACTGTGAATTCGGTAATGTGAATGACATTATGGGACAGATAGAGGCTGCGAGTACGAAAATCGCGGAGTATTGTAGCCACAAGGCATTAGCTGCTTCTTCGGCGCTTTGTACTCTACCGCCTGTCGTGAAAAGTGGAGGGATTCCATGCTTCACTTTACGAATATTATTGACATGTCTATATAGCAGTTTGTTGTTTGCCATGAATTTGGTGGCTAGGCACTGTTGATACGTTACTTTATCCTCACGGACAAGTGCAGTGCAGTGGGTCAGGAAATTGCCCCAAGTCTCTGAGTCGGGGTTAATCTTGTAAGCACGCCATGCTGCATCCCTTATCGCCAGGCAGTTTCGAGTCCTGCTCCTTAGAATTGAAGGTATTTTTGCGGGACGAAGGGGCTTGGTCTCTGATGCTCTGTTGACGATGTCGCTGAATCTTTTAACGAACTCTGCCCAATCGTTGTCAAGGTGACTTTTGTTTGAGAATTCCTAAGTATCTGCGTCGGCGAATTCTTCAATACGTGGTAGCGTGTGATTGTATGAGTTAGTTCCGTGTGTTCAGATGGATACTCTGCATAACACACGTAGTCAAAAGTTATTACTACATGGTCACTGAGACCTAATGGACTATCCATCAATAACTTGTCAACCATGAGCTGTTCATTCTTGAGCACAAGGTCCAATATGGACGGTTTGTTTGCTATCCTGAATCTAGTGGGCGTGGTGACATGATTGTACAAGGGAATATTAGCGATCACTTCATGCAAGTCTTCTTTGAACTGCTCACTGGGCGATGCCAAAACTTCCAGATTGTGTAGATTGAAGTCCCCGGAGATGAGAATGTGGCTGTACCTAGTGCGTGTTACTCTGTTTAGGCCACGGATCAAGCGGGAATCCATTTCCGGAGTGGACGTTGGGGGGGGGCAGTAAACGACAGCTACGAGACATGCGTCGTTGTGCCTTAGTCGGAGACGGCACCAGAGTGAGTCAGTGATGTAGGTTACCAGATCATCAACTACTGTGCATTGTAGATTGCTGCGGTAGTAGAGTAGGACCCCACCTCCTCTGCTGGGGCGGCCGTTCCGGATGCGAGACATTCCGGCTATCTCAGCATCAGCATCAGTCACTTTTGGTGTAACCAAGTTTCGGTAATAGAAATTAGGTCCCAAGCATTCGCAACCTGACGTAGTCGAAGTTCGGTAATTTTACTGAGGAGCCCTTGGGCGTTGGTGTACATACATGAAAGTTTCTCAGGTTTAAGCAATGTTTCGGAGGTTGTACAACCCATACGTGAAGTTTCGCCGACCAGTGAGTGGCCGGCGACTAATCGATTTTTCGATGTGTACTTGGTGAAGGGTTTAATGTCTTATTCATCGTCCGTGTAGTTAGTCCCGTGTCTAATCTTCGACGTACAGTGTAAGGTGTTTGGTCAATATCATCTTCTACAGGTTGTATGGGCTAATTCGGCACACTACTGGTGCATTGTTCTTTCATAGATCCCATCGCGTTTGGTTCTTTGAGTGACATATCACCTCTAGGAGGCATATCGCTGATTGTCTTCAGCCGAACCTCATATGGTAGCCTGCAACAGAACATGTACCAGCATTTTAGCAGCCGTGCTGCCATATGTTTTGACTGAAGGACCACCTTTAACACTCTCGGGCCACTTCCTTTGTAGTTCCGTGAGATACGCAGTCGTGACACCGATTTCGCTAACACATCATCCAAGCAGAGTGTTTCACGAATATAGCACCACTGTTCTTTATCATGGGTTGTTACTTAATGCTCATGACATGCTTCAGTTTCAGGAACCAAGTGAAGAAGCATGGTTCTGGTTGAAGTTTCCTTCCGGTAGTCCTCTAAGTTGCGGTTAACTCGATAACGCTCGCCCCACGGGATGTCTGGAAAGGTACGGATGGAGCAGCGTTCATTTCTGAGACTACCTGTCGACAGTAGTACTGATTCTACTTCAGTGATGGAGTTCAGCACAACGCGCAAAGCCTTGGCTCTCCGAAATGTTTAGAGTTGGGGTGTCGTGTAATACGTACTACGGGTACAGGTTTCAGTACAACTCCGATTAGGTTACTAATAGTGTCCCACTGGTTGAGGTCATCCAACTGCCTGCCTCTTATCGATGTGCACTTTGATTCTGGGACATTGGAGGTCAGTACAGGTAGTTGTTTCTTTACACCTTTCGAAATGTCGCGGTTAGTGATTGAAGTACTCGGAGATGTACCGTGGGAAACCGGTGGTGCTTTCACTAGGAAAACTCCGCTACGCTCCTCAGTTTCCGATCCAGTTGGGGGTGATGTTAATTTTAAATCACGGCTCTTCTTGGAGGCAACCGTAACCCAACTTTCACTCGTACCGGCTTACATTCTTTCTACGCACTCCGTCGGGAGTTTAGAAGTAGCCTTACCTGCAGTTACTCCGATCGAACTGGGAATCGCTTTAGTCAAATGTGAGCTACGTGTGGTATTGTGACAGCTGTTCACGTTCTGGACTCAAGGTGTCGTGTTGCTTAAGGTGTTATTAAGAGTTCTTCGCGGGTTAGGAGCAGCAACCAAGGGGGAGGATTGTGTTGTACAGTGCACTATGCTTACCTCAACTGTAGGATTTTGGTGGTCACCATTTCTTCAAACTTGGCTAGTAGCTGGTCATACTTTCGAGATAATAGGAGCACGCTTTTTATCAGTGGGATCGATGTGTATTCCACACAGAACCATAGCAAGTCTGGCTTGTTTAATAACTTGGCCTGACTAGGTGTAACTCGGAGACATCTCGCATGGAAGAATTTGCAACAGTTACGGCACAAAATGCCCCCTTAACAAGTTTGAAACAAGTTTTGGAATAGGTCTTTAGTCTGTAGCACACTGAGCATCACGATTGTTGAGCAAATGTTACGAACCATTTGAATGACTCACCCTCTATGGTAAAAGGTCGTTCTGGTATTGACGTTGTCGGTAAGGTCACAGTGTTCACGTTGCAGTTGTGTGCTTGCAGACTATCTTCTCTGGCGTGCCAGTCGAAGGTGTCAGCTTGAACGTGGGGCAGAATACACAAAGGTGTGTTTAAGAATTTTCGTGGTTAAGCCTGTGGATCGCGCCGGGTGAATTTGCGTTGAGACCTCTAGCTGCACCAAGCACTGTTGGATTTAACGAGTGACAATTCGTTCGAAGACCGTTGAAATGGTATATCGAGTGAGATCAAAAATGTCTTCGATCGTTGGAGTTAGGAAACTTTTGGCGCCTGGAAATCAGGGAAACATTGCCCGGAATTTAGAATTCAGGGTAAATGTAGGATGCACTGGAGTATACTCGGGAAACTGGTATCACAAAGTAGAGCTTGTAAAAGCACGACGAATAAGTATGGATCCAAAGGTGTGCGACAAAATGTCGCTGAAGCACAGTTAAAAAACCACGAGTGCACAAGTGAGCGATTAGCACGCAACTTCTCTCAAGGTCAAGTCTGCTTTCTTACCCAGAAGATCACTCTCCATGTATCTGAGTTGACAAGAGAAATATAAGCAGTGCGTCAAACTGTACGATTAGTAGCGGGTTGGACCAGTTTCTCAAAGCACAAGTTCAGATAAGCTAAGGTCAAAAAATTCACCAAACGAACGCAGGGTCTAGGCGGTAAAATACGAGAGCGGTGGGCAGATTAATTTGTATCGAATAAACCGTGGTTCTATAAGTAGTTATAATCAAAGATACAGAGTTGTTTTACGAATAGGTGAATGGGCTCCAAAGAGAAATAAAATAATTCCAGTCAAGTTTGTACGGTAGCAGTAATAGAGGCTCCGTTTACGGAGCATCGCAATAAAACAAAGGACTGTAGACACGGGCTCAGGTTCTGAACACCTTCCAGTGCTCCTTGGACGATATTTTCGATGGCAAAATTGAAGCGGAAAGGTGAAATAGGGCAATCTTGGTGAACACCACTGGCCACAGCAAATGAAGAAGAGAGCGTGCCGTAAGCCCAGAGTTTGCCCGACGTGTGGTTGTAAAGTAATTTCAGGATGCACAAGAACTTGTCGGACACACGTTTTTTTCGGTAAACAGTTCCATAACGCAGACCTATCCACTGAATAAAATGCCGCTCGGGTGTCCAAGAACACTACGATTGTTGGCCGCCAATGGATGTGACGGATTTCGAGAAGTTGGCGGGGCGTGAAGATTTGGTGGATGCAACCGCGGCCTGGACGAAATCCGGCTTGTTCCTTTCGGGAAAACTCCTCGCTAGTCGTTGAAAGCCTGCGAAGTAGGACAGACACGAAGGTTTTCGATGTGACAGAGATCAACGAGATTCCGCGGTAGTGACAGCAATCGTCGCAGGTGCCTCTCTTGTGAATCGGAACAATGACCGATTCTTCCCATGAGTCCGGAATCTTCTCCTCAGTCCAAACTTTCGTGAACAGCGATAGGATTTTGCTGAGAAGTAAACTTCTATCACGTTTGAATATAGCCGTTCGTAGGCTGTCGGTACCCGAAGCTTCGTGGCGTTTCAAAGATTGAATTTTATCTGCTTCATTGCCTGCTTCATTTGGGGGGCTGTGGAGACAGAACAAACATTATTCGTTGGGACTGGAGGTGACACAGGGTGCTGTGTTGGGTGGTTGAGTTGAAGAGCGAAATGCTCTGCCCAGTGACCCAATCGCCTGTGAAAGTAGGTGATCTTCATGCCGTCTGATTCGCAAATCGTCTGGCTGACGGCGTGCGAATTGTAACCGGTGGCCCTGATGATGTAGAATAGACGGCGGAAGTTGCCAGCTGCTACAGCAGCTTCAATCTCATCAGCTCGTTTTGACCACCAGGATTTACGATCACAGCGAAGGTTTGCTTTCAGCTGTTGCGTAATAGATCGGCGGTGTCCGTTGTGCTCTGCGCCAGCAGTCACCGCCCGCCGGCGATCCAGCAATTTCGAGGGTCTTCCCGAGATCCGGCTTTTAGGAGTGGAGCGAGTGAGGCCGCAGTTGGACAAACCGGCGGATAGCATGGTTGTTGCAGACTTGACCAGTGTTGATCAACATCCAGAGTGGAAGAGCGAGATTTTCACGAAGCCTTCGTTGATACTCCTTCACCGTTGGGTCCTCTAATTTGTAGATGTTCAATCGGGTGTGTTTGGACCTAGGTGGACCACCGAAACGCATGCAAACGATTGCAGATATCAGTGCATGATCGGTATCGAGGCATGCTGAGCAAAATAATCAGCAGTCGCGTACGCTACCACGCCACTTGGGACTTATGGCTATGTGATCAATCTGGGACCAGCGCTGAGTCGATGATGGGGGGCGCCAAGTGGCGTACTGGCATCCAGGATGACTGAAGCTCGTGCTGGAGAGGAAAAGCTGATGATCAGCACACCGACTGAGCAGTCGCACTCGGTTGTCTGAGCGAACATCATCATATCCATGCGATCCCCCGAGGTGGCGCTCACATGGCAGCAGCCGACCAACACGCGTTGAAGTCTTCTTCCAAAACAATGATGTTTGTTTTAGGAGCCGTTAGGAGCAGCAGATGAAAGTTCTTGTGAAACAGGTCTTATGTCCGAGCTACAGTCGTAAGCAGAGATTACGAAGACAGCACGTTTTTCGAACCGACGTCCGCTAACTTTAAAAGAACCATGGAGCCTCATCGGCCTAGGCAACCGGGTAGTATCTCGCCTATTGACGGACCATGGACTTACAACTAAAGTCATTCACACGCTCTCTTGCTGCTACGACACTATCCACTTATGCTACTATACCAAGTTCACAAGCACACGCCACCATTTTGCCTACGTTTACCTTGTACCATTTTTACCTGATTTTTCCACGGTGATCAACCCTACCTCCACCGATGAACCTGTTCCCGTGACATCTGTCAACTCAACCACACAGTGCTCAACAGAGAGCTGTCAGCCCCGAAGTTTCCCATCCGCCCTCCTGCAACCCGAAACGCAGTTCAAGCTTGTAGCCTTCAACGTACGCACCTTACTGCAGATCAGTCAGCAAGCTGGACTTGCACGCACGCTAGAAACCCTTAGAATTGATATCTGCTGCCTGAGTGAAACGTGACTCCAGGACTCCAACTCGGTCTACCAGATAACGTCACCGTTCCACTCACGCACCCGTTTCTATTTCCGCCTCTCTGGTGACACCATGTCTGTCGCATTTGGGTAAGCTGATGTTGGAATCGCCCTCAGTGCTAGAGCCGAGGCTGCTCTGATTAATTTTGTAATCCCGCCACATAGTACCACATAGGCTTAGCGTATGTTCACTCCAAATCTCATCTCTTCTGTTGATCCATTTAAGCGTTCTGCTTCGTATCAAAGTGTTGGTTTTTAGAACCAAGTTTTGTGCAGAAATTAACGTGAGTAGATACAAGTGTTTGGACAAAAGTTGGCTTTGGAATGCTGATGCAGTGTGAAAAGTGCTTCGGCGACCTATCGAACAGCTTGAAATACTTTAACAATGAGCCCGAAACAATCAGGAGGAGCAATATGTCCAGCGATGAATTTCAGGACTAAATTGTGTGGTACAAATGATGATCGCAATCGATAGAGAAGTAAAACAAATTCGCTTGACTTTGGTGAATATCTGATTCCCGTGGAGTGACCGAGATAAATCACAGCTCTAGATGATTCCATGGTACTTTACGGACCTAGGGAAAATCAGTTACCTCCAAACTGAAGTGTGAGAAAGTCTGAGACGAGTTGCTGGCGACGACCAATGCACAAGATGGTCCAAGTAACTGCAACTTGGTTAAAGAGGCTGAAGTTGGATGATCTACATCGATGAATACGCCACCAGCATATTTTAGCAATATAGTCTCTTCTGGGATACGTATGGAGTCAACGTAAGTAGAGTATAGTTTTTGAAGGACATTGGAAATTGTTGTGTGACTAGGAGCTTCCGCTGCCAAACCTGGTACTCTGTGCACGTTTAGCGAAGACAAAGTTCGACTACTACAATACGGCCAGTATGTTACCATCTTTTCCGCACACGGTCACCGGATTTAAGCCCAATGGATAACGCCCCTGCATATCTTACGAGCTCTTGCGAAAATAGTCCGTCCGATAGCTCGTTTGTAGTTGATGGGACAGAAACTGTTAAAGTTGAGATACTATCCGGTCCAAGTAGGCTTGCGGTACACCGATCGAGTGAGTGTATCATCCGGATTTCTTTTCAGATTTAAATCCAGAAAATAAAAAGTGCTGTCCATTTCGTTTTCCATTGTAAATTTGATCACAGGGTGGTATTGTTTCAAAGCATCAAGTAAATTTGCTGCTTTATGGGCCCCATTAACTACAACAAAGGTATCAGCGTGGTGTCTGCTGTACAGATGCACATTTTGTATAGAACGACGAAGTTTGGTGTTCTCCAAGTGGCTCACAAAAATATCAATTAGGACTGGTCCAAGTAAACTGCCCATGGCCACGTCGTCTATTTGTCGGTACATTATCTCATTGAATTTGAACTGTATATCCGTGCACAGGCGGATGAGCGACTTGATACGCTGAACCAATGCCATCCAGCTACCAAATTTACAATGGAAAACGAAACAGATAACACTTTCCATTTTCTGCATGTGAATCTGAAAAGAAATCTGGATGGTACACTCACTCGATCGGTGTACCGCAACCAAACTTGGACGGA
Organism: Dicrocoelium dendriticum; assembly: GCA_944474145.2. Classification (NCBI taxonomy): domain Eukaryota; kingdom Metazoa; phylum Platyhelminthes; class Trematoda; order Plagiorchiida; family Dicrocoeliidae; genus Dicrocoelium; species Dicrocoelium dendriticum. Next base: position 21,557,066 of record OX104065.1, on the reverse strand, counting down.
ACAGTATGACAACTGTAATAGTTTCTGTCCCATCAACTACAAACGAGCTACCGTACGGACTATTTTTGCAAGAGCTCGTAAGATATGCTCCGAAGTAACAATTGACAATGAGATGCAGCACGCCTCAGTAACACTAAGAGAGGACGGGTATCCCGAAGGCTCTTCAATTGCAACTCAAGTGAAACAGCAATCGGAAAAAGTAAGGCCGACGTCCCTAAAAAGAAGGTATTCATCCCGCGGCCATTCATAGGGGACCAAGACGATAGGCAATTTTGACATCGCCTTCGCCAGTCCAGTAAGGAAGGCTATTATGCGGCCGAGCTGGTCCTAATCCACCAAGTTAAAAGCTTGTTCTGTAAATTCTACATGGGCAAGGCAGACTGTACAGCTAGAGCCTCCTGTAGCTACCTCTTTCATTGCACTTACGGTATGTTAACAGCATTCAAACAGTGAAACATAGCACCCCCCCCCCCTTATCACAGCGTTCGGAGACCGTAGAGGACTGCAGAAGCAGCCACTGCTCCTAGAATAACGTTTTCCCCGACCCACTGTTGGCACGAATCGCCTGTGGACCGATTTAATCTGTAATTTATGTGTAATCGAAGGTACGTTTATTAAGATAAGCAAAGTTACGCTGGCAAATACATCATCGCATGAGATGTTGAAAGTGTCCACCATCATTCTGCTTGCAGTACAGAAGTCGCTTGATGCAGTTTACAAGCAATTTCGGCAACGTCTCGCTGGTGATCGCCTGACATTCATTCACAATGTTGTGTCTCAGTTGCTCGAGGGAATTCGGTCTGTTCTTGTACAATATTCGTTTCAAATAGTCCCAGCAAAAAAATCAAGAGCGTTTAAATCGGGTGACCGTGCGGCCCTCAATGGTCCTTCGCGACCGATCCAACGTTGGCCGAATTTTTCGTAGAGATACTCCCGCACCGATTGAGCATAATGAGCTGGTGCACCATCATGTTGCCACCAAATGGTACAGAACACTCCGTCTGCCTCCAACTGTGGAAGTACACAGGTGTGGAGCATTTCCTTGCACGACAATGCTACGAAAGTAAGCGTTAATTAATGTAAAACAACTTACCGTTCACGTTGCTGGAAAAGAAATAGGGTCCAACTATTTTCTGACCAGTTAATCCAGCCCAAACCATGAGCATCGTGTCATGCTGAACATGTGACGCTGTGTATAGGCGGGGATTAGATCTAGCACAGAAATGTTGTTTATCGGTTCCATACAAGTGGAAAACCGATTCATCAGTGAAAATGATGGAGTGAATGCTCATGTGATCCAAAAACCAACGGCAAAATGCATTCCGTTTAGCTGGATTGTGTGTGTTCAATACCTGCACCTGAAGTGCCCGAAACCTCGGAATTTTTCTTTCCTTTAAAATCCTCTGAACAGCGTATCGCGTTGTGCCGCAATGCTGCGTGATTCTACGTATGCTGAGCTCGTGGTTTTCAGATACTTCGTGTACAACAGTGCATGATGCTAAACCTTCCGCACTGTTCTGAAACCGCCCGGATATTTTGGCATTGCAAACACTACCAGCTTTTTGAAACTTTTTCATCAATTCCAGAACGTAATAGACGTTGACGGGCCGCATCCCAGGGTTGAGATGGTTTTACTTTCGTGCCGTCGCTGTTGCGTTTAATCCGCACTCGGCATACAGAGGAATATGAAGAACACGCTGATCATCAGACACGTACCGGGATTCGGGTTGGGCTAACCCCACCGATGCTAATGTAAGCTCCTGTTCCATCTCTGAGACGGCGATCAAGAATGACACCGTTTATGTCGGCCTACGGTAAAATGTTGTAGATAACACAGAGCAGATTCCATCAATCATCCGTCTGTGTGCCCCTCTTGCATGGACTCGCGGCTGGCCGTCGAATTTCGGGTAGTAATTGGACGCACGCATGTCATGCAAACATATTAATGCGTCCAGCGGAGTCCATTACTCCCACTCGATTGTGTGGGAATCCATTGCCAAATAAGATTTGGTTACCGCGTAGAACCGGAGCTGTCGATTCTTCGACCGGCTCGTGCGATCGAAGCTGTGCACGTCTATCGATGAAAGCCATGTATGCCAGCAAGGGAGTGGAACAAAATCCATGGTTTCGCAACGATTGTGTGCCCCCCAAACGCAGACACAGGCGTGCTAGCAGTTTCTCCATCCAACATAAATTGCCCATCGGATGGCCAGGCAAGCGCTCTGGTAGCTGATTTTTCCTATATGTGCTTAAGTGCGAACCAGTCATGGCTCAAATGCGCGGAAAGATGGTAACATACCGGCCGTACTGTAGAGGTGTGTTGATCTCGCAAAAGAGATACGCGTTAAGATTCGAAAGGGCCGTAGATGTGTGGATTTGCTCTTACTGTCTAGTGAGGACAAGCTTGAATGCACAAGACAAGCCACTGCGTCTTGTGTGGACCATGAACTTCTACAAGCAAACTGACACGGGTCATCCAGACGAGCTAGCATTTTTTTAAGAATAGTTTTTTCACGGATTTTCAAAGCTGTCGAAGTGTATGCAATAGGCTGACACTTATCCGAAATAAATACACCACACACGTATTATGGCGCTTGCAACAGACGTAGACAAGTGGATTGATAAACTTGTACCTGATGAGTGTGGACTCACCAGTCAGCATAGCTACCACAATTAACAAACTGACAAAGCTGCTTACATATGTTAGCTCTTGCTCGTCACCGCTTAGTTCTATCAACTATTAACTTCAGCACTCCGAGGATCAACATGCCAGCGGGTAACCTCAACCATATGAACAAAAGCAGACACAAGTGAATCACGTCATCATCGTTACCGTCAGGGAGACTGCAGAGAGAATACAAGAAACTGGATTGAAGCGAGAGTGTGGGGAAATCGTCCTGCGTTTTGCTGTTTCCCAGCAATGTCTCCAAAACGGATCGATGAAGTTAAACTGGTTGCACCAAAAGTCCGCAGCACCATTCCGAATGTTAACTTCAAAAATGAAGGCTCTATTAGCCTCAGATACACAAGTGTACTGAGCACGCATTCGAAACGCTCATCATAAACCCACTATGATGGTATGTGGTTGACCTAGAAACCTCATCAGCCACTGGTTTGATGCAAATATATCAAACTATTTGAAGTCGGCTACACAACCCCCACTTGCACTGAAAAGAATTCACTGCGCAGTAGAACCAACGATGAATCTTATTTGAGTCGAAGAGGTAAGCACAAAGTCGCGATGGATAGTGACCAAACTTCTCATCCGGTCGAAGAATACTTGCTGCATGAGTGTTACCATTTCACTGCACAAAGGTTTTTTATCGAGTGTTTCAGTGACCACCTAACTGAGAGCTGTGCTGACTTCCACACTGGCTATATTAATATACGCAAGGGTTAATAACTTCGGTCAAGCTCGTATGTGCAACTGAAGCGTAAGAATATATTAATGCTTAAGCATGATCAACTATGAGTGTCTCGGGAATCGAGATGAAATGCTTTACAACAAAATTCTGTTCTCACTCAACTGAAGATAAAAAAACCCACCAAATTAAATGACAGCTGAATGAACCTAATGCTACAGCGACGGACAAACAGAAGACGTAGGTAAATTCGTAGCAATGACAGTTATATACCGTCTGTGTTGAGACACAGCGATGAGTAATCTGATAACCTCTCATAATGCTGGCGGGCTGTGTGCCATTAGGATGGTGGTTGCCGAAAAACAGAGATGTTTTGAGAGACCAGGAAATGAAGTGCGATAATCCTTTATTTTCTTATTTGTACTATGATTGTCAACTTCCGTTTCTGAATTTGACCGATACCGAGCCCTTCACAAGTAGCTTGAATCTCGGCGCCTTGTAGGATACCACCCACAACAGCCACGCATCTCATATCTACTGTAAACCCGAAGCAGTAGGATCAGGAGGCACGTGGATGCGATCAACAACCGCCGGAGTACTAACCGAAAACCTACTGCGACACTCTGATGACATACGTTAACGACTAGTATCCAGGCTGGCGTCTGCTCCAGGAGTGCACTGTTAAGGAGCCCGCCCATAACAGACTTCGGGGCAAGTCGTTTCGCTAGCAGTCCGCAGATGTTTGGCCCGACGCAACCTGAAGACTAGTAACCAATTAGAATGATGTACCTGGAAGTCCGCCAGTGTACGAATTCTTTGGGCACCGACCAATCGCACTTCTAGGCAGTTAGTAATTGCTGGACTCAAGGAAGTTTCAGCTGCGTCATTTTCTCTGGACCAATAAGTTGGACCTTATCTTTGGCTGTACGTTGGGTGTTCACCAAATTTGTTGCCAAAGTTAATGGATTTCTGATCTAGGAAGCCAACCGGTGTAGGCTACACCATAGTAGCAGGTTATTCGTACGGGCAGCGGGAACCACGGGAATACAAAACAGTCAATTCCCTGCCCATTGACAGTTAACGTCACCTCGGTCAGTAAACTGAATGAAACATCAGGAAAATTACTGTATATTCTGCAATTTTCATGTTGTGATGCCTAGGAATACCTAGGGGCGTAGAGAAAACTCCCGAAATTACTACGGCTGGTTAACTACATTAGAACATATTCCTCTAGTGAATTGGTGAACAGGATACTTATGGACGTGCCCCGGCGTTTTAGTATGCAAACACATTGGAAGTACGAAACGCACTGCAACATCAACATCAATGCAGGTTAGATGAGAAACACAAATCAACTGTTGTGCCGTAGGCCAAAAAGGATAAGATACCAAAAATTACACTACAAAAATTCAAAAAGCAAGTAATATACTGGTAAGTAGCCTAGAATTCATTTGCTGTGAAACTGCAATTTGAGGTGGGATCTAAAGGAGAGGAACATAGACAGAAACTCACAGCACAAGCGCCATTTGGGCCGGTTCTTTGCCGTATCGGCAAGTGTATCCAACCAAACGTGTTCATTGTCCTTCAGATCCCAGCCAGGCAGTCGAGATGAACCAACCGACGCCAACTACGAAGTGAAGGTTTTTATTTCTGTCGACACAAGTCATTACTTGACTTCCCATCCTTCGCTTTCATTAAGAGTCCGGGTGCGTAAACAATGCATGTCGCGGGAGTCGGTGTGTTGGCATGCCCAACACGTGACTCAGCCATCGGAGCATGGTGCGTGATATACTGGTGCTGAGCGGTTCACTCGAATTTTCTGCACCAGATATATGACGCCGAACACGCTAATTGCTCACGCGGTGCTCCCACTAAGCATGAGCTAAGCTGTAGCAATGGCTGAAGGTGGCTAGACTCTTTATACCTTTTGACTTGATGGGGCAGATTTCGCAACCGTACAGGAAAGTTGAATGGACGGCTGCACTGTAAACTCTTCTCTTCAGGGAGAGTGATGTCATGCCGGCGCCAAACATGGCGGAGAATAGCAAAAGCACCTCTTCCTCTTCTTCTTCGTTTATCCCACGCTCGATGGTTTAGCTTCTCAAATACTTGAATTCCTGAACGACTTCTAGCTGATCACCAGTAAGGGTCAGCGCAGGGGTGGGTCACTACAAATCTTGGAGAAGGACTTTGTATTTCGAATGTGCAAAGCATAGACAAAACAAGTGGCAACCAGTGCTAATCTGTTCAGTGCAGCTTGGCACGTTTGTGAGCTGTCACAGATTAGGGCAATGTCGTCAGCATACTCCAAGTCAAGAACTCGCTCACCAGGAAGTAGCTCCACGCCTTCAAGGTCGTGTTCAGCGAACTCTGTTTCCATGATTTCATCAACAGCGAAGTTAAAGAGAAAAGGTGATAGCGGGCAACCTTGTCTCTCACCGCTCCATACATAGAAGGGAGTCGAGAGTTTATCATAAACCCTCAGTCTGCCCGAACTATGCGCGTACAGCGCTCTGATGGTTTAAGTGTTTAAGGGACGCACATTTCCTGAACAGACAGTCCCAAAGAACACATCGATAGAACCGAATGAAATGCACACTTGATGTCGAGAAACACTGCTACAGTAGGTCGCCAACAAATATAGCGGTAATCCAACAATTGACACAAAGTGAAAATGTAGTCGATGCAGTCCTAACCCCGACGAAACCCGGCTTGCTTCTCGCGACTGTGACTTTCACGGGTGCCAGTCAATCAATGGAGAACGACAGATGCAAGCAATCTAGAGGCGATTGAGATCACGCTGATCGCCCTATGATTGCCGCATTTGGAACGTGAGCCTCCCTTGAAGATTGGGTGTATGACAGAGCGCCTTCAGTCTGTTGTGACAGTTTCCTGCTCCAACAGCTTCACCAGTAATGCGTGTAAAGCATCTACAAGAGCAGGTCCCCTGAATTTGAAGAGGATTGGAAAAATTCTATTTGCCCCTGCGACCTTATTCAATTTCAAGTCTGATGTCACATTCGGCCTCCGGGCGTGAGGGCGGATCCAAGGAGCTGGCCCACACCGAAGGGCAATCAATGCCTGAAAAAGGAAAGTGATAACAGGTTGGATACACTGTTTTGCAGTATTCGGCCCAACGCTACAAGCGATTTAACAAGGTGTGGATCGGCTGTCTACTCTCTGTTATGGGGACCCAACGTCCCTATAATTATTAAAGGTGTACTCATGAGTAGGGGATTTTGATGTAATTAAGTGAGGTTCTTCGCAGTCAGTTTCCAAATCACATAGTCGCCCACATGCCCGGAAAAGCACTAG
>OX104065.1:21533250-21549985 GCA_944474145.2 Dicrocoelium dendriticum | reverse complement strand
GGCTGCGGTCTAAACATATTGAAAATCGTGCCACCCTCCGAAAGAATGGCAGCTGTCTTATTGGATAGCTGGTTGAAGTATCGCTCCAGGTTACCTTCCGAGATTAGGTTAAACATGGCAAGCGCAAGGCCACTGGTTTTCAGCACTTCACTGGAACATGTGACCTCAGTAAAATATTCTCATCCACAATCCTGCAAAGTTAGAATCAGTATGACGTTAGCGCACATGAGGGGACAGTAACAATCACTACATAATATCTCGATCTTGGATGCTCCGTGCTACCATGCAACCTGCCTGAAATTCAAGAACAAATGACCCACGCAAAAATCGATTAGCGGCAGACCAACGAACGATCGGATTAAAACTAAACATGAATTTGTTGTCCACCTGCGCACTTTTGACATCAAATACACTATCATATTTGTATTCTAACGCCCAAGGTTTCGTTAGTAAGTTGGTCGAACTTAGAAAAAGCCAGGCGAAAAAGTCCAGGCGAAAGTGGAAACTGATATTTTCAATGCAAAGCAACAGGGTGTCTCTTAACGGCTCAGTTGGTATTGGAAGTGATAAGTCTGCATGCTCAGCCAAGTCACACACATAATCAATGGTCTCACGTAGCGGAACATTTGCAAACGTTTGTGCATCTAGTGAACACATGACAATATATGACAAGTCTATGCTGTCAAGAATTTCGATGATTACACAGCAGTCCTTGATATGGTGTGGCCCCTCCTTCAGATCTTCCCGCAGCGTTAAGTCGCAACTGCATTGCATCATGTAAGTACATCCCATGACATGTTGTTTCGTGATTACCGCAACATCTGCTACGCCTTTGCATATGATTCCAGGGAAACCGGGTATGTGTTCCACCATTTACAAACTGTGACAACACAATTAGATAACAGCTAGCCTCATGAGAATATGGTTCCATACGAAAGTCGCCCTGAAGCAGGTACCCCTTGTTCTATTATGACACCTTTGCAGCCGAAACAGGGAAGGCGGAACGCCGGAGGTCTGACGCTTCCGAAACCATGCCCCTGTTTCAGGCAATATTTAGTAAGCCCATTTGTTAACTGCACCATATCTTTGTAGATTCCCAGTGACACATGGTGACCTGTTTGGATGCCATACTATAAACGATTCGGAAACTCTGCTATACTGTGTGAACATCTAATGCCCATTCTGCTTCTTTTCCGCAGCTGCCAGTTTCTTCCGAGACGGAACCACAATCATTCAATGACGGCCTAGTGGATGCAGATAGGCGCAGTCTATTCATTAAATTTTTAGGTAACATTTGCATACATTGTAGCGAGCTTTTGTTGAGACCAGTCCTGGTTCGAAGGCGACTGATGCCGTTAACCGCCTGATTGATCACATCATAACAAGCAGCTCGGCGGCCAATGTGACTTTCTCTGGGGCGCATGGATCATTTGCGCTCAGGAAATCCCGCATTTACGCTGTAATGCAACGTAAGGCAAACACAGCCGTTAATCAGCTCGCTTTCAGCGGTGCTGTTACATGGAAGTGATGACTGTTCTATCAGCCCAAAGAATATTTCCGATGTGTTACGGAGCCATACCAACAGTTCAACAAGTGCAACCGTAATAACTATACAAGTCCTGCGTTAGTATGCTACACCCCTTCATCACCACTTCCAGAAGATGAGAAATAGTGGTTTTGAATAAGTTCGTGGAGGATAATAATAATAATGTAGTAGCTGTACGCCGTAACAACGCTTCGCTGCTGTGCGACCACCACTAGTCGCACGCGGGTTGAGTGTACCGCGATGGCGCCCATCCATACACGGATTTGAACCCGCGCTGCAAGATTAAGTGACAAGCTCGTTACCTCTAGGTTACGGGCAGAGAAGCTTATTGCCTTTTACAATTTTCGCAACAAAAACACATTCGATAACCATGCATATTTTACCTTCACTAACACTGCTGACTGAGGAACCAGTGAGTTACCGTTGATGAGAAATGACGTCCTTAGGTTGTAAGCTTTATGCGCATGACTTCCTGTTAGTGCCTCCTTGTTTATGACATCACATAGGCGCTCAACATAGTTGCTTTCTGTTTTCCCATTGACAAGGAGTTTCGGTTGACTCTTGACAGTGCGAAAACATCCGCCGAGAAATAAGGTAATTCGGAAGGTGACATCTGCATTGTAATATCGTCATATGCAGCATAATTGCTACTTCACGCTGCACACATTTACGATATTTCTGAATGAAGGTTATGAGCTATGCTGACCATCAGAAAAGTTAGTGTGATAGGGGCTGTGAATGCTGGCGATTGGATCTGCTGCAATACCGATCGGACACCAGAGGCCAGACCGATAAGGAGTGAGCATGTTGTCGGAAGCAGATTGGTCAGCCAATCGGGAAATAGTTGCCCGTACGCGCATCCACCCTGCAACCATCCACTGAACGAGCACGTGACCAAGCAGGCGCCAGCAGGCGAAGGAGCGCATACTCGTGCACCCTTGAGCCAAGGCTCGTGTCATTGGCCCTAGAGAAGAAGCGCGTGGGCCCAATCCCGCCAATCGTACATCCACTAAGAAAGTCAAGGTGCTTTTAGACAGAGTGAAAGTGACAAGAAAGCATAAACCAATGGAAGGGGAGCCAGCGACACAATACAAATACCAGGGATGAGCCACTGAGACGGACAGTTGTAACTAGTGTATATACTCTATAAAGACTCGAGCGTAAGCTTAGTTAATGACTTGGTGATCGCAGCCCAGTATTCTTGCTTCCCGGAGGGCTACAAGACATGGTGACTGAGGAGAAGAGGCCGACGCGCCGAAACCCGCTCGGTTTTGGTGAACAGCCGTCGAGCACACTGCTGACCGCTCTGCAGATGACTGAAAGCATACTACAGAACTGGAGAATGTGAAAGACGAAGTGGAGGGATATCTTCACCCTGACCCAATTGGATACTCAACCAATGGCGTACAAGTTGGCGATGTTTAGGCACCCTGTGGGTGAGGATGCCAGGAGGGTGCTTGAAAAGTTGGAGCTCAGGGATGCAGGTGAGGAAGTCGAACTTTCGGAAGTGCTGAGAAGATTCAGAGCGTTTTGCGAAGGGCAGTTAAATGAAATGTATCAGTGGTATTTAATTTTTATTCGCGATCAATCCCCAGGCGAATCGTTCGAGATTTATATAGCAGAAAGGAAACCGTTGGCACGTAACTGCAGCTTCTGCAATTGCATGCGAGGCTCTTGTTCCTTGTTCTGATGGTCAATGTCATAAAGAATGATGAACTCACTCGGCGCCTTCTGAGACAAAGGAACCTGTCTTTGGAACAATGTGTGGACGTCTGCTTGGGTGAAGTGAGGACGGCGCAGTAGTTAGAGCATGTGAGAGCCGAAACAAACACCGATCTGTGCGCGGTATCCCGAATCAGAAATAGTCCGCCCCAGACACCCAAAAGACGGTCCGAGTTGTCAGTTTTGTGCTCGGATACATCCAAAAAGAAAGGAGAGCTACCCCGCTTGTGGTCGCACATGCACAAAATGTTCCAAGAAGGGCCTTTTTGCTCGCTGTTGCAGATCCGCTGAGGCCAGCCCAGTACTTGAGAGCATCAACGAACAGTTACAAGAAGTTTCGATAAGCAACTTGGAAAATCGTGGAGAACACAAATGTGTTTTCGAGACGCTTTTGATTTGAGGACTACCGGTGCGCTTCCAACTAGACGCAGGGGCTACTTTCAACATTCTACCTAAGAAGCACTGTGTGGGAATAATATGTGACAGGAAGCAGAATTGCCTCAGGATGTGGAATGGTTCAAAGCTGCTGCCGAACGGTACAGCCACGTTGAAGGCCATCAATCCGAAAAACGTCACAGAAAACCCACTCGATTTCCTGATAATCTCAGGAGACTTTATGCACATTCTGGGTATTGATACTATTCAGAGTCTCGGTTTTGTTACTTTTAACCATGAACGTTTCGTCCATCCATGTGAAGATAACATAGATATTTTTGGCAGCTACCAAAGCGTGTTTGGCGGGGTCGCAAGGAGATTCCAATGGTGTGCTCATTTATCTTTAATCGTATCCGCTAAGCCGATAGTGTTGCCGACTAGGGAGGTGTCTATTGCCTTACGTGCGAAATTTTTAGACGAGCTGCAGCGTCTTGCTAGTTTGGGTGGAATAGGCAAAATTAAGGAGCCGACAGATTGGGTTAGCCAGGTGGCGATCGCTACTAAGAAATCTGGAGAACTACGAGCGCGCATTGATCGACAAGCACTTAAAGCCACACTCAGGAGGGAGCATTATACGTTACCGACGCTAGAAGACGTACTTCCGGTGCTATCCAGAGCTAGAGTATTCACTAATGTCCACTTCGCTTCTGCTTTTTTTGCGATGTATTATTTGACGGAGAGCCAAGCTACCTGACCACGTTTGGGACACTTTTCGGGCATATCCGCTTGCTTCGTTTCCCATTTGGACTGAAGGTATCTAACGGGATATTCCAGAAACTACTAGTGCAGGCGTTAGGCGATTTACCAGGAGCGTTCTGTGTAGCAGATGACATTTTGGTTGCTGGCGCAACGCGAGAGGAGCACGACCAGAATCATCACCGATATTTGCAACAATGTTTTGCTAGGAACATCAAGCTGAAATGAGGGAAGATCGAGTTGCGTAGGCCAAAGATAGTGGTTCATGGACACCTGATAAGCTCCGAAGGACTGAAGGCAGACTCAGAGAAAGCCAGGGCCATCAAACAGATGCCTCCTCCTACTGACGTGAAAGCCGTTAGCAGGCTGAATGGGATGGTGAATTACCTCAGTAGTTGCTTGCCCAGATTAGCCGATGTAATGGTACCGAGTCGAAAACTGACGCATGAGAGTGAGAAGTGGTATTGGGACGCGAAGAAGGAGAGAACATTGCAGGCAATAAGGGAATTAATGGTGGAGGTTTGTGATCACGAGCTCCCCCGTTCTCGCTTACTATAACCCAACACTACCGTTCGAGTTCCAGTGTGACAGCAGTCATTATGGTGTCGGAGCCGTACGCAGGCAGAACAGTAAGCCTATCAACTTTCTTAGCCGGACACCGACAGAGACCAAGCGTCGTTAAGCGCAATTAGGGAAAGTAATGCTTGCACTTGTTTATGCCGTGGAGCGTTTCAACGACTATCCGTTTGGCCGAAAATCCAACGCCTTTACCGACCACAAGCCCCTAGTGTCGATCTCCAGCAAGCCGCTCCACATTGTTCCACGCCGCCAGCAAAGGATGCTTATTCGTCTGCAGTAGTATGATCTAGATATTGTCTACTGGCCAGGATCCCAGATGCACATTGCTGACAAGCTGTCAAGAGCGCACTTGTCAGACACGCCAACAAAAGAAGAAGACCCACTTTTTGTCCATGCAACACAGCTAATCGCCGTCACTGAGGAACGCTTTCAGCATCTCCAACGATACAGTGAGGTGGACGAATTGTGTAGGCTACTGAAGCACACGATCATAAACGGATAGCCCGAAGACAAGCAAATGTTACCAAACGAGCTAACTCCATTCTTCCATTTTCGTGACGAACTCATTACTCAGGATGGATTGATAGTCATAGTCAACAGGATAGTAGTTCCAAAGGCACTGCAGCGTTCGATGCCGGAGCTGATACCTTGTGCATATTTAGGAACCAACTACTGCGTGGCTAGACCTAGAGAGCTGTTGTGCTGGCCCGGAATGACCAGCCAAATACGTGAATACGTCTCCAATTGTAGCATGTAGAGCGCACAATGTACGGCAGCCAAAAGAACCGATGATGCTACGTGACGTTCCTGACAGACCCTGGCAGTAGTTTGCACTAGACAGTTTTTCTCACGATGGGAGGAACTATTTGATTGTGGTAGATTATTTTAGTGACTACTTCAAGGTCGAAGCGCCTACGACGAATAGTACGCAATCCGTGGTGAACAAGTTGCGGTGCCGATTCGCTCGGCATGGAATACCAGAGGTGGTGATTTCAGACAACGGGCCGAAATTTAACAATACAGTGTTTCCTGCATTCAACAGAAGTGGGATTTTCCTCACCGACTAACCAGTCCATACCATAGCCGATCAGACGGTAAGGCTGAGTCCGCAGTGAAGGGAGCGAAGAAAGTGCTTGCAAAAGCCAAGGAGTCCCAGCAAGCTCCGTACATAATGCTACCGGACCGACGGAGTACACCATCTACTGAGGTCGGAGCGAGTCCTTCACAGTGTCTATTCAGTCGCCGAAGAAGAACGCTAATACCGACTGCTACAACTCTACTGCAGCCCGAGATAGCGCCGTCCGGTGTCCTACACGACCAACTACGGAACAGAATGCCGAGGCGAAAAACTACTAGGATCTGGGATCGCGAAGCCTCACAGCACTAGGTACAGGAGAAGAAGTATGGGTGCACCCATTACCGGAATCCGGTGAACGCTGGCAGAAAGGAGTGATCGAATGCCGGAAGGGAGAGAGGAGCTATGAATTAAAGGTTGGGGGCAATTTCATTCGACGAAATCGGGTGCAACTGGGAAGAGTATGTCAGAAGTGGACACCGAAGAGAGAGCGTCAGCAAAAACAACCGGAAAGGAATACCGCTACCCAAGCCCAGGATATTACATTCACAAGTGGTAGGCAATACGTAACGTCTTGTAACATCATCTTAAAAAAACGAAAAAGGAATAGATTTGATGGGGCTGGAAATGCTGGCGATTGGATCTGCTGCAATACCGATCGAACACCAGAGGCCAGACCGATAAGGAGTGAGCATGTTGTCGGAAGCAGATTGGTCAGCCAATCGGGAAATAGTTGCCCGTACGCGCATCCACCCTGCAACCATCCACTGAACGAGCACGTGACCAAGCAGGCGCCAGCAGGCGAAGGAGCGCATACTCGTGCACCCTTGAGCCAAGGCTCGTGTCATTGGCCCTAGAGAAGAAGCGCGTGGGCCCAATCCCGCCAATCGTACATCCACTAAGAAAGTCAAGGTGCTTTTAGACAGAGTGAAAGTGACAAGAAAGCATAAACCAATGGAAGGGGAGCCAGCGACACAATACAAATACCAGGGATGAGCCACTGAGACGGACAGTTGTAACTAGTGTATATACTCTATAAAGACTCGAGCGTAAGCTTAGTTAATGACTTGGTGATCGCAGCCCAGTATTCTTGCTTCCCGGATGGCTGCACGACCCTTGGTGTTCTTCCGTAATCAACCGAAGGTGTATGGCAACCATAATGCTCCTGTGTGATAGCCTCGTTAAGGGGAACTGAGCGAATAAACACCGCGGACTAAACAAAGGTGCAGATGAGAATTTAGCGTGAGGTTGCTCATTGGTCCGCAAAATGTACGCAATCCTGCTACCGAAATCTTGGCCAGTACGGCCGATTTACAGTACTAACGCCGCCCTGCGCCATGGCAATATATACTCCAACCAATCACATTGTGCTCTTATGAATATTTGTCAGTGAACGCTTCCGACCCAGTTACCTTCATCACCACGCAGTTAACCACAACAATGCAGATAGTCACGCACCCACCCCGTAATGCACAAACCCTACAGGACTACTGAAAGTGCATCAATGAAACAAAACAATTAAACAATTACCAACAAAAATGCAGCAACATTTTTGTACACTATTATAAGGATCCGAACACAAAAAAAGATGTCATTGAGAATATAGGGCCGAAAGTCAGATGATCATATTCGGGAATCCTCACACATGCGCACATGCGATTGGAGCGCGTGCAGTCTCTCTACCCCAAGGGAATAGGACATTTAGATTCTGTCCTACAGGCAAATGAAATCTGAAATGCAAGCTGGACGACAGGTAGGTGGATAGACAAAGGCACGTTAAGCGAGCCAACTGCTATTGTGCGATAATGTGACCAAGTGGAATGCACGCAATCGCAATCTTTTATGGTTGCCACACCAGCGTGTCTGGCCAGGACAAACCAGAAGACTACTGCGAACAATGTTTTTGTTTTGGTACCCTATCTTGGCGATAGAATGTGGTGACGCACGTTCGTCGGCGAAGCATTTGCAGCCCGATTTTCAATACGTGGATGTTGATCAGCGCGTGCTGATTCTTCGGTTGCAAGGTTAGTGCAGATGTAACGCTGCATAAACTGCGCATGATACAACAAGATGAAGGTTGGAATGCAGCCCGTAGGTGATCGATATGTTCTGAAAGTGATGCAAAACTGGTAGGGTTTGCAACGTCATAAAACTGGTCGGTCTCACAATATTATGCATGAGTTTACAGCTTTCGATTTTCTCCGCGAAATAACCGAAAATCCCTATCTCAGCAATGGATCATTACGTGACTACTGGGGTGGTGGTAAGATGTCGCTGAGACAGACCAACCGGGATCTCGGCGCTGATTGTTATCACAGGTGTTGAGAAAATGCAGCATGTTTAGTGCTCTATCGCCTGTAAGCTACCAAGCAACAAACACTTTAGCAAAAGCGGCCTACCTTTCCCTAGGCATTTTACATAAGGATTATTCCGGCTTGATAATGGAGCGTTTGCTCCCTTACGGTAATCCCGTTACAGTTTTACTCAAGCGGTTAAGCGGCAAGGGTGAATCCACGTGCATTGAACAGAGAAGCGTCATTTCTGGCCTAAAGCTACTATTCACAGATAGAAATTTTCACTTATTTAATGAGGCGTGATGCTCATTGGATGGGCTGACTGGTCGGAAAAGCAGGAGTCCCGTTTTTCATTTCCAGGAATTTGACCAGTTAGCTGATGTTCATATTGTGTGCCACATCCCTAGTGCTATTACCATCTACCATACCAACTAGTACACATTGTGTTGAAACCTACCTGTGAGTTAATATAAACCGTTGAATCAGCAAAGACTATGAAAAGCACATAAACGTTTATCATTCATGCACGAGCATGACAGCCATGAAGAAAATGTATATCGAATAACTTTTCAAATGTGATTTAGCCACGCTTGAGACAACTACGCGTATTGTTTCAGCTACACAAGCAAGTTTCTCTACTGCACAAGTTGTCGGCAGCAACCGAACCCGAAACCTGTCCATACCTCCAAAGAAGGAAGCTTAACCTACTGGGGCCAACTCACACCGTGTATATCAATTTGTGTGTGATTGCGGAAACTGTTACGTAGGCAGAACAAATGGGACGCTGACTTCCCAAATAAAGAAACATGTACCAAGATGGGTTCAACACTAAGTTGATCTGCTTGCCTACCCTCGTCAGATTCCATGTTCGCACAGACAACCGGCTTCCTCCATAGGCAAAACACCTATTAGACTTGTGTCACCGGATAGAGCTGGGCTCAGCATTTAAAGTTGTGTTACACTAATCCCCGCTTCCTTTGGTTTACTGAAGCTGTCGCTATAAGCCGGATTATGCCCACCTTGTGCGTTCAGCAACATTTATTTGTCAGCCTAAAGCTGCCTTGGACGTAGGTGTGAACTTCCGTCATTTGTTTTGCACCATTTCCGGTTACACCTACTTAGCCATATCTATGCATAGGTTTATTATTAACGGTACTGAGGTGACAATACGAAATAAATGCACCTACCATCCAATGGATTATGCAGTGCCCGTTGGTGGCAACATGGTAACGCACCAGCACCTTATTCCTAAACGGCACATGGTAACGTGAACGGGATTTTCGGCCGCCCATGGGTTGGTCAGCGTGGATCAACTGAGTGTCCTGCCCAGACACCCGATTCGAACGTCTTAGATTTCTGCATTTGGGCTGTTCGAAAAGGAGGTTTTGTATGACAAGGCTGAATTTATTAGAACAACTGAGAAACAACATCGTGTACTAACGTCGCACCATAACCGCGTGAACATTGGAGAAATTCCTTGCCAAACGTCTCAGGCGATTTCTGCACCACAAGCAGATTGCCGGCAGCCACTGTAAGCACCTACCGCCTACACTATCCAAAGGAATCACTGCGTAAACCTGGTACGCGAAGATAAAATACAGCGCCAACAGAATCTAGCCGAGAAATTCCTTTCAAACCCTAAGCTGCTGTACAGACACGTTAACAAGCTCCGCAAAGTGCAGCGAGGAATTGCTGCTTTACACACATTGTGTGGACTTGCACAAAACGCAACCGAGGCGGCCAACGCCCTATGTCAACAATTCGCCCCGAACTTCCAGAGCACGACATCGCCGCATACACTGTTCTCGATCGTTGTGCCACCAACAGGACTTAGCCACATCACGTTAACGTCTGCGGATGTTATGAAAAGGCTAATTGCCCTGCGCGAGCATACCTCTCCTGGCGTTGATAACATTCGTCCAAAAGGGTTGGAAATGGCTGCATTAAACCTGGCGGACCCACGCTGCAAGTTCTTCCAACGATGCCTCGATGAGATGCGCGTGCCAACAATGTGGAAGCAAGGCATCGGCACTCCCATCCATAAGGGAGGAAGTCGTACAGATCCGGCCAACTATCGCCCAATAACACTACTTCCGGTGCTCTCCAAAATCATGGAAGCGATTGTTGCCGAAGCGCTGATGAGGTTCTTGGAAGAACGCAATATCATAACACAAGAACAACATGGATTTCGCAAGAACCGATCTTGCACTTCAAACTTGCTGCTTGCCAGATCCAGTTGGACTGAGACCGTTGATAGCGACGTAGGGGTTGACGCAGTATATCTGGACTTTTCAAAGGCTTTCGACCGTCTGAACCACCGTATCGTCCTTCACAAGCTGCAGTGTTGTGGAACTGGTGCCCCAATCCTCGGTTGGATGGCTAACTTCTTGCTTCAACGACATCTGAATGTAAGAGTTCGCGGCGTCATCTCTGACCCAATCGACGTTAAGTGCGGAGTGCCCCAAGGCTCAGTACTTGGTCCACGACTATTCCTGATTTATAAAAACGATCTCGCGACAGTAATCACCTCCAACTCCTCACTCTTCGCTGATGATCTCAAGATATGGCGAGCCATTAGAACAACCAGCGACAATGCAGCACTTCAGGATGATATTGACAGGGTCTACGAATGGTCGACTCAGAACCTGCTTCAGTTCAACGCTACAAAGTGCAAGGTGTTGAGCATTCGCCATAAAGCCACTTGCGAATACAGACTGGGAGATCAAATATTGCAGCGCACTACAACGGAATGCGATCTAGGAGTGGTATTGCAGGGAGATCTGGGCTGTTCCCTTCAGGCCGAGAAAGCCTCCAAAAAGCTAACCAACAACTTGGCCTTTTGCGGAGGGCATTCAGACGCTTCGATCCTTCCATCTTTTCGCAGATGCTCAACGCCTACATTCGGCCTCATTCTGAGTACGCCATCCCTGCCTGGCAGCCATGGCAGAAGCAAGACCTTACCGCTCTTGAACTGCCACAACGAAGGGCGACCAAGAACGTCGAGGGCCTGTTTCATCTCCCTTACCGATTGAGGCTGAAAACCTTCGGGGTCTACAGTGGACAATATCGACACCTGCGTGGCGACTTGATAATGACTTATATGATCCTGCGGAATCCAAACCATTCTTGCCATCACCTACTAAAGCTGAATAGCAATACAACGCTCAGAGGACACCAGCTAAAGCTGGCCATATAATACAGCCGGTTGGAATGCCGCCGGAATTTCTTTTCCATTCGTGTATGCGAACACCGGAACGCTCTTCCCACATACGTTGTTTCTTCCCCCACGCTAACGGTATTCAAAAGAGGTCTGGATGATTCGCTTAGCCACTTACATTGCGCTATATAATCAGAGATGTCTAGGTCAAACAAACGCGAAAAAATATAAACGGTGCTTATTCTCAGCTTTTGTGCTTTACTATTTATACACTGCTGTTGTGGAATATAGTTTCGGATATACTACAACTGCATTCATCAATTATATCTGTCCAAGAAAGTGAGGCACGAGTAAGCGTTGTTGTTTCTTTTGTTGTTAAGACGTACCTTCCCCATATTACTTCCCATATTAGTCTACAGTAACAATTCAGTACACATTCTGCAATGTTTATATGAATAAGGGGCACTTGAATCCCTAGACGCTTAGATTGACGATTTACACTTATGTTTACTCTCACTTCAAACATCCTACAGGAGTTGTAAATCAATCGCTTTTTTACCTGTAAGATATCATTGTTCATTGTTCACAGTTTCACCCCGTCTACTTAAATATAACAATCCAACCACATATTTGTTACCGTCTTTCGGAACGAAGTCCGACAATAGTGTTGAAGTAATGGCTACACTGTATCCTCCGCATTGCATGGTGAGAAGAATGTCCTGTAGGCGGCGAAGATTAGCAAAGGCGAAGTGAGCTTTTGCAATAAGGCTGATGATCTCGAGGACGATAACATTGTCGCTGGAGTGAACAAGACCTTAAGGCAAGAATAGGCTAAGTGGTTGAGTAAGCATTTTGTGTATATTGAATTAGTCAGTGTGGCTTTGGTTGAGTACAATAATAATGATGACAACAATAACAATAGGAATATTTTTCATAGAGTGAAAAACTGTGATCATATATGGCACTGATCATATTTTACAGAATATGTCATGCTCATGCATGAATGATAAACGTTTATGTGCTTTTCATAGTCTTTGCTGATTCAACGGTTTATATTAACTCACAGGTAGGTTTCAACACAATGTGTACTAGTTGGTATGGTAGATGGTAACAGCACTAGGGATGTGGCATACAATATGAACATCAGCTAACTGGTCAAATTCCTGGAAATGAAAAACGGGACTCCTGCTTTTCCGACCAGTCAGCCCATCCAATGAGCATCACGCCTCATTAAATAAGTGAAAATTTCTATTTGTGAATAGTAGCTTTTAGGCCAGAAATGACGCTTCTCTGTTCAATGCACGTGGATTCACCCTTGCCGCTTAACCGCTTGAGTAAAACTGTAACGGGATTACCGTAAGGGAGCAAACGCTCCATTATCAAGCCGGAATAATCCTTATGTAAAATGCCTAGGGAAAGGTAGGCCGCTTTTGCTAAAGTGTTTGTTGCTTGGTAGCTTACAGGCGATAGAGCACTAAACATGCTGCATTTTCTCAACACCTGTGATAACAATCAGCGCCGAGATCCCGGTTGGTCTGTCTCAGCGACATCTTACCACCACCCCAGTAGTCACGTAATGATCCATTGCTGAGATAGGGATTTTCGGTTATTTCGCGGAGAAAATCGAAAGCTGTAAACTCATGCATAATATTGTGAGACCGACCAGTTTTATGACGTTGCAAACCCTACCAGTTTTGCATCACTTTCAGAACATATCGATCACCTACGGGCTGCATTCCAACCTTCATCTTGTTGTATCATGCGCAGTTTATGCAGCGTTACATCTGCACTGACCTTGCAACCGAAGAATCAGCACGCGCTGATCAACATCCACGTATTGAAAATCGGGCTGCAAATGCTTCGCCGACGAACGTGCGTCACCACATTCTATCGCCAAGATAGGGTACCAAAACAAAAACATTGTTCGCAGTAGTCTTCTGGTTTGTCCTGGCCAGACACGCTGGTGTGGCAACCATAAAAGATTGCGATTGCGTGCATTCCACTTGGTCACATTATCGCACAATAGCAGTTGGCTCGCTTAACGTGCCTCTGTCTATCCACCTACCTGTCGTCCAGCTTGCATTTCAGATTTCATTTGCCTGTAGGACAGAATCTAAATGTCCTATTCCCTTGGGGTAGAGAGACTGCACGCGCTCCAATCGCATGTGTGCATGTGTGGGCATTCCCGGATGTGATGATCTGGCTTTCGTTCTCATAGTATCCAGTGCACGCTAATAAGAGTTGGCCTATCTAGGTAGCACGAAATATGACAGGCTTTGGAAATCTAGGCGACTTTACATGGAACCGATCTCAACACCTGCTCCTTGATTCGTGAAGTCAGTGTTATACCAATTCCGCCCACTTAACTGTCGCCGCAATCCCTCACAACTTTTTATACACAGTGTGAGTGTACACTAATAGGTTTATCTTCCTTACTCATAGGTTTGTGCAACTTTCGGTTTCGGTTGATGACAACAACTTGTGCAGCATAATAAGTATCTTGCATGGCTGCAATTATATGCTTGATTGTACTTAGCGTGGGTACATAACCTTCGATATATAACTATATATGCACCTTCATCTTGGCTACTGTGTGCACAAGACTCTTTGGCCCTCGCGGTTGGCTGTTTTTCGACAAATCTTCGAACGAAGCCGTTCACTATAAGCGTTGCAATTATTCACACTAGGTCATCGTTCAGACAGTCGGCCGAACAAATGCATCTGGCACGGATAACTAGAGTCTTCACAAGTGTCCGTTTGTACAGCCCTGGTTTGAAGCCGGTGAAGTTCCGTTTCTGACCTGACTATGATGGTTTTCGGCAGATGACCTCTTACTTAATCCATCATCCATGCGACTTATGAGGATGTCCAGATTTGGCAGACAATTGTCCTTTTCTACTTCGCATGTAACCAGTAAGTTAGAATGCGCACCGTTGTGGTGCTCTATCCACTGTGTTTTGCTGTGGCTACAAACAAAACGCTAACTTCTCATCAATCTATCGTTTGTAGTATGGCACCTGGACTATTTCAGTTGAAATGCTTCTTTCTCTTGTGGTGTACCGGAAAACACGCTCTTTCAGTATGTTGCAACATTGGATTCTACGGTTGTTTTTAACCTTCAAAACGTCCACTTGTTTTACGTACGGCTTCCGTAAGACACAAATTGTTTTGGTGAGTACCTTGCTGCACCGTTTCTCGCTCTGGCTGATTCGCTTTCCATTTTTGTAGCTTGCACAATATACGTTGGGTTCAGTCGCCTCCGACTTCTACAGAGTCTTTTATTTGACACGTCTTACGTGTCATTGCTTACCGACTGGTATCCCAGGCTCCACCCAACACTCTCATCAGCATGAGGAAATCAGCAAGAACAAGGCCTAATGGAATAATGATATAAAATGGATACAAATGCTAATGCTTGATAAGTCCCTTGGGATGGTTTGTGGGAAGTATGAGGGTTAAACTAATGTGAAACGCAAATCTGTGGGCTCAACATGTTACCCACGTTAACACATAGGTTTATCCGTCTATACCGATTTCGTGGGGGATGGTGAGCACAACGTTGATCTGTGTGTTGTCGTCACTCAATGAACAGAAATCAGATCAAGTAATGTAAATGATGTAAAGCATCGTCGACGTTTTTTAAAAATGGGCAGTGTGGGCGCTGAAATGACAACAGTTGAAAGAGCGTTCCACGGTTAAGAACCTCGAAGGGAAACATAAGTCCGGCGGCACTTCAGCTGACTGTATTGAGTGGCAAGTTTCAATTGATGATCCCTCAATTCGGTGTTGCAGCTAAGCTTCAGGAGGTGGCGGCAAGCGTAACCAAGGTTTTTCAAAAGTTGGAACGCCAGGATGGGGTCACCAAATAGACGGCGATATCTTCCGCTGTAGGCTCCCAATGCTTGCAGTCGCCTATGGTATTGCACGTGGGACGAACGCTTCACATTTTTCGTTGCCCGTCGTTGAGCGATCTTCAGTGTAACCAGCTCGCGTTTTAACCAGGATTGTTAAGCCTGCATCGCGTACTCTACATCGGGCCTCACACACGCATTGGATATTTTACAGATCAACATGTTGGTTC
This sequence comes from Dicrocoelium dendriticum, assembly GCA_944474145.2. Taxonomy (NCBI): domain Eukaryota; kingdom Metazoa; phylum Platyhelminthes; class Trematoda; order Plagiorchiida; family Dicrocoeliidae; genus Dicrocoelium; species Dicrocoelium dendriticum. The sequence continues at coordinate 21,534,400 of OX104065.1, read as the reverse complement.
GCAGTTTTGTACGCCTTCAAGGACTGCGCCGAACAGCCAACGTCGTCTTGGACTACCACCCCAAGGTCTCGCCCTTGTGAGGCCGTATTCAGCATATCGTCTCCAAACTTATATGTGTACTTGGGCTTGTGGCGGACATGCACGGTTTTGCACTTGTTCGTGTTAAACGGAAGTAGATTTTCCTTTGACCATTCAAAAGCGCATTCTAAGTCTCGTTGCAACATATTGTGATCTTCCTGTCAGTCGCTTGCCTGTCATATCTTGATGTCATCGGCAGAAAGCAAAAAAGTTAACTTGGTGACATTTCCAAGGTCGTTGATGAGAACATGAATAACCGCGACTTCAACACAGACCCATGTGGTACACCGCAGTCCACACCAATTGGATCAGAAAATGATCCTCGAACTCGAACCTGAAGGCGCGCCAGAAGAGGAAGTTCCCGATCCATCCAAGGACAGGATTTCCAATTCCGTATGCTTGCAGCTTTTGGTGAAGGATGCGATGATCTTTGCGGTCGAATGCTTTGGAAACGTCTAGGTAGGTGACATCAATCCTGGTCCCACTGTCGGCTAGCTCAATACAACTGCCATGGGCAGGCAGTAGGTTGGTAGTACCAAACAAATGCTGACAGAATCCGTGTTGCTCCAGTACGATGCTGTTAGATCTTTCAAAGTAGCCCATTACAGCCTCAGCTATGATCGATTCCATCACATTTGCGAGCACCGGGAGCAGAGTCACTGGACGATAATTGGCTGGATCTGAACGGCAACCACTTTTAAAAATCGGCGTAATGATGCTTCCCTTCCACATATTAGGGACCTGCTGTTCGTCCAGGCATCTTTGGAAAATTCCCATTAGTGGTTCAGCCATCCTCGTAGCTCCCACATGTAGTGCTTTCGGGGGAATGTTGTCAACTCTGGGGTAACTGTGGATGCGCAACGATAGCAGCTTCCTCAAAATGCTTGCTAAACCAAACTTGACGTGTGTATAGACTGGCATGTGGGAGAATGGGTCAGTTATATTAAGAATGATTGGAACACGTCGTAAAATTTGGGCATATTGTAGCCGTAGAACGTTGGCTGCATCACTCACAGTCTGTGTGTATCTCTCTCTTTTCCTCCTCCTCCGTTGTTGTTGTTGAGAGAGATAC
>OX104065.1:21513593-21532925 GCA_944474145.2 Dicrocoelium dendriticum | reverse complement strand
AATGACATTTCAGTCTTCTGTGTCATTTGGGGGCCCATACAACTGTGGAATAGTGCAACTATTCGGCTTCAAACTGTTAAGAGTATGACTGTGTGTCCCGCGGTGGATAAAAAGCAATTCCAAGTGACGAACAAGGCGCGTTTCGACATTGGTTATGCCCCCACTTTCTTGAGCCGTACGAATTTACTCGCATCGTTGCGCATGACACAAATTCTCTACTTATATTATACTTTGTTCTTGATCCCCAGTGCGAAACATTTATCTGGCTTTATTACGACTACGTCCTTCCCTGGTAGTTCGCTTAAAGATCGAAACTATTAAGCTGTGATAGCACACTTTTAATCGACTTGCTTCGTTTTAAACTTAGCTATATTGGTCAACTTGTTTCTGAACCAAATAAGCTTATCAGGATTGCTTGGTTAAAGCCCCACAAAGAGATCAAGAAAGTTCTCAAACGGGGCGCCTCTAAAGGAGCTGTTCAAATGTCTAGGAAGACTTGGTAATCAAGTCTACGGAGAATGCTGCTAATTTTAACGCATCAAATTGTGCGTTCGATAAATTCAGCACGTACGTACTGCGATCACGAAGAATTGGTTCCTCCTCTTAGTTGTTCATCAGCAAATTTTCTAAACTAGCAGAGCGATTTCTCCTCGTACGATTAGATTTGATTTACATAAGTTGGTGAAGACAGTTCGGCAAATTAGAGAAAGTCCTCGACCACGGGTAGTAAGTGAGCATGAGCTTACTAGTTCCACAAGTGCAATTTGAGCCTGCTGGGTGGCGCCTGGGATACTAGTCGCTAATCAATGACACGTTAGAGCCGTGTCAAATACGGGACAGTATAGAGGTTAGAGGAGACTGAACCCAACGGATATTGTGCAGGCAACAAACATAGGAAGCGAATCAGCCAGAGCGAGAAACGGTGCAGCAAGGTACTCACCAAAACAATTTGTGTTTTACGGAAGCCGTCGGTAAAACAAGTGGATGCTTTGAAGGTTTAAACCAGGGCAAAATTCAACGTTGCAAAATACTGAAAGAGGACGTTTCCCGGTACACTACAAGGGCCTCCCCCTTGAAGGCTGAAAGATGGAAGCCTTCGAGGAAGCTGTTAGTGTTGGAAAACGGTAGGTGGGAATGGGTGCGAATAGTTGCATGGGTTTGAACAATGACTGCAATGATGGGGTGTGTAGCAGAATTCCTTTGGTCCAGGCTTTTGTTATTAATTATTTATAGTGATCTTGTGGACCAGTGTGCATCATCGGTAGGTCTTCAGAGCGGGCTGGTCGGATTGCAAAGTACTGGCTAGTCCAGAAAATAGACTGACAGGACCTTCCCTTTGCTTCAGCCCGACGGTGCGCTTGGGAGGTGTCACTCCCTCCACTGCACTCCACTCCACGTTCCTGTTCCACAAAGATAGTCAGGCGTTCTCGTCCCGCGAAGCAATTCGACTTTCTCCTCGGCCACGCCTAGCTAGGCGTTTGGGGACAAATCCGTTCGTGGCTGTCTGCAGCCGAGGGCGGCTGTCTGTTCCTTGGGTGGGGAAAGGGGCCTTGGGTCGCCTGGCGAGTCACTCGGGGGTTGCGCTAAGCCGGTTAGCGAGTTACTCGAAAGTTGCCTGTGCAGTTCCGGCGGTTCATTTTCTGGAAGGTAAAACTCAGAGGTGTTTGGTAAGGGTCGGGGGAAGTGGCTTGACGCCGGAGAGGGAACATGGCATGCATGATAAAAGTAAATAAGCTCTTTACGTTTTCAGAATGTTTTGGGATTTTTTGCAGATTTTTACGACGTTTGTGAGCAAGATGCATGATTAATACTAAAGACGAAAAAGACATGTAAATGGAAATAGCAAACGGTTTCAAAATCTGAAAAGTGGACGGGACGTTCGACCTCTTTACCAAGTCACTCGGTTGCCTGAGGCTGAGGTGGGGTAGGTTGAGGGTCAAGGGGAATGGAGGATTTCGAGATCTCTAGTGCTCGGGAAGTCACCGCAGGTGCGGGTGTTTGTGTGATAGCATCAGGATGGGTTACAAATGTTTCGTCAAAGAAAGTCACTTAGAGATGGTCGATGGACACTGTTGTTCGGTGACCATTCTGGTCTAGAAAGAAATGTTTCGGAGTCCTTTAGAGAACTCTGAAAGGGCCAGTGTAGGGAGGCTGGAGAGGGCGCCGCACTGCGTCGGTGCGAAAGAGGAAGTGAACAAAGGCAGATAGTCTGCTGTCCATTTGCACATGTCTAATCTGTTCACGGGACAGAGTCCGGCGTATTGAACGCATGCGTTGCTAGGGAGGACGCAAACTTAGACGGAGGCATACCCGACGATGCGGGAGGTGAAACGAATTCTCCTGGCAACTTGAGCGTCGTGCCGTAAACTAGCTCTGCTGGTGCACATTGCAAGTCAGCTTTGATGCTGCTGCGAATATCTAAGAGTACAAGCGAAACGTTTTCGCTCCAGCTAAGATCGGAGGAGGCGCAGAGCGAGGCTTTGAGCTGTATATGGAAGCGTTCAACTAACCCGTTGGTTGCTGTGTGCTACGCTGTCGTATGAATGCAGCGAAAGCCTAAACAGTTTCATAAAGTATCGAACTGTGGAGATTCGAAAGGCGCTCTTCAGTCCGTTGTAAATGTAGATGGGCATCCGTAGTGCGAGACCTACCGGTCCAAGATGGCCCGGATAACAGTCTCAGCTGTGCAGTCTGTTGCGGGAATGGCTTCTGGCCATCTGGTGAAGCGGTCGGCACCTGTAAGCATGTCTAAGAATCCGTCTGACGGAGGCAATGGACCTACCAAGTCTAGGTGTACATACGAGAACCGAGAGTCCCAGGTGGGCGATGAACCAAGAGGACTGCGGGTGTGACGATGTATTTTTGATGGCTGGCATTGAATGCATGCGCGAGCTGAGGTACGAACATCTTTGTTTACGCGTGGCCAAACGAAACGTTCGGTGACCGGTTTCATCGATGCACGGATACCGGGATGTGATAGCGAGTGCAGTGCGTCAAAAACGGTGCGTCTGAAGGAGATGGGCACGACGGGTCTAGGACAACCTGTGGAAATGTCACAGAGAACGGTTCCTTCCGTGGGTTGGAGAGGAACAGGCTGCACATGCAGCGTAGTGGACTGCAGAGTGCGTTGTATGTGATCCTCTTGAGCCTGAGCCGATGCCATTGCGGCAAGGTCGACGGTAGGCAAAGGCTGGAGCTTGAGGTTGACGCGTGAGAGAACGTCGGTGACAGGCTTGTCGACACCTGAGGCATAACGCATGTCAGCAGTGAACTGCGTGGCAACGTCTGGTGGTCATGTTTCCCGTGGTGAATATTTTCGCAAGCAGTTGAAGGTGAAGATGAGGGGCTTGTGGCCAGTGTAAAACGTGAAAGCGCGGCCTTTGAGTGTGTGCCGGAAGTGACGCGTAGCTAGTTGGATGGCAAGCCGTTCGCTGCCAAACGTGCTGTAGCGCGATTCCGTTGGCTGCAGGCGCTTGAAGAAGAACCCAAATGGTTGCCATTGCCCGCCAACATGTTGTTGGAGGACGGATCCTACCGCGACATCTGAGGTATCAGTTGTAATAGAAAGGGGTGTAGTCGTTTCGGAATGAGCGAGGAGATATATGTTAGAGATAACATCCTTGCGCTCAGTGAACGCTGTCTGTGTTGTGTCCGGGAAAGCCAACTTACCTTCATTCCACCTGAGTAGGTCAGTCAGAGTCTGCATGAGGTGAACGCAGCGCGGAATGAAGCGTCGATAGTAGTTGACGAAACCACAAAATTGATGGAGGTGCTTGAACGAAGTCAGAGCTGGAATGGTCTTGATTGCCTGGATCTTATCAGGAAGCACTTCGATACCAGACGATGAAACCAGGTGGCCTAGGAATTCTACTGTTGATTTGCCGAGTTCTCACTTAGTCGCTTTAACTGTGACACCGTGTTGGGTCAAGCGCTGGGAGAGAGTTCGAAGACGGTCGAGGTGCTCTTGTTCCGATGAGCTGGCTACTAAGATTACATCGAGGTAGGAATATGCGAAGTCTAGGCCACGAGTAACATCGTGGATGAAGTGTTGAAAGGTTTGTGCGGCGTGACACAATCCAAATGGCATTCGTAAATGTTCAAACAAGCCGAAAAGAGTGATGACGGCTGTTTTAGCAATGTCATTTTCTTCTACAGGTATCTGGTGATAGGCGCGAACCAGATCGATCTTGCTGAAGATCGTCGTATCTGTGAGGCATGCGGTAATGCCTGCGTGTAGGATGGGATACCTTACTTGGATGGTTAGCCGATTGAGTGCGCGGTAATTACCGCAAGGGATCCAGTCACCAGACTTTTTGGTGATAGTCGGCGCGCACGGCATGAGACGGGTGGGCCATTCGACCGTAAGTGGTGCATGATTTGGGATGCCACGGGCAAAGCTGCGTTCATTGGCTGAACGAGTTTGGACTACTGGGAAAAGAGGTTGGCGTAATCCGACCATGTCTGGGGAAAGGCTTAAACCGGTGTTATAAATGCGGTATAGGCGCTGATGCCACGTGCGCTGAGTTTCGTTGCAGTGTCGAATAGCATCTTACATTTCACATCGACCAAGTGGTCGAAATGCCTGAGAAAGTCAATGCCGATGATGGAAAAGGGGACTGCAACGACGTTGAATACCCAGCGGAACGTGCGCCGTAGACCTAGGTCGAGGGAAAGTGACCGATGACCGTAGTTGGTTATTGGCATGCCATTGGCGACACTTAGTCTTGTCGACAAAATACTGATATGCTCATCTGGCATAGGGGGAAGGACGCTGACTTCCGCCCTGGTGTCTACTAAGAACTGGGTTAGACGTCGTTGAGCTTTGGCGACGTCATTCATGGCCACTATAGGCCGGCGTGGCGGATCATCTGTAGCGGAATAGCTACGTAGCGGTAGGCATTTACGGGCTTTATTACCGAAATGCGAGGGGTAAAAGCAGTAGCCTGGGGAATCAGGTTTTGTGTTAGGGGGCGAGGATCCAGAGTGGCTGCGATGCTTTCGGTTGTAAGTGAGTTCCTCGAACTGGCGCTGAAGCGAAGTCATTTGCAATGATAATGCGTCTATTGCCAACAGCTGGCTAGTCGCGGGTGTCGGTATGGTTTCGCCAACACAAAACTGCTTAGCTGCTTGGTTTTACTCTCTGACTGGTGCCGTTTGATGACGCTATCTGCTAGATCTGCAACTGCTGTGAGTGGCAGGTCAGTTGCTACTGTATGGATAGTCTGAGTGCTTTCAGGAAAGCTTGGCGTCCATAGCTCGCGGAGAATCCCTAAGTCCATGTTGAACGAGCCAATAAGCTGTTGCATTTCGCGCAACATGGTTGAGGGCATCCTATCTCATAGTTTCAGATCACTAAATCGTTGCTGCAGATGGACCTTGTCAGAACGCGTATTTTGCTGAATAATGGCCTGTCTAAAAGTCTCGTATTTCATTACTACTGGGGGCAAAATATGACGTCTCACACTTGCGAGGATATACTCTGAGGAAGGAAACATATTAGCTGATTATACATGGAGAAATGAGAAGAAATACTACGTAAGTAAAAAAAACGTGTCCTAGGTGAAAAAACTATAACGAAGAATCCTTCTCCCAAAACGGTGGAGGGGTTGACGCAACAGAATTGACCATAACATGCTCAACGGCGTTAACCGCGTATGGAGATAGCTTATGCTCTAGATAGTCAATTACAAAAGCGAATAAAAAGTGTGGCAGATGAGAAAACAATATGATCACAAGTAATAAATCCCAAAGTCATTGGAACGAGCTCATCAGCCTGATAATTCGAAATGGCGAGTGGCGTGTGCTGGAGCGCGTTCACCAATTAATGAGTGGCGGCTGATGTACTAGTCGGTAATCAATGACACGTAAGTGTCGTGTCAACTAAGGCACAGCATAGAAGTTGGAGGCGACTGAACCCAACGTATATTTTGCAGGCTACAAAAATAGGAAGCGAATCAACCAGGGCGAGAAACGGTGTAGCTAGGTACTAACTAAAATGATTTGTGTCAATGCATATGCCGTCCGTAAACCAAGTGAACGGTTCGAAGATTAAAACAACCGTAAAATCCAATGTTGCACCGTAATGAAAGATTGTGTTTTCAGGTACACTACAAGCGTTTTCCAGATGAGCGGACACCAAACGTCCAAGTTTAACCCCAGAGGGATTGAGTTTGTTTTTCTTGCAACAGCAAGAATACTGAACTAAAATCAGAGGCGCAAAAATATGGCTCGGTCTTCTTTCCCTGCTATTCAAATTGTTGAAGGGCACTAACTGTTTTGAATTTCTCAACCAACGAATTCCAACCGAAACAAGCAGGTCGCTTCATCATTTAATCTGCCTGAGATGCAAGAGTGTATTTGCTTGTGAAGATGGCATTCTTGTCGAACTGCGTTCTCTTGCGTCGTTATTCTCGCTCAGCACTCTTACTGTTGCGTAATAGGAGTAAGAGTGACAGAATTTGTGTAGGATCACTTACTGAACATCTACTTGTGATCACTGTGCTAAGGGTTATCGAGAATGCTGCAACTATTCTTAACCCGAAACACTGAATTCGGCGACTGATGCGTACCTTGTTGCTTTGCAAATTGTTACCTAAAATTACCTATTCCGAGATACCTACACTCAAGGTGCATGGTAGTTCAACTCCAGAGCTTTGCAACGAACGCTATACACTGGACATACCAAAGGTTATCAAAGGCATAAGTTCAAATTTCTTCCTGGTCAGATATAACTGTGTACTAAATAAATAAATGGTATATTTCTCGACGTTGTGATACACAGATCAAATGCGTTATCTGATGGTTTATGTACCACATGTTCGCGCGGTAGAGAGAGATTTTTAATTTCAACAGGTAGGTAACAGAGAAGTTTTGCATTTTAATAATTTAAAAGTAGTAAAACGCGGTACGTCTGCTCGCGGGGAAAAGTGTAGGCATAGCCAGCAGTTCAAGTAAAGTAATTTAACCATCCTTAGAAACGTGTTCTGGAGACCAGCTTCCATGCGGAGTATTCCCTCGAGAGGTTCCATCCGCACGACCACGCAGCATCTGGCCCGGTGCTAAGGTAGATTAAAGGCAAGTTAGCCGTCATCGGGTTGACCTTGTTTCCTGGCTGACGTTGTAAGCAATAGGCCGTCATCAAAAAGACACTTTTCATGATCGCTGTTGCATGTCAAACCCTTGTAACGAGACTGGACCTTAACGTGTTGTGACAGTTTGTGTAACTTCTTGACCCATGGAGCTATATTGCGTGATGCCTCCGGGCCGCCTGAGAGCTATACCTATCAGGCTAGTCACTGGTAAGAGATCAGAGAAACTCAGTCTCCTGCTCCTCCAGGTTGAGATATTCTATGAAAGTAAACCATTGCCTCCTCCCCGCTACCTTGCGGACAGGCTTTTGAACCAAAGGCTATAGTTGAGGACCCTAATCCTCCTCTTGTCTAAGTCTGGGTGCCCTGTCAGTAACAAGGCCTACGCAAAATCAAGACTATTTCTCTCAATTTCAACTACAAAGCTGCATCCGCCGTCGTGCAGACTATCAAGGGTCACCTTATCTGCTGCATACAGCAGGGCAGATAAGCGGAAACATGCTAATGCTACCACCTCGCTTCTTTTTTCCATCTTGTCCTCTTACTCCCATCCCGACCACCATTACTAACCCTCCTTCTATAGTTTCCAGCCTAAGTGACAGCAACCGAAGTGTCACTGTGGTAGAACCATCTGCAGCCACCTTCTCGCGGCACGCACAGGACTGCTTTGGGCAACAGTCACTTATAAGGCCACGCTGTCCCGTTTCCATGTCGACGTTCAACGTTCGCACTCTATGACAAATATTCAACAGGCGGAACTCGCAAGAACCTTGGACACACTGGGTATTGATGTGCGTTTTGTGTCCGAAACTAGGATCAATGACCCTAAAGGGGTTGTTGAAGTAACTGCCCCCGGCTTATAACTCGTTACTGGTTACACGTATCCGGAAACGCCCATGCGGCACTCACGGGACAAGCTGGTGTAGGTATCATTCTAAGCTCCAAGGCTGAGCCATCGTTGGTTCATTTGATTCTGGTGAACAACCGTTTTAGTACAGCCCGTTTGACGACATCAGCTAAGGTTGATTCAGGAAGTTGTATAAAACCCTCTTGGTTGGTGGCTTCCACTTATGCTCCCACCGACTGCAGTTCAAATGGTGTCAAGGAACCATGCTGTCACAAACTGAACGCGCTACTCCGCAGTGCCACTAATTCAGATAGTATAGTACTTGCATGGGATTTGAACGCACAAGTAAGGCTTTTGAACTCTTCGAAGGCTCAGCTGGGTGTTAAGTATTGGCTTAACTTCGAACAAACTGGCAACGGCGAGCGTCTTGTGCAACTGTGTGCGGAACACTTGTTGTTTCGTAATAGCTCCGCTTTTAGACACTGCGGGGGCCGAAGTGCCAATTGGCGTTCTCCTGTAGCTGGCTAGCGATAGACCCAAATTGACCACACTATCATAAATTACGGATGACGTGGTTCCATCCTGGATTGCCGCTCATACTAGAGTACCTGCGTCGACTCTGATTATACCTTGATACGCTGTCGTTTCTCCATGAACTTTACCGGTGGGTGCACCAAGCGTCTCCTCCGACTGGCGACTGAGAAATCCTAAATAAGACAATAAGAAGACTGGTATTGCGAGATGGAACAATTTCGTGTTATCTGTTCACTCGCAAACTAACAACATATATATGAATCACGTGAGAGAAAAAATCAAAGATCTGAAACTGGTCACAAGAGAAAATTACGTCGACGCAATAATGACAGATCAGCATCTTGATCTTAGGGTCATGAGCTCCAAGGCAGCTTCAGGGAGACTGTTAATTGTTTTGTACACACAGGATAGGGCGATGCCGGTTAAGTGCCACAGCTTTGGCAAACCTCAACACTTTGGGGTTGTCATTTCGATAGATAACTGTAAATGTTGACCTAGGGTCAACCTGATGGCCTGATTCTAGTAGATATCTGGCGATCGATGAGGCCCGCAGCTTAGATATCTTTTCTCGTTCGGCTGCTTGTTGTGTCGATAGTTTGGCGATCCGTTTTGTGATATGCTCTCCAATGCGCTTACCCAAAGATCGATCTGTTCTGCCAGTGTAACTACTACCGCAGTTACAAACGAATTGGTACATGCAATGGGTTGTGGCGGAGATCGGTTGAGTAGGCTTCACTGGAGGCATAGGCAACTTCCTGGTCTCCCAAATGGGGCAGAATTTGGCGGCGTTGAATGTCCGACGAATCGCTGTATGCACACGACTTTCGAGTTGGGCGGCAACGATATCACCTTTGAAAGGTAATTGAAGGTAGACAGACAATTTGGGCACAGTAAGTACCGTCGGCCTGTTTTCCTTCAGTTGACCGTGGAATCGAATAAACGCTTCTGGATATCCGTTGGCTCCTAGCGTCTGTGTGATAAACAGCAATTCCGATTCCAAACAGTCGTCAGTGCATATTCTGCGGGCTCGATTAAACAGCTTTTTGACTAAGCACCGCTTGTATTGTATCGGGGCGAAGCTGTTGAAGTGTTCATACAATCCTGTCCATGTAGCTTTCCTGTGTACAGAACGCTTAATGGAGCCATCTTCTCGTCTGGTCAACAACACATCCAAAAACGGAAGGCAATTGTTATCCTCCAGTTCGCAGGTAAAACGGGCGTTTGGATGTGTGTTATCGAGCACGTTGAGAAAAGATAGAACAGCGTCCCCACTTGGGGCCATCACTAATGTGTCATCTACGTATCGCTTGTACAAACACATTTGATTGATGTGCTACTCACATCTCATTTCAACCATCGTCATGAAGATGTCAGCCAATACCGGACCTAGCGGACTTCCCATAGCTACACCATACACCTGTCGATACGGCTTGTCTTCAAATAAGAAATGCACATTTTCAGTGCATAGTAGCAACAAATCCCTAAGGTATTCCACAGGAATCGGTAACGTTACTTTATTACTTATGATAAACTCACATAATAAATCCACCGTTTCTCTTAATGGGATGTTAGTGAACAAAGAATGTACGTCCATTGAACACATTACCTTGTCAGCGATATTCAGGTTTTGCACACAGTCAATCAGGTCGAATGTATCCTTCACCGTATACTTTGTCATCATTCGTCTCACCGGTGTAAGCAAATCGACCAGCCAACGTGCCAACTTGTGGTATGGTGAATTACACATGGATAGTACACGCCTTAAGGGTGTGTTGGCCTTGTGGATCTTCGGTAAGCCGTATATTTGAGGGGTGCGTGTCCCCATGGGCTTTAGAGAGATGGACGTCGCTTCTGTGATCATTCCATGTTGCAGCAACAATTTTAGTTCTAAATAAGACAATAAGAAGACTGGTACTGCGAGATGGAACCCTCAGCCCTCGGTCAGACAAGCCTATGAAGACGCATTGCGTACCGGGCTTCCGCTGTTTTATCCTAATGACACAGCTTCAGTGGAATAGGATCTCGGCCGCCATGCACGATGCAGGAGCATCTGCTTGTGGCCAACTAATCATTCCGTCATCGACCCCAGTCAACAGTGATATCGAGATGGTCGGTTTTGGAACATCTAGTGTTGGAATCCAACAGCAATCTCGCGGCTGGCTCTGAGCACAATGTCACTAGACAGGCTATTAGAAAAATTGATTTTGTTCCGAAGCAACCCCGTCTTTGCTCTGTCCCTTGGATAAAACGTGAAGTCAGCCTTGCTAACGGCCCTACTCATCACCGCCACCTGCCCTGACATCTGCTAACCCATTAGGTGAGTCACACTTGATGTAGCTGCTTTTAACCAGTTCATGCAAGGTACACCTAAAGAGTCACTCACGACACAGGCAGCTCATAGCTAGGCAGCATATACATCGGACACTTGGGAAAAACCGCCAGCAGCATGTGTGTCACCCTCCTGGCCCTACTGTTCTCCCATAATCTTTCTTGGCCTCCTGATCAAAACCTCAAAGTAAGTGCCAGGTTAACGAAATCGCTAGCCCGATCAGGTGGCACTTCAAGCATGGAACTTGTTAGCATCATTTATCCCGCCATGTTAGTTCCTGTAGCAAGTTTGCGTCTAAAGGGCCCACTGAATATACTCGCCTCCTCTACATGGCGTTTTCCGCATTCATATCAACCTCATCCACCAAAGAGAACTAGAAAAGATATGTACACCCACAAAATAGTAATGGTACGTCAGTACTTACTTGCTCGTCATGCTTTTTGAAGGATAACAATGTCGTCACTCAAGAACGGGTTAGTAAATCATTTCAGATAATCTTTTCGACGAGTTTGCTTGTAGATGTACCCACAAGAAATTTTATATTTCTCTATTTATCCCCGGCCGTTGCGTTTGTGTTAGAGAAGAATATTCATTTCGTTAGAGTACATAAATAATCTTTATGGCTTACCTGATTTGCCCAAAAGCAGCACCTTTCTGCCCTTCTTATGTGCCCTACAATAGCAACGCGATGCACCTTCCATGGACATCTCCTGTGCCTGCTAAACCATCTGAGTCAACGGTCACAGCTCTCAAACCGACATTCGTTAGACAGAAACACAGTGCGTTGACTCTCGTGCGCACTAATGTTTCCGAGTCCAAATCTGGCACAGCAAAGGCATTTTGCCACACCATCAGAACCAGTGGAATTCCATCTACAAAGCAACTGGTATTCGGTTTTAGCCTGTAGTGCACCGGAAAACATGCGCTTTCAGTATCTTGTAACAATGGATTTATGGTTGTTTTAACCTCCGAAACGTCCATTTGTTTAACTGACTGCACGTCCGTTGTCGCAAACCGTTTTGGTGAGTTCCTCGCTGCACGTTTCCCGCTCTGTCTGATTCGTTTCCTATTCTTGTAGCCTGCACAATATATGTTGGGTTCAGTCGCTTCCGATTTCTATACTGTCGTCTTTGACACGTCTTATGTGGCATTGCTTACCGACTAGTATCCCAGGCTCAGTCCAACAAGCCCGCAGTTCTGAGACGTGTAGCGTGTCATCCAACTTCGGTGCACTACAGTGAAAATTAATTTCTTCAAAAAACTCTGAACTCGGCAGCATTGGCAGAGGCTGTCCTATTCTCAGCAGCTAATCATTGCAACTCACCGAGAGGAGTGTGTATATTACCCGAACTTCTTTGGAAACTGCGCTCAAAGAACAAGGACAGTCAAGGCGGTCTTCCTACAAACGACCGTAAGAAGACCGTAGTTGACCACGGTGTTCCTGAACTACTGTACTCTCCTGTTGGCGAGACACGGACACATGCCAGAGGGCATTAGTGCCACATCCGTGCAGCACTCTCTCTGGACAACGTTATCGCTAAATTATTAACGAGAATTCCTTCATCTCCAAACTAGAGGGACGGCGTTCCCGAAATACTAAAAGGGTGTTAAACTCCGAATGGATGACAAATGTCATGTTGGATAACTGATTGAAGTTTCACTACAGGTTGCTAACTGATATTTGGCTGCAGATAGCAAGCACAAGGCCACAAGTGTTCTGCAAATCACTTAAACATGTAGTCGTAGTAAAGCCTTCGCTTTGACAGTCCTGCGAAGAGATAGATTCGATAGCGCTTGTGACACTCGATAGAATGCAGCGAAGCACAAGGGAAAGTTTAGATCTGGAAAATTACGTGAAACCATGCAGCTTGACTGAAATTCATAAAACAACGATCTAAAACATCTTTTAGCGGCTGACACCTAACGCTCGGCTCAAAGCAAAACCCGTTTAAGACATCCAAAAACGTACTCCTAACCTCCAGGATACTGTTCCGTTTGTACACTACCGCACGAGGCCTTAGTAATTTAACGGAACTGGGAAAAAGTCAGGACACCCAAAAGGTGGTCTCATTATGATTGCGGAGATCTGTTGATGCCTTGAGCTAGCTGAATCTGCTATTCCGAGATTCTGGCATGTCGCTGCTTCGAAACGATAGAACGGGAAGTGGTGGCGGGGTGAATCTTTATTACAAAACGAACCCCAATGTATACATAGTGAAACCCTATAAACCCACACCACTGAATCGCTTTGATGCCGATATAGTGGCGTAACAAGTAAACATGTAGCCGTTATTAATCGCCCTCCAAACTCTGCGTCAGAATTGGACTCCAAACTGAACCACGTTTTGAAAGCTTCGCAGAACAAGTTTTACAGTCGCATTCCGATCGTGCGAAGACTTGGTGTGCACGATCTGGGAGTACCAGCAAGCAATGGTGCACAGCTAAACGCCTATTCCTGGGACTCCATTTCCAGCCACCCTTTATAAAGACAAGTAAAGCTTATCACTAGATTTCCTACTGCTCACCAGCGAACAACACTCGGTCGACGGAATAGTTACAAGCACACTTTTAGGTCGCGGTAACCATGTTAGTCTATTACTAAGAAGTTCATGTCATGCGGAATATTCCGAAGAAACAAATGACTACGTATATGCTGCGACGCACTTTGGCGCCTTATTCGCGCTTACTATGGAGACATCTCGAATATTCTTAGATGAAGGCCGTCCAGAAGTAGCCTGGGAAACGTTTACTTTGGCCTTTAGCACACTGGTAGCGCAAGCATTAGAACAGAACTCCTGTTATCTTTGAATCAGAAGCATCGTTTCTGAAGAACCAAATACGTAAATGCATGCCGTGAAGGACTTGGAATGAAGAACTCACAACGACTTCCTGAATGCAGAAACATGGGCTGTATACATGGCACAGTCTAAATTCTATGTGAAAATGGTTCGCTAAAACAAGTTGAAGCATCGGCAGGACTTGATGAAGCGGTTCCGCACGAACCGCAGGCTCTTTTACCTGCATATTGAAGGATTACGTAATTTGCAGCGCGGAATTCCAGTTCTGGCCAAGACTGACGGTACACATAATCAGTTACGGAAGCAGTCAATGTTTTACGGTTCCATTGCTCACATACTTTCCAGCAGAAAACGAACCGAAATATCTTCCTCGTTTCTATTACTCCACAGTCAGTTTGTCCAACATCACTTCACTGCAGAAGTTGCGCTGAAGTAGCAATCTTCCTGGTGTACCTACAGTTCCTCTGGAGTTGATAACATTCTGCCGAAAGTCCTTCAGGCAGGAACCAGTGATGTAGCAGAAACACTGGCCATTTTGTTCAGCGCTGTCTAGGCGACAAAGAAATTCTACAACCCTGTTAGCATGCGGTCATCACTCTTATTCATAAGGGAGGAAGTCGCACTGACCCAAACAATTACCGCTCGATAACGCTGCTTCTTGTGCTTACCAAAGTTATGGAGTCAATCCTCGCTGATACACTGATTTACTATCTGGAAAACTAAAATATACTAGTAATGGAGCAACATAGCTTCCGCCAAAACCGCTCATATACTACGAACCTGTTAAGTACACGCAACAAATGGACAGAAGCAGTGGATGGTGGAGCGGAAGTCGATGTCAACTACCTAGACATTCTAAAAGCACTTAATAGATTTGACCACATAATACTTCTTGATAGATATTAGAACTATGACACAGACTACCCGATCCTAGATTAAATAAGCACGTTTCAATACGAAGTCTGTTGGAGGTGAGAGCAAGAGAACTTCTGTCCGAGGCCATTGATGTGGTTTGTTATGTACCACATGGCTCTGTGCTTGGGCCGCGTCTATACATACTTTTCACACAACACGATATTAGCGATGGCAATCAGTTCCGATTTTCAATAAAGCAAGAGGAAATAACAATGTAACAAACTTTACTCAATTCAGCTATTTCGCGTATTCTCATCAGCTGTTTACAAACAATAAGTAGAGTATACAGGCTACATTGCAGACTGTCAAAGTGCGATGTTAACGGCGAAAATTCAAAGCAGTCGAATCATCATCATCATCATCATACATGTTAGCCAGAGGTGGGGAACACCTCAGCTACTGTGCCGTAATACACAGAAAAAAGGAGAAAAAATGCAACTGATGCAAGCCGTCTGAACTACCAGTAACGGATGGGCATCGTTCCGGTAAGCTACCAGCCGGCTACTGTGTATCAAAAAAATACTATGCGAAATTCTATAAAGCTAACTAATGAGACCGTGGTTGGAGGGGGAGGCTAAGAGGGATGGGGTGGGACAAAGAAACTCACAGCACGAACGCCACTGAGGTCGGCTCCTAGCCATATCAGCAAGTGTGTCCAAACAAACTTGTTCATCGTCTTTCGGACCCCAACCAGGGAGCCGAGACGCTCCAACCGAGGCCAGCTAAGAAGTGAGGGCCTTCATTCCTCTCGACCAAGTCATCGCTTGGCCACCCCTCCTCTTCTTCCATCCACACCCCCGGCGCGCAAACAACGCAAGTCGCGGGAGTCGGTGGGCTAGCATGCGTAACACGTGGCCGAGCCATCGGAGCCTGGTGCATGAAATGACGGTGCTGAGCGGTTCATTTCCTTTTCCTGTGCCGTAAACAAGGCGTCGAACACGCTCGTTGCTCACGCGGTGTTCCCACCAGATGTGAGCTAAATTACGAAGGCACCGGTGGTCGAACGTAACCAGCCTCTTCAGGTCCGCTGCTTTAAGCGGCCAGGTTTCACAACCGTACAATAGGGTCGAACGTACTGCTGCATTGTACACTCTACACTTCATTGCAAGAGTGATGTCGCGCCGACGCCACAAGTGGCAAAGGTTATCAAAAGCGCCCCGAGCTTTTGCCATACGAATCGTTATCTCATCCTCAATCCCTCGGGCGCTGATACAAATTTTCAGGTAGTTGAATTTTTGAACAACTTCTAGCTGATCCCCAACAACGGTCATCGTAGGAGGCGGTCCAGTCCAATCTTGGAGGAACGCTTTGCACTTCGAGGGTGCGAAGCAAAGCCCGAAGTGACAGACAGCTAGTGCTAATCTGTCCAGTGCCGCTTGACACGTTTGTGAGCTGTCACAGATTAGGGCAATATCGTCAAAGCAGTCGAAGGACCTAAGGTTCATGTGATTCCTTCCCAGGAAAAGGCAATCAGTAACCTCCCCAGGAAAGAGCTAGGGTGGTCACGAAATCCGTTTGCTCGCATAGACTTGGTTTCAACGGCCGAATTGCTGACGTCTCCGCGATTCATAGCACGGCACTCGAAAATGCAGTCCAGTGATAAACCACCAACCGATGTCCCGAATAAAATAGTATTATTTACACTGCCGTTCAAAAGTGATCAAGTTGACAGGAGATGCCGGTATCGCCTACGGCAATCGTTTGAGAAGCGTTACTATGCGGCTGAGTTAGCGGTAATGCATCTAGTCAGAAGGTTGCTCTGTACATCCAGTCTGGACAGACCGGAATCTAAAGGTAACGCCTCATGCATCTACCTGTTTAACTGTACTTGCGATAGCAAGTACATAGGTCGAACTGTGAGAAGGCTGTCAGCGAGAATTGCAGACTACGTTCCGCGAAACATGACCGTTAAGCACCCGAAGCTACTGACTAGCTCTATTACCCGCCACATAATTGATTGCTCTGAATGCCAAAACCCACTTGGCAATTTTAGGGTAGTTAGCAAACATGCTACTCCTCGCTTACTTCAGTTTGCCGAGGTGTCAGCAATTCGGCGGTTAAAACCAAATTTGTGCAGGCAAACGGATTTCTTGACCATCCTAGCTCTCCCCTGGTGAGGCTAGTGATTGCGTTATCCTCGGAAAGGGTCACGTGAGCCTGTGCCCGCGACCGTTTTGAATATTTTGCCGTTAACATCGCACTTCGATTGTCTGCTATATAGCCTGTATATCCCATTAATTGTATGTAACCAGCGGATAATACGTGAAATCGCTGAATTGTGTAAATTTGGTTAAAATGTTTATGCTTCATTGGAATTCGTGAAGGCAATGTCTTCATTCTATTTCCGATTTTCTATTCTGCGCTGATAAAATGTATCGAGTAATCAAGGATGTGGACGACTAAGTAAACTTACAACACGATCGTAACATGATCGAACTAGTCAGTTCAGAATACTTTACAATTCAATGTGGAAGCATGTCTCGCTGTTCGATTACGCCATAGACTCAGCTATGTGTATTGGCTTGGCGCACACTGAATACAGACCTTCTCCCAGGATCGTGATCTTGGCGTGCTCCTACAGAGTGATCTTATCTGTTCAAGGCACTCTGAGGCAGCTGCGAGAACACACAACGAGCACGTCGGTCTGTTGCGAAGGGTAGTAGGGAGAATCAACCCGCCCATCTTCCCGATAATCCCTACTTCCTATGGGCGTTCTTTTGTTGAATACGCTTTCCAAGCATGGCAACCTAGGCTAAAGCTCGATCTAGAGGTGTTAGAGTCACCATAACATAGGGTTACAAAGAACGGCGTGGGTCTGCGCAATCCGTCTTATCAGCGAAAGCTGAAATTACCGATAGTTTCCAGCGGACGGTATCGACTGCAACGAGGTGATCCCAGCTTAATGTACCATATATTGAACGACTCTAATCACATATATCGTCACTTGCTGAAATAGGTATAACACCAACCTCAGAGCTTGGAAAGGAAGGAGCAATATAGCCGTCTAAATTGTCGACGGAATCAAAATTATTTTCGAGGTTGCCTACTTTGAAATCTTCACCCAAACTCAGTTGTCTCCTTTCCTACCTTGGATATTTTCAAAATGGCTTCGATGTTGTACTTGGCTCCCGCCAGTTCGTTACTTAAGCTGTGCTAGTTTGAAAACGATGAATCATTCCCTCATACAGGGTTTATGGTCAGACGTTACTAGCAGCAGGCAAATCCCCATGTGGTATGTCTAATAGCCAACATGGACATTGGGTCTCTTCTCGGTCTCTGGAACTTATCGACGCTCGCCGGCATATCCCGGCTGGAAGTGAACACAATGAAACTAGCAAAGAGCTCCGGGCAAAACTCCGCGCTAGCCTGAAGAGAGACCGCGAATCTTGGTGGTCTGTTCGTGCGTCAGAGATGGAAGTGGCCGCTGCCCTCGGCAACCATCGTAAGTTATTCCGTCTGATACGGGAAACGGGCAGCAGAAGACCTGGTGTTAGTGAAACAATTTGTGATGAGAGTGGACAGCCTATCCACAATTTGTCAAAACGTTTGGAGCGTTGGGCTGAGCATTTTCAAAACAATTTAATCGGCTAGAATTGTTCGATTCACCGGTCACTGGTCGCCCTGCTCCATGGGCTGTCTCTTTGGATCTACCCTCTCACTCAGAAGTCGAATGTGAGATCGGACTGTTGAAGTTGAACAAAGCCGCGGGACCAGATGATCTTCATCCAGCTCTCTTCAAATTCGGAGGCTCTGTTCTTGTTGATGCCTTACATGAATTACTCGTGAAACTGTGGGAGCAGGAGACTGTCCCAACCGACTGGAGCCGCTCCGTTATTGTTCCCATCTTCAAAGGCGGCTCGCGCTCGGAATGCGGCAACCATAGAGGAATCAGTCTGATCTCCATCGCCTCCAAATTACTCGCCTCCATAATTCTTCACAGATTGACTGGCGCTCGTGAAAGTCAGATTCATGAGGAGCAAGCCGGGTTTCGTCGGGGTCGTGGCTGCATCGACCACATCTTCACCTTGCGTCAGTTGTTGGAGCACCGTCACACATATTGGCGGCCCACCGTTGTCGTGTTCCTCGACATCAAAGGTGCCTACGACTCGATTGATCGATGTGCCCTTTGGAATTGTCTACTAAGGAAAGGTATGCCCGAGAAAAATGTAAATATTATCCAAGCATTACATTTGCGTAGCACAGGCAGAGTGAGTGCTTACGGCAAGCTGTCGCCACCCTTCAATATCTCCAGCGGTGTTAGACAAAGATCCCCGCTGTCACCTTTCCTATTCAACTTCGCTATTGAGGAAGTCATGTAGATTGCATTAACAGGACATGACTTGGAAGGTGTGGAGCTACTCCCAGGCGAACGACTTCTTGACTTGGAGTATGCAGACGACATTGCCCTCATCTGTGACAGCTCCCAGACGTGCCGAGCCGCACTGGACAGATTAGCACTGGCTGACAGCTGCTTCGGGCTTTGCTTTGCATCCTCGAAGTGAAAAGCGTTCCTATAAGATTTGCAGGGATCACCTCCTGCGCCGACCCTTGGTGGGGATCAGCTAGAAATAGTTCAGAAATTCAATTACCTGAAAAGTTGTATCAGCGCCTTTGGGATCGAAGACGAGATCATGAACCGTATGTCGAAAGCTCGAAGTGCTTTTGCTAACCTTCGCCACCTATGGCGGCGGCGCGACATTACTCTCGCCCTGAAGGGTAGAGTGTACAATGCAGCCGTGCGTTCAACCCTATTGTACGGGTGCGAAACCTAGCCCCTAAGATCGGCGGACATGAAGAGGATAGTTACGTTCGACCATCGGT
>OX104065.1:21483134-21513095 GCA_944474145.2 Dicrocoelium dendriticum | reverse complement strand
AGCCACATTTGCCAGTGCAGTGAAATTACGCAGCTCAACGGTCGACAGAGTCTGTCTGCTTTGAAAATCTTTCGGCGAACTTCGTCATCGCTGATGTGACCTAACCATCTTACATCAGCAATGCTCTGAAGCCAGCGATGATAAAAAGCAGACATCTTCGGAACCTATTTTATGCGAACAGGCCAAGTGTCGCAGCTACAGAGCAGGACTTCTCTCGTCGTGGCATTATAGACTCGGCCTTTCAGAGAAAAACTACGATCACGTCGACGCCAGGTATGGTGGAGATCAACAAGAGCAACCCGGACCTCAGAGACACACATAGACCACGTTCGTTAAACCGTTAACACTGAGGCAGCTCCTGGAGAAAGCGAACTTGCCGACCACTTTTAACGGATAATTCGAAAGCGTGAGAGTAGGGACATGTCTTGATCGGTCCTTTCGGTAAACGGCGAAGGTCATTCCCAACTGTGAGATAGCCACCTCCAAGCTAAGCTATATGTTTTGTGCACTCTACAACGAATCAAAAATTACGACAATGTCGCGTACGTACTATGAATGATGAACTTGATACCCCGAAAACAGCCCAACGCCACTGGTTTTGTGGTTGGCCAAATCACTCTCCAGGATACCGTCCGTTGCGAAGTTGACTAGGAAGATGCTCGGCAGCCCTCTCTCACGCTATTGGTGATGCTGAAGAGCAGCAAATTTCGCCACACATCCGCACTCGGCCCAGGGTTTGAGAACTAATAACTTAAAGAATGTGGACCTACTTCTCTGGCCCTCCTCTTTTTTGAACACAATCCCAGAGAGTAGCTCGATCAACGGAGTCAACCTTGGCTCATATGTCTAAGAAAACAACGGTTGTTGGCCTTCCGCTTTAGTAGTTGACGGTGCGCTGAGATGTTGTCGCGTGTGTTTTCTTCACGCACCAGGCTAGGCCTTCTTAGAATTGGCGCGGATAATAAGTTGGAAGCAACGCAAATTAGACTACTCCATCGATGGACTAGTGTAGACCGTCCGCTTACCATTTTTTAAACCGGCATTGCATCGCTAGACTCCATTGGAACGTGAGCATTTTCGTGATCCAAGTAGGTTGATTCCCAAGTATGTGGTTAGCATCCATCTTTGACAATATCCGAAAGTAGTTCTTCTGGACCATCGGCTTTGTAGCGTTTCAGAAGGCAAAGCACATAAGCAACTACAGCCGCAGGTGGGAATAACGCGTCCACACACCAGTTAACATTGTGGATTTCTGAATGGGAACTCATTTGTTCTTTTGGCCGGTTAACCTATTGTTAGAAGTGCTTAGCCTAACGCATAAGTCGACATTACTAACGATTTGGTTCACCACTGGTTTCAAACTGAAACTTCGCTTACAGTTGCCTTTTTGCTGACATTAAAGTCGGATCATGAGGGAAATCTCGCGGAAATTCCCGTGGTGGCCACTTGTCCCATATCAATGACCCGTTGTGTCAGCTAGACTTCGCGATCTTCCCGGAGAAGATGCTTAGGTTCAGAGTTGATAGTCCTGCGCCGTGAATGATCCTCAATACCAGTGCGAATTGCCATACAGGCTTTGAGATGTTGGAGAGACCGTGTTGAGACCAATGATTGACAGTGTACTTACAGACCGAGTTCGCAGATTGCCAAGTTACGCGTTAGTAACAAATTGCCGAAAGCTGCTACCCAAGAGAAATGGGCCATGATCAGCACTATACTGCAGTATTGGATCAGCCTCGTCTGTCCTGCAAATGTTCGAGTTTGTTAACTATAAATCTACCGACTTGCGCATTTAGGTCTCCGGAAAGCACCGCAATATCAGTGTGACGCTCCGCTTGAAGGCCGACTAGTTAACAGTAAAATTCTTCTGTAACTGTGTCTAGGATGCGGTCTATAGGAGTATGTGCCTCTATAACGACCAAGCCAGGTCTGCAGCCCCCACGGTAGATCGGTTGTACTGATGTCTCTAATTGAGTCGCGCAGTTGTCTGCCAAGCGGTATCCGGTCGATTAGCGCCGCGCCAACACGTGCTCAACGCAATCCCCAAGTCGTCATGGCCATCGACTTCAGCAGGCGCATTTCTAGATAATTGCGATTTGAAAGTGCCAGCGGAATACTCAATCGTTCTAATGGAGTCCTGTACTCCGCTCTTGAGACAGCGAATTTTAACGGCAGTGGTTTCTAGTGCGAGCAGTGGCTACATGTGACCCGATCTGGATCAATCTCCGAGCATTTAAAGTAGGTAGCTTGATTTGGAAACGACGCATTAGAGTATGCTAACAAGCACGACTGCGCGGCGCACCTTCTGACTTAAACTGGTCCGTGCGGCGAGAACTGTCGCCCAAGGTGGCGGGATTTGGAAACGGAGATGGTCAGTAAACATGGGAGGATTTAACAAACGTGGCATAAAGTAATTAGACAGCGATTCAGTGGAGCGCGGTTCAGCAGATTCGGCTTTTAGCACAGTCGACGTTAACATCTTCAGGGAGCAGAGAGAGGGAGTAGAGAATCGTCGAAACAGGTCATGTAAGCATAGTATTTCCCGGTTGCCTAGATTTAGAAGGAAGGTTGGCTTACATAACCCTACTCGGAGCCTTAAGTCATAAACACCTGACCAGCAAAGTAGCGGCGCTATATATATGTATCGCGAATCGTTTAGGACTGGCTATCAAAGGACTTTTGAGTAGAAACCAATTGCCATGGGTGCTCAAAGTGCCAAAGTAACCAGCACCGAGGCCACGAAGCTCGCGGTGGTGATACGCGAATGCGATTGACAGTCAGATGGCGCATGCGCCTTCATAGTGTTCGAGGTTCGCATAGAAGCCGGTGCCCATCGTGGTTGTTCATGTGCCCTCCGTTAGGTACCCTATAGCCCTTCACATTGCTTTTGACACAGTGCCATTCGCGCTCTTTTAGTATGTAACAGTGAACCACGCGACCATAACCTCCAACGCTCTACTACGCTGCCGTGGATTATCCATGACTGCTTCTTCATTTCAATTTGTTTGCGAACAAATTGCCAAGCCCGGCGAACATCTGAACCACGAGACCAATTAAGTTATCTCCACAAAATAACCCATTCCGTGATATGCAACTTGGGGACGTGTTAAGCAGCGTACAGTTCCTCCGAACCTATCAGTGTTTCGTTCGCTTCCATGATCCTCCAATGCAAATTGATGAGGTGCTTTGTTAACGGTGATGCGCTTGTGGTAATAATGAGACTCGTATTCAACGGACATCTACTATGTAGCTGATAAGAGACGCTCAATGATCCACGAATGTTTTGCTAACAATGCTCACAAATCGTAGGAGGCATTATCTCGCTTACCTGCGATTACTGCCACTTTGAAACACACTAGGTATCATTTTCATCCAGAACACTATTAGGACTACACTTCACTGAGCCTTATGCCTAGACTATTCATGCATTTTATTAGGTTTTTCTATCGATTCTACCGGCATTACTTTGGGGCTGGTATTTGTATCCTTGATAAATCATTTTCTTAGTTACTTTGTTTACCTATCGTTTTTTTCAGACCCGATGTTGACTCACCCGCTAGACCGTTGGTGTCCCTTCCCCGGGTTGCCACAGTGGTTGGCACATCAGCCGGAACCCCGCCAGTCGTCGTTATAAGACCAGTTACTGCTTCCCCTGGTATCGCTACCATTACTAGCAGCGGTACCACAGGTACCATTCGAATAACCCCTTTGGCTTCACAGTCCATTAAACTGGCTTCATCCAGTCCGATAGTGCGATCAGCTGTCCCAACCTCCACAATCAGGCCCATTTTACTTCATCCTCCTGGTCCGAAACCAGAACCTTCTCCGTCTCCTGATGTGCAAGCACCTCCAGTCAAACAGGAGCCAGCCTCAAGCACACCACCCGTTACTGCAACTGGCTCACAACGAAATGTGATCAGGGAAATGCAGGTAAGACAAATATGCTCCGTACTATTATTTTACTTTAAACAGTTGTCTTCCGTTTATGCCATCAACGTTTTCGCAACGGTTTCCATTCGCACGTACGATTCCTTGTTGTGTGAGCACCTTTGACTCTGCGATTGCTTCGCACGTGACTTAGGCAGTATACCTTATCCCTCCAACCTCGGTAATAATATCGTTATAGTTTCATATTGATTGACAGGTTATTTGTAAGATAGACCGGTTGTAGCGCGGTATCCCATATGCGAAGGCGAAGCTTGGTCGTATTGTCTGTGCTTTTTCGCTCATCTGTATCATTAACAGGTTATGGTAGCTAACATCAGTTTGACTTTATGCGCGCAACTCACGGCTTGTATTTTTCCTAGTTTATTTCCTTATGGAAGATGCCCTTGCTCTCAGTTTTTTCTCGTTTACACTGCATCTTGTCGAACAAATGCGAAGCATACAGCTCGATGGCCATTTAAATAACCGATATCCCCTGACAAGTCGTGTATATCAAGCTACCTCGCTGAGACCTATATTATTCCCCATGCACCCTGACGAGCTATTCTCGCTTTTCCATTCGCCAGTTAATTGGTTCAAGTGTCCGGCTTGCTTTTCATACAGATCACCGATCCGAGCCTGCTTGGTACGCCGACTACACTGTATTTCTGTCTGCAAGTGAATGTTCGTGTTTACTTGATAGCAAACCGTTGGCATGAGGTACGCGCGTACTGTCGGCGCCTTTCTTTTCCGGTCACCGTGTACTTTGCTTGTGGACAACCTGAAGATATAGTGAGTGATTATTACTCCCGACGGCTACGGTCTACTTCAGCAAAGCATCCACCACCTCTTCAGGTAGTCTGCGCAACTCCAAACCCCGATCAATCCAGTAAGATCCAGGGAGGTTGCCTCTAGTACGACTGATGATGATATGCGTAAGTGTTAGGCGGTGATTATCAGGCTAGTTCCTTAGAACAACAGATAGCAATGAATAAGTTGCGTTGGCTTTGTCACGTACTACGTACACCCGATCGTCGCTCACCGTAGAGCGCCCTGTTTTGTTTGCCAGATGTAGCCAGAGGTAGCACAAGTCTCGAGGTGGACAAATGTTGACTTGGCAGCGGGAAATAAACTCACTGACGACCAAACTGGGTGCTGTTGGTCCGTCTCATCTTCCAGGCTGGAGTCCACGTGACTCGCCCTGCGCTTGGCTCGAGATTTTACAGGACATAGTTCGCAATCGACACCAGTGGGGCGTCTGCTGCTGTCTCTTAGTCGGACTGCTTTTTTCAACGGTGTTTGGTGCTGAGTTATCTGCAGAATAATGGCTGATTATGACGCGGGGCAGCAAAAACCGCATGGAGGCTGTCTCGCTGATGCCGCCTTATCTTTGCACAATAGCCAGCTGTTTGTGACGGTACGTTGTTGACAAGGTATAGGCGCTTTGAATCTGAATGTTTGCTTAGGGTATTAAGGTTTTCCGGTATGTCTCCCTTCTCTATCTCTGATTATTCTTTGTTCCGTAGGTCGTTGTGGTTGTACGGTAGCGAAGCATCAGTTCAAATGACTGTTGTACTGCTGTTGATGATGATGATGGCGACTTGATGTCCGATTACCCCATATGAGATGCAAACTATCATACGGGTCTAACAGGCTCATATCCAGTTTACGATGTGTACCGTGCGAAAGCAGGTGCGCGACACTAGCGCTGTACACTATATCTTGTTGTCGGGTACCAGTGAATCTCATTGTGGCATCCTGTACTCTACATCTCAGCGACTGACATGTTGAGATCGTTGCTCCACCCAGCACTCATCACACATGGACATTGGTTTAAGCTTGTAGCACTGAATATGAAGTGAGTCCTCCATTCTGTATGGTTCGAGTGGTAAGTGATAAGGGTTTGGAACAATCTGCCGAAACACATACTCGAAGCAAAACCTGTCGCGGTTCGAGGTGTATTTCTCGTGTTTTCTTGCTAAGAAGGACATCTTGCATTAGTGCTCCATTGATTGTTATGAGGCGTATGTTGTCTGACTGCCGCGCAAAAGCATCCAGAACAATTGATCCATTGACAAATGACTGATTTTTTATTTATCATTAACACTATTCATCGCAATGCGGCTAGACCTTAACGTGGCGCGATTGTTTGCATGCCTCAGCGATCCATTTAGCTATGCTGGGTGGTGCTCTTTTGCATCTTCAGTGCCACTCATACCAGATTGGTCAGTTGTTAGAGGCTAGACAAACTCATCCTCCAGGTTAGGGGTTGGAATAAGGGTGGCTCCTTATTCCTTAAAACGGACTCCTTGTAGTCCAGTGCCAAACCCGCTGTCTTGCGGCCAGGTTTTTGAACCAAAGGCTTTGATTGAGAACCCTAATTGTTCTCCTGTCTAGCCCTGGGCGACCTGACAGTACTCTGCCCAAGCTACACGATGAATCTTTCCTCAAACAATTTCCTGATGCCCTGGCCACCGCAGACGATAATCAACGGCGCCCTATCTGCTGCATCGACAGGATGGATAGGGGTTAGGATGCTACTGCTCAATCGTTCCCGTCTTCTTATTCACCCACTTACGCTTTTTCAGCCTTATCGTCCCGTTGCAACTTCACTTTTATCCCCCACCGTTTACAAACCCCCAATTCTTGGCCCTCCCCCATCGTGTTTTGATAGGCGTTTATCTTTTAGTTTCAACTCACATGCAAACGCGGAGCGTCTCTCTTGCCCTATCGACAAGCCCATGTCTAACCAAGCGGTCAAGCCCAGTTCATTGGCTTCTATTTAGAGCCCCGATCCTCCCTCAGATTGACATGCCTCAATGTACGCACATTGTTACAGATCGATCAACAGGCGACACTTGCCCGAACATTAGAGACACACTCAATCCATATGTGCTGCCTATCGGAAACCCGCTTGCAAGACTCGAGCTCTGTGCTCACTTTGCGATCCCCTTCAGGTGACACCAGCAACACTTTCTCATTGCGCCTATTCGGTGACGATGCAGCTTCGAGCACCGGCTAGGCAGGTGTTGGTATCGCCTTGAGTTTCCGGGCTGAAGCTGCTCTGGATTCGATCTCAATTAGTGGCCGGATGTGTGCGATTCGATTGACCTTATCTTTCAAAGCTTCGAAGTCGCGCGTGGCTAATAGGTGTCTGTTTGTTATCACTGCCTACACCCCCACAAACTAGCGATGATTCGGTGAAAGACGACTTCTATCGTCAACTGAACGAGCTCCTTCGCCACAGGAAAAACAGGCACTGTAATGTTGGTTGGGATCTGAGCGCTTAAGTTGGGAGATCGTTCACTGATTAGATGTGTCTGGGCGACTCACATGGTGTAGGCTCCCGTAAAGATAACAGTGAGCGGTTACTTCATTTGTGTGAAGATGCTCGCTTATTTCTTACGAGCACTAACTTCCGACACAGCACCCGTCAAAAGGTGACATGGCGCCCACCAGTGTTGGACGCAAATCGATCACATTGCAATAAGTTTCCGCTGGTGAGGCTGCGTCCCGAACTGTCGCTCGATTTGGTGCACGTGTGTGGGCACTGATCGTGCACTTGTATGTGCTGATCTGCGGGTGCGTTTTGGCGGACGTTCACGACGACCGTGTGAGCGTATTGAAACCAGCCAACTGGCGAAGCCAGCTGTTCTGAATGCGTATCGAAGTACACTGACTTACGGGTTGAGCAAGCGCTCAGTGAATGCAGTTGATGGTCACTGGTCGCATGTTCACCAAACCTTACTACCAGCAGGCAAATCCTCGTGTGGTAAGTCTAATAGCCAACCTTGGCTTTCTTCACAATCTCTAGAACTTATCGATGCTCGTTGGCACATTCCGGTTTTAACCGACCACAATGAGACCCGCAAAAACCTCCGGGCAAAACTCTGTGCTAGTCTGAAGAGAGACCTTGAATTTTGGTAGTCTCATCGTATGTCGGAGATGGAAGTGGCCCCTGCCTTTGGTAACCATCGGAAGTTATTCCGTCTGATACGGGAAACGGGTAGCAGGAGACCTGGCTTTATTGAAACTATACGTGCGAGCGTGGACTGCCTATCCACAACTTGGCAAAACGCTTGGAGCGTTGGGCTGAACACTTTGTAAGACAATTTAATCGGCCGGAATTGTCGGATTTCTCACCGCTCACTGATCGCTCTGCTCTCTGGGCTTTCTCTTTGGATGCACTCTCTCTCACTCAGAAGTCTAACATGATATCGGACTGCCGAAGTTGAACAAAGCCGCGGTATCAGATGATCTTTCTCCAACCCTCTTCCAATTCGGGTCCCTGCTCTTGTTGATGATTCACACGAGTTACTAGTGAAACTTTGAGAGCAGGAAACTGTCCAGAGAGACTGTAGACACTTTGTTATAGTCACAATTTCCAAGGGAGACTCGCCGTCGGAAGGCGGCAACCGTAGTGGAATCAATCTGATCTCCATCGTCTCCTAATTGCTTGCCTCTGTCCTCCATCACAGACGGACTGGCACTCGTGAAAGCCGGGTTTCGTCGAGGTCGAGGCAGCATCGACCACGTCTTCACTTTGCGTCCATTACGTCAAGACAGAAAGAGGACATGTGTTTCGATATGTCAATTTTTCGATTGTTCTCTTTAGTCACAGGCACGATAAAGCAGAAACACACATATGATTATATACCTGGAAAAACAAGCAACACCGATTAAAATCTCACAGTCAAGGCCAAGGCAACCGAATTGATTGCCTAGCGTCAAGGTCCACGGAAGATGCGAGTTGGTTTCGGACGAAATTGGTAGATATTGGGAACCAGTTCTTGTGTACGCCGATAAGCCAGTGGTGCTGTCTACAAACTGAACATTAGACAGCGATCAGGGAGTTGAAACAACTGCACCATGGAGGACGGTAGCCGACCATCACGAATTGTTAGCTAACTGCGATATAGCCCTACCCATCCTCCACTGCCATGCAGGCACCTGCCATACAGATGACAGCGGTTGACCTTCCGGCGTCAGGACTTCCCGGTTACGGTAGCTATGAAGCGACATAGCATTTACGGAATCCGTAAGGGTGAATTTGTATTACTTATGAGTAGAAGGATTTTGGCAAGTATTTTTGTTCGTCGCAATCAGCCGACAATTTAGATAAGTCAACTACCTATCCGGAAAAGCACCAGACGGCCGTTTCGCCCTATTGGGGCTCGTCAGTGGTGCGCATCCTTCGGTCCTCTACGGAGGATCGAACCCATGCCTGCTAGTGGCTTGTGTCCACCAGCCCGCAGCTTATGCAACTGCGCCATGGAGGACGGTAGCCGACCATCACGAATTGTTAGCTAACTGCGATATAGCCCTACCCATCCTCCACTGCCATGCAGGCACCTGCCATGCAGATGACAGCGGTTGGCCTTCCGGCGTCAGGACTTCCCGGTTACGGCAGCTATGAAGCGACATAGCAGCCGGATAAAGAATCGGGCATTGTAGTACTGAACACAGGATTGACTTCATTTCGAAGATAGAGTCCATTCTGGGAGACGTGCGGAAGTTCCAGCTAGATACTACACCGGAAAACACCATCTTAGTGGAGAAGTAAGTGGCAAGGAAACTCCAGATCCTCTTGCTACATGGTTACATCAGTGAGTCGCAATACAGACACTTGAAACCACCTGGCACGCAGACACCCAGAATGAGAGGCGCTCCCAAGTTTCACAAGGCAGGCAACCAGCTACGCCCGATTATATGTGTGAACAATTCGCCTTATCACAACATTGCACGGTGGCTGGCAAAACTATCAGATCTGGTGCGTAAACTCCTCGCTACGTATTGCCTGAAAGATTCCTTTTAATTGGCCGAGATACTGGTACACTTGTCACTGCGTGCGGAGCTCATGTACTCAATAGACCTTGCCTCCCTATTCACAAACGTGCGTTTACGTGAGACGGTCGATAATCTACGCGATTTTATCCTCAGCCAGAATATGTCTTTGGGCTTCCCAGTGGAGTATTTAAAGGATATGATTCTATTGTGCACCGAAAACACGGTTTCAGTTTGAGGGAACGGCATACAAACTGGTCGACGGGGTCGCTATGGGCAGCCCACTGGGACCAGTTTCAGCCGACATCTTCCTCTGCTTGATGGAAAGTCATGTCGCTGTCAGCATTTGTGAAACAGAATTGTACAGACGAAGGACATTTTACGCGGCTGCGGACCATCCTGAATTCCATTCACCCAAATCTATCGGTATCCCATAAAATGGAACGACACGGTTGCCTGCCGTTTTTGGATATACTCATTAGGAGACAGGCTGAAGGTACATTGCAACGCACTGTCCACCGCAGATTGACTTGGAGTGGACACTACCTTCGTTTTTCAACCTTCGCCTTGGTCGCTTACAAACGCGGCTTAGCGAAAACTCTCTTCTACCGAGCTAGACGTATCTGCAATCCAGAAACGTTAAAAGCTGAAAAAGAAATTCTACACAAGACCTTACTTTCTAATGGGTATCCTGAATTTATTCAGGTATATAGCAGACTTCCCAGCAGGAAAACACCGGTGCTTACTGTGATGGTCGTATCAGATCAGAGTGAGCAGATGGACCAACCGAGCGAGCCAAACAGCCAATGGGAGGCGGATGTGACGGATTCGATTATTGGACTCGGATTGGACGATATTCGTGTGAGTGATTCACCGTCTGTTTAACTGAAGCAAAGGAGGAATCTCATCGACTCAGAAAAGTCGTTAGTTATGGACTTGAACCTGCAATTTATATCGAGGAGTTTGGTTTGCTAAACATGCTCTACTTTTCACTTAGCTGCCTTTGCCGAATAAACGCTTCTCCATGAAGGACTGAGTTCTGCAACACTTACGGCTTAAAAAAAAGTTGTTTATTTGTTCTCGCCGTTCAAGAAAGACCATGTGGCAAATTATATCAGACCCAAGCCCCGGTCCGCCTTAACACGCACCTCCACGACCACACAGTTGCGACTCGTGCATACCACGCGAGGACTAGTTTTTCATAATCGTCGGAGCATCTCGTCGAGCAGTTCGGCCTCTCACCTTATTTTTCAGTTCAACTGCAGTTGCGGTGACAGTTAGGTAGGCAGACCTAAGCGTCAGTTTGCTCAGAGGGTGGCTGAACATCAGTCAAACTGGTTGGGGCAATCGATGACGCAACAACACGGGACGGATCTGAGGATTAATCGGATCCCGGCATCGTCTATCACCAAGCGCCTTATGGGGACCCGTCATCACGTGAACCCTGAAACCGCGTTCAAAGTGTTATTGCGCAATCAAAGCCCGATAATGTTGGCAATTAGTGAGACGTTGCTAATTAAGGCCAATCAACCTGTGCCATATGCGCAGAAACTCTTGAGACAATCCATTCGGTTGCATTAATCTTGACTGTGACATTTTGATTAGTGTTGCTTGTTTTTCCATTTGTATACTCGTCTGTATTTCTGCTCGTATTATGTGTGCGACTGAAGAGAACAAACATAATGTTGACATATCGCAACCCATGCTTTGAAGCAATGGTTGAAGGGGACCCACTGCTTTACTTTTGTCTCAGTTGTTGGAGCACCGTCACACATATTGCCGGCCCACGGTTGTCGTGTTCCTCGATATCAAAGATGCCTTCGATTCGGTGGATTGATGTACCCTTTGAAACTGTCTACTCAGGAAAGGTGTGCCCGAGAAATACGTAAATATAGGTAGAATTTCATCACATCTAGGCTCACTCAGACAGCCGCCACAAGCCCGGAAAAGCACTGTACGCGCGTTTCATCCTTTCGGGAATCATCAGCAGTGCGCATTCCATCGGACCCTTGGTAGGGCTCGAAACCGCAACTCGACTGTTGCCAGTCCGTGGTTGAGACCACTGAGCTACGGGGGACGGCAACGACCATCGTGAATAAGTTACTAGATGTGATATAGCGCCGCTCACTCTCCACTGACTTACACGTTACTACCGTGCAGAGGACAGGGTAGCCCCCTCACCAAGCGACGAGCTTAACAAACTTAAGCCGCCAATTATCTTATGGCATTATAAGCAGTTTGTTCTGTGTACTGATTACAGAAGAGTAGTAGGGGGAGTTGAATGGTATAGGTAGAATTTCATCACATCTAGGCTCACTCAGACAGCCGCCACAAGCCCGGAAAAGCACTGTACGCGCGTTTCATCCTTTCGGGAATCATCAGCAGTGCGCATTCCATCGGACCCTTGGTAGGGCTCGAAACCGCAACTCGACTGTTGCCAGTCCGTGGTTGAGACCACTGAGCTACGGGGGACGGCAACGACCATCGTGAATAAGTTACTAGATGTGATATAGCGCCGCTCACTATCCACTGACTTACACGTTACTACCGTGCAGAGGACAGGGTAGCCCCCTCACCAAGTGGATAGTGAGCGGCGCTATATCACATCTAGTAACTTATTCACGATGGTCGTTGCCGTCCCCCGTAGCTCAGTGGTCTCAACCACGGACTGGCAACAGTCGAGTTGCGGTTTCGAGCCCTACCAAGGGTCCGATGGAATGCGCACTGCTGATGATTCCCGAAAGGATGAAACGCGCGTACAGTGCTTTTCCGGGCTTGTGGCGGCTGTCTGAGTGAGCCTAGATGTGACGAAATTCTACCTATACCATTCAACTCCCCCTACTACTCTTCTGTAATCAGTACACAGAACAAACTGCTTATAATGCCATAAGATAATTGGCGGCTTAAGTTTGTTAAGCTCGTCGCTTGGTGAGGGGGCTACCCTGTCCTCTGCACGGTAGTAACGTGTAAGTCAGTGGATAGTGAGCGGCGCTATATCACATCTAGTAACTTATTCACGATGGTCGTTGCCGTCCCCCGTAGCTCAGTGGTCTCAACCACGGACTGGCAACAGTCGAGTTGCGGTTTCGAGCCCTACCAAGGGTCCGATGGAATGCGCACTGCTGATGATTCCCGAAAGGATGAAACGCGCGTACAGTGCTTTTCCGGGCTTGTGGCGGCTGTCTGAGTGAGCCTAGATGTGACGAAATTCTACCTATACCATTCAACTCCCCCTACTACTCTTCTGTAATCAGTACACAGAACAAACTGCTTATAATGCCATAAGATAATTGGCGGCTTAAGTTTGTTAAGCTCGTCGCTTGGTGAGGGGGCTACCCTGTCCTCTGCACGGTAGTAACGTGTAAGTCAGTGGATAGTGAGCGGCGCTATATCACATCTAGTAACTTATTCACGATGGTCGTTGCTGTCCCCCGTAGCTCAGTGGTCTCAACCACGGACTGGCAACAGTCGAGTTGCGGTTTCGAGCCCTACCAAGGGTCCGATGGAATGCGCACTGCTGATGATTCCCGAAAGGATGAAACGCGCGTACAGTGCTTTTCCGGGCTTGTGGCGGCTGTCTGAGTGAGCCTAGATGTGATGAAATTCTACCTATACCATTCAACTCCCCCTACTACTCTTCTGAAATACGTAAATATTAGCCTATTGTTATACGCGCGTAGCTCGGGCAGAGTGATGGCTTACTGCAAGCTGTCTCCACCCTTCAGTATCTCCAGCCGCGTGAAACATGAATGCACGCTGTCACTTTTCCTCTTCAACTTCGCCATTGACGAAGTCATAGAATTCGCGTTCACAGGAAACGGCATAGGAGGTGTGGAGCTGCTCCCAGGCGATCGACTTATTAACTTGGAATATGTTGACGATATTGTTCTAATCTGTGACAACTCCCAAACGTGCCAAGTGGCACTGGACAAATTGGCACTATCTGTCAGCCGTTTCGGGTTATGCTTTGCACCCTCGAAGTGCAAAGCTTTTCTCCAAGATTGGCAGGGATCGCCTCTTGCGCTGGCTGTTGGTAGGGATAAGCTGGAAATCATTCAAATAATCAACTACCTGGGAAGTTGTGTCAGCGACCTCAGGATCGAAGGTGAGATCACAAATCGTATAACAAAATCTTGGGGTGGTTTTGCTAGCCTTCGCCACCTATGTCGCCAACGCGACATCACTCCCTGAAGGGTAGAGTGTACAAATCAGCCATCTGTTCAACTTTGCTTTACGGCTGTGAAGCCTGGCCCATTAGATCAGCAGACAAATGCAGGCTAGTTACGTTCGACCACTGATAGCTTCGCAGCTTGGATCACATCTGGTGGGAACACCGAGGGAGCAACGAGCGTGTCCGACGTCTTGTTTACGGCACAGGAAGAGGAAATGAACCGCTCGGCACCGTTATTTCACCCCCTAGGCTCCGATGGCTGAGCCACATGTTGCATATGCCAGCCCACCGACTCTCGCGATGTGCATTGTTTTCGCGCCGGGGGTGTGGATGGAAGAAAAGGAGGGGTGGTCAAACCATGACTTAGTCGAGAGGAATGAATGCCCT
The DNA here is from genome assembly GCA_944474145.2 of Dicrocoelium dendriticum. Taxonomy (NCBI): domain Eukaryota; kingdom Metazoa; phylum Platyhelminthes; class Trematoda; order Plagiorchiida; family Dicrocoeliidae; genus Dicrocoelium; species Dicrocoelium dendriticum. Next base: position 21,498,829 of record OX104065.1, on the reverse strand, counting down.
TAGCTCGAAGTTGGCATCGGTTGGAGCGTCTCGGCTTCCTGGTTGGGTCCGTAAATCTATAAACAACTTTTGGCTGGATACACTTGTTGATATGGCTACGAACCGACCTCACTGGTGTGAGTTTCTTAGTCCCTCCCCATCCCTCTTGCCCTCCCCCTCCAACCACGATCTCATTTTGTAGCGTAATGTAATTTTACATAATAATTTTTTCTGCTGCATAATAGCCGGCTGGTAACTTTCCGGAACGATGCCCATCCGTTACTGGTAGCTCAGCTGCCATCATGCATCTGTTGTATGGTTATTCTTCTTATGTATTGTGCCACAGTAGCTGAGGTGCTTTACACCTCTAGCTATGGTGTATAATGATGAATGATGACCGAATTTTAACAGGACTCTACAGACTGTTTTTTTCCGCTCAACATGTACAGTATTCTATGATCACTATTAATGTTGTTAATTCATAGGTCATTAATCCCGTATTTGTAATATTCAGGTTTGTTAACTTGGTTTTCGGGGCTTATTTAAACCCTGGTTCCCCTTCACCAAGTATAAGCGAAAAAATACATAGACGCTTTGTTGGTTTTCGAGTCGTCAGCGATGCCCATCTTGTTTACTTACTGGAGAACCAGACCATGGCCTTATCGTTGCTAAAATATCTGGTCATCACCTTCGGTTCATTACAATAGTCTCTAAGTGGCTTTCGTTTGACTACAGAATGCGTGGATATGGAAAGACAAGCTAGTTGTCGACTATTTTGAACATGTTGCCGGTAGCGATTCTATTGGTTTCGTTACCGATTTTCTCTATGCGACTCTGTTTCGTCTTCCTGTTCCGTAGTTCATTCATGATCCTGAATCATTAGGTATTAGTAATTGTGAGAGGAATAAACATTAAACGTTAAAGAAAGGGGGAGTTAACAAACGGATCAGTTCGTATACTCTACGCATTAAACTATAACTGTCATATGGAAAAGTCGAATATCAAAGACACTGTATTCGATGCATAATCGCCACCGGTCTCGTAGTTTGCGCCATATTCAACAGGGTCTCCACCCATTGTTGTGACTCATCCCAAGGGCCTTATTCGGCAAGAATGCATACATCACCGCTAATTAGTCCTTCGAATCTTTTCTTCGTAAACGTTTATCTAGTCATATAGTGGGTGTCTGGGTTTCCATCGGCTAGCTAGTAACAGTCACAACAGTCATTGCCATCTGCCGTAGCTCAGCGGTCTCAACCACAAACTGGCAACAGTTGAGTTGCGTGTCAGACGGAATGCGCACTACTGAGGATTCCCGAGGGGATGAAACGGCCGTGCAGTGCTTTTCCTGGCTTGTGATGGCTGTTTGTCAGAGGTCTATATACGATGTATTTCTACCTATACTATTCAACTCCACCCGCTACTCTCTCGTTACCTACCAAATGCCATACATGCCGAAGCAGTCTGTCGGAGGGGTTGTGAACAGCATGATCTACCTGTGTTGGTGATTCGAATTCTTAAAACGTTCCATTGGAGCACTAGGCAACCTCTCACCATTAATCAACCGGTGAACCACGGTGTCATCAATTTGGCGCTGACAACGAATCTGTTCATCAGTTCTGTTGCCAGTGTACAATATTTAGTCTCCTCATTTTGTAAATTCATTTAACAAAAATGGATTTGCTGTGACTGTTGGCTGACAGTTTGACATCTCATTGTCTCATGGATCTTGAAGATGTTTGCAATGTCTTTGTCTATCAACGATGATATAGACGCCTATTTAAGTTACTCGATCGATGACTTTCTGGTTATTCGGCGCCAGATTTTCGGTGACTTATCGATCTGTTTTAATGCACCAACCTACGCATTGAAGTCGCGAATTACGTGTCAACTCGTACAATGCTGTTTATCAACCCAATTGACATCGTTTGTATAGCTGCTGGATCGGACCCAAAGGGAGCGAAATTTTTTTACTGACCAATGAGTGAGTCATCTATAGCTAGTAGCGATGTTTTCGCAATGAACCTGTGGCAGCCTGTCGTTTGAATATCACGAAACGGCATGATTGTCTCTGTGTTGGAAAGTTTGTGGTCAGTTGATGGAAGCGGTCGTCATTTCTACCTACTACGAAGCGGTCTCTGGTGCTCTTCTCTGATTCCACTAGAGGACCTGCTTGTGGATCACGATGTCTCTATTTCTTGTCACCTTCTTGGGCTATAAGAGCTCCTGTTAGAATCTGCCTGCGCACCACGATCGGCGGAAACGCGCATTTAGACCAAAGGACGTCATTTATTCGGTCGTTCATTGTTGAATGCTTCTGAGTTTCGAACTCGAGTTTCGCAGGCTGATGTCAGCTTGGATCCACTTGATGAGAGTGCCCTTGAATGTCTGTTGAACACAATTCTGACGCCTCACTCCCATTGAGGCCCTACCTCAATGTGGCATGATGGTTTGCATTCTTCATTAATCCATTTAACTATGCTGTGTGGTGCTTTTCACACATACAAATCCACTCATACCTGATTGGTCAATGGTTAGAAGTCATACATTGATTGGGGGTTAGAGTGAAGGTGACTCCTTACTCCGCAAAACAGACACTCTGTGGCCTAGTGCCGAAACCCCGCTGCCTTGCGGTCAGGTTTTTGAAGGGAAACCTTTACTTGAGAACCCTATTCGTTCTCCTGTCTATGCGTGGGCAGTATTCTGCGCACGCAGTACTATAAACATTTCCTCAAACAATTGGTCCATCAGACGCAATAAAGCTTGTTACCTTCGACTACCGGTGCCTTCACAGCTTAGCTCACATTTGCTGGGAACACCACGTTATCATTGGTTGTGTTTTACGTCATATGGTACAGGAGGAGAAAGTAAACAACTCAGCAGCATCGCTTCACGCATCAATCTCTGATGGTTGGGCCACGTGTAACGCATGCCAGCCCACCGAATCCTGTAACGTGCATTGTTTTCGCTTCGGGTATATAGCTGAAGGAAGAGTAGAGGAAGCCAAACGACAACTTGGTCAAGAGTAATGAAAACCCTCACTTCGATCTTAGCCTGTCGGTACTTCGCGAATTCCTCCTTGGGGTGCCAAGGACGATGGGCACGTTTGGCTAGGTACACTTGTTGAAATGGCGAAGAACCAACCACGGTGACGTTTGTGTTGTGAGCTTCTTCGTCTTTCCTCTTCCACCTATCGACCGACTTAACACGTGGTACCAATGTCGAAATATCCACTGTTAACTAGTTCCTCGTGTTTTTAATGACGCCGTAGTTCCTACGTTTGTATAGCTTACAGCCCCGCACGTGGTCTCTTTCTGGTTCAGGTAAGGTGCGGGACTTGCGATAAAAGGGAAACACGAGCTTGGAACAGGCAGCTAGCACCAGCTTGTTACTGTTAAACACTGCTCTCTTGTTACCCATCTCCAATCTCTAAGTCGATCATCCAACTCACAAGATTACTTGATAAATATAGATTTATTTGAAAGCATCCGGTTGAGCCTTCTAACAGCAATCCGATTCGTAAGGCAGGAAGAACGATACCCATCCCGGGAGTGATTTCAGAGTCCCGCAGGGACCCGCTTGATACCGGTTAGATGCGATTTTGGTATGTTTAACTTTCATTGTATGCGTCTCGCCATTTCAGACACGGGACTCGCTTTCATGCCCTATTAACCCTCCGATACCTGGTTCATGTATTTAGACTGCAATTTACGCATCCTGGGTTCGTGTCTTCCTTCCGCATAGCTCCGTACGCTCCAACAGTCCGCAACTCTGTTTACGACTTGCGATCGCAAGGTAACCAAGTACTAATTCCGAGTAACTGTGGATTTCAAGGGAGGCTGCTAATAGCAGTCTTCTGAGCCGGTCCTTTCGCTAGCAACCCGGAGAACTTTGGCCCGAGACAACCTGAGGCTACTTGGCTAGCTAATGAGAGCAAGCCAATGAAAGCTTTTTACTTTGAATTCTACTAATGAGAACGCCCTCCAGTAAGAGCACTGCTCGAGTACCCATAAAGCGAACTTTCAGGCATCTAGTACTTAATATAATCCAGGAACTTTTAGCTAGCCATTCTCTCATGAACTATTTCGTTTGACCCCATATTTTAACTGCTTGCACATTTTGTCGGGTGCTCACCGGAAGTTTTGCCAGGGGCGTTTGTCTTCTGATCTGGGATGTCGGTCCGTTTAGATCGTGCAATAGCTGCAGGTTACCCGTGCGGTCAGCGGAAACCACAACATTGTACTAGTAGCTCCTATACCGCCCAGGAAAATCCATGTCACCATTCAGGCTGAGCTTATTCCTCGTTAACCGTTTTCTTTCACAACCGCGACAATGTGTCAGTAGACATGTTAAGCAAAACATGCGCTGTGGTCATCTATCTTGGCGGCCTCACCTTGTTTCAGACATGGAGATTGTAGCTCTTCGGGAAATACTCGTGACCTCTTCAAACCTATTCAGTCCATCGGCCGCCGGAAACCTGATTTCAAGACTATTTGCGAAATGGATGTATCAAAGATCATTAGTCTGCGGAGACGCTTTGATGGGCGGGCTGAAAGTGTTTATTCCTAGTTCAGTTGGCCCTTGCCATTCGCTTTTGTTACCAGTATACCCATTTACTTGCTCGGAGTCGTCTCACCCAGTGAAGCAAAACTCTACCTTACGATTCGACACTTGAAACGATTCAAGGCTCCCGGCTCGAGCAGACTTCCTCCGGTGCCGTCTAAGTATAGCTACGCAGTAACCATCAGCCAGTTGACCGCACTGTTCCTCTAGCATTTGGGTCTACTCAGTTGTAGATTGGTACTCACACTTCATGTGTCAGTCATCGAGCGACGAGTTTCATTTCGGTTGTCTCATAATTACCTATATGTCTCATAATTATTGGCATTTATTCTGCAGACTATCCGTGAAGAACGAACTGGCGTCCGGTCCTGGCTGCACCAACTACATGAACACCACTACCTCAACTAAGGGCCTACCATCGCCACATCTTTGGACCCTCGGACTTCACTCGGCTCGGTTGATCGACTGACTGTTTGAAGTTATTTGCTAAGAAATGAGGTCCCAAAATCTGCCGTCATCTAGATCTCCTTTAGAGTGAAGGTTCACAGCAAACTTTTCCCGTACTCCAGTGTCAGTTGCGATGTAAGACAGGACTACCCATGTCCCAGTGTTGTGTTGCCCTCCGAGAATCAAAAAGAAAGTCGGCGGCGATCACAACTCTTTATTACAAGATTCGTGGTTATTTATAGAGTACATACAGTATTTCGCTATTGTCCTTTCACTGGCTGGCCCATCTTCATTGGCCTATGATGTTAGCTACTTCCCATTGGTTCTTGTTCGTTCTTGTTGCGGGTCCGTCAAATATCCCCGCAAAAACACGCCACAAACTCCGGCGTATTGGCTTTGGAAATCTGGGTCCAATTCCACACCACAACATTGCAGTTTTCAGCCACTCCGAGATGCGACACAACTACGCACCTGTTGACAATCTTCTTTTACAAACTACCACCCCGTAGTGGTATCAATTTTCACTAACTTAATGACCCATAGCATTGGCTGTGATTGGCTCTTTGTTGGTCGTAAAAGAGCCTTCAGAGGGCCACTTGCCTTTCTCTCCGCCGTAGTTGGGAATCGGTCGGGTCACGTGGTTTTGCGTGCGTCGATAGCCGGGCAGCTTTCGCGTCTAAGTCACTAACGCGCGTCTACTGTAACCCCTTGTGTGCTTCCGTTCCGAGGGCTCAGCGTCTACCCGAGTACATGCGGCTAGGATGTTTCTCACGCTCATCATCATCATCATCATCAACAGCAGTACATCAGCCATTTGAACCGATGCTTCGCTGCCATACAACCATGAGGACCTATGAAATGAAGAATAAGAAGAGGGAGAGAAGGGGGACTTATCGGAAAACCTTAATGCCCTAAGCAAACATTCAGGGTCAAGGCGCCTACACCTTGTGTAGACAACATACCGTCACAAACAGCTGGCTATCGTGCAAAGATAAGGCGGCATCGGCGAAACAAATTCCTTGCGGCTTTCACTGCCACGCGTCATAATCAGCCATTACCCCGCAGATAACTCAGCACCAAACACACTTGAAACAGACAATCCGATTAGGAGACGGCAGCAGACGCGCCACTGGTGTCTACTGCAAGCCATGTGCTGTAAAGTCTCAAGCCAAGCACAAGGTGAGTCACGTGGACTCCAACCCGGAGGGCGAGACGGACCAACGGCACCCAGTTTAGTTGTCAGTGACTTCATTTCCCGCTGCCAAGTCAACTTCTGTCCACCTCGAGCCTTGCGCCATCCTACACCTGGTAGACTGAACAAGGCACTCCTAGGTAAGCGGTGACCAGGCATGCGTAGCACGTGCCCGAGCCAACGCAACTTATTCAGTGATATCTGTTGTTCTAGGGAGCTAGCATGATTATCACCACCTAGTACTCGCCTACGCACATCATCGTTGCAGACACGCTAGTGCCATCCGACACCAGCAATGCTTCGCAAGCAACGATGATCAAAGACTTGAAGGCGCCTCAGATCTTTAGACCGAAGGGGCCAAGTCTCACTACCATAGAGCAGAACGGCCCTCACTGTGGCCTTGTATACACGGCCTTTCAGACGGAGGGAAACTCCCTTCTGTCGCCAAACATGCCGCAGGTTCAAGAAGGCAGCTCTGGCCTTTGCAATGCGTGAGCTGATGTCAGTTTCTATGCGCCCATCATTGCTGATGCAGCTGCATCAACCACCTCGAGTTCCTCGTTAGCAAGCGTCAATGGGTCATCAAGTGGCTGGTGGTCCTGCAGCAACACTTGGCACTTTGAAGGTGCGAAGTGCATACCAAATAATGGAACCACTCTGGATAGGCTATTCAGGGTTGACTGTGCCGCCCAAACATCATCGAAAAGCAAGACGATATCGTCCGCATAATCTAGATCAACTAACCTTTCACCAGGCAGCACTTCAAAGCCTACATCGTGAGATTCCGCAAGGGAACACTCCATGATAGAATCCACGAGGAAATTGAACAAAAATGAGGAAATCGGACAACCCTGACGAACGCCACTTGTAGTCGAAAAGCTATCCGATAGGCCACCGTAGACCCTGACGCGGCCTGTAGTGTTCGAGTATAGAATACGTAGGATGTTCACATATTTCGTGGGAACACCTTTCCGCGCAAGTTATTCGAACAGAATCGATCGATCGACTGAATGGAACGCACTCTTGAAATCGAGGAACACAGGTATTGTCGGTCTGCGGTATGCGTGGCGCTGCTCTAGCACCTGCCGCAAAGTGAATATATGGTCTATACAGCCACGTCCTCGGCGAAGACCGGCCTGCTCTTCCCTAATCCGAGATTCCCGTTCTGCAGTGAGGCGACGAACGATAATCGAGACCAGTAATTTTGTCACAACTGGCGTTAGGCTAATACCCCTGTGGTTCGCACAGTCTGTGCGACTGCCCTTCCTGTATATTGCCACTATAATCGATTCGCTCCAATTAGCTGAGACACTCTCTTCCTTCCAGATACGTTCGAATAAGGTCAGTGCTTTGCAGAGGACCTCACCTCCATCCTTAAATAGTGCAGGTGGGAGGGAATCCGAGCCAGTGGCACGAAAACGATTAAAGGTTGTGATCGCGTTTCGGACCTCGGCCTCCGACGGAGGCTCTAAACTAACCGTCCATGGCTCGTCCTGCATCACCTGAGTAGGAAGAGGTCCGGGAGCCGTGGGGCCAGCTGAACTGAGCTTCAAAGTGTTCAGCCCAACGAGCCATACGGCGCTCCTTATTGTGTATCAGCGCACCCGCGTTGTCTCTGATTGTCTCACTGACGCCTGGTTTTCTGGGACCAGTGGTGCGGATTAGCTGGAAGAGCTTGCGGTAATTGCCTACTGCTCCTGCCTCCTCCATTTCTTGAGCCTGAGTGGTCCACCAGGCTTCCTTGTCAGCACTTTGGCACTGCTTTAGTTCACGCCTAATAGCCCGTCTGGTCACATTGTGTTCAGAGCCTGCCGGGAGGTGTCTTCTAGATTCCAACAGGTTCACCGCCCTCTCGGATATCCAGTGATTGGTGCGGTGACGATGGATAGATAGTGCCACAAGCAGATGCTCCTGCGTCGTGCATGGCGACCGAGATCCTATTCCACTGAAGCTCAGTGTCGTTAGGACAAGACTGTGGAAGTTCAGTATGCAGTGCTTCTTGATAGGCGTGCCTGACCGAAAACTGAGACAATTTCTCAGTTGCCAATCGTAGGGGACGCTTGGTGCGCCTTCTTGTTAAGTTTATGGAGAAACGACAGCGCACGAAGGCATGATCAGAGTCGGCACAGGTACTCCAGTACGAGCGGCAATCCCGGATGGAACCACGTCGTCTGTAACTTACGGCTATGTGGTGAATTTGGGTCCATCGCTGGCCAGCTACAGGAGGACGCCAGGTGGCACTTCAGCGCACACTGTGTCTAAAAGCAGTGCTAGTAAGAAACAACTGGTGCTCCGCACACAGTTGCAGCAGACGCCCACCGTTGTTGGTCCGTTCGGAGTTAAGCCCACAATTACCACCCAGCTGCGCTTCTGAAGAGCTCAGACGCCCTACTTGTGCGTTCATATCCCCTGCAAGTACTATAATATCTGAACTAGTAGTACTGCGTAGCAGCGTGTTCAGTTCGTGATAGAAAGTGTCCTTGACTGCATTAGAACTGCAGTCGGTGGGAGCATAAGCAGAAATCACAAACAAACAGCGTTTTGTTTTACTTCGCGAATTCACCTTAGCTGATGTCGTCAAACGGGCTGCACATAAACGGCTGTTCACCGGAATCCAATCAACCAACGATGACTCAGCCTTGGAGCTTAGAGTGATACCTACACCAGCTTGACCCGTGAGTGCCGCATCGGCGTCTCCGGATGCGTTCAACCAATAATGAGAGGATAAACCGGGTGCAGTCAACTCAATAACTCCGTTAGCGTCATTAATCCTAGTTTCGGACACACAGCACACATCAACACCCAGTGTATCCAAAGTGCGTGCGAGTGCAGCCTGCTGACCTGTTTGTCTTAGAGTGCGAACGTTGAATGTCGCCATGGAAACGGGACAGCGTGGCCTTATACGGGACTTTTGCCAATAGGCGTCCGATAGGTGCTGTGGGATGGTGGCTGCAGACGGTACTACTCCAGTAGCACTTCGGTTGCTGTCAGTTAAGCTGGGAATTATAGAAGGAAGGTTAGTAATAGGGGCCGGGATGGGAGTAAGAGAAACAGGTGGAAAAGAAAGAAGGGAGGCGCCAGCAGTAGCATGTTTTCGCTTATCCGCCCTGCTGTATGCAGCAGATAAGGCGACCCTTGATAATCTACTCGACGGCCGATGCAGGATGAAGTTTATGTTTGAAGAAAATGTCATGGTTGTATGTGGGCTGGGATACTGCCAGGGGGCCCAGACCTAGACAGGAGGACGATTAGGGTCCTCATCCAAAGTCTTTGGCTCAAAGCCTGTCCGCAAGGCAGCGGGGTGGCAGTGATTTAGTTTAAGAGAAATGGATGCCATCACATTTCAAACCCCCAACCTGGAGGACCAGGAGACTGAGTTTGTCTGACCTCTCACCATTGACCAACCTGGTGGGTGTAGCTCTCAAGATGCTCGGAGGCATCACCCAGTATAGCTCAATGGGTCATTGAGGTACGCAAACCGTCGCACCACGTTAAGGTTCAGTCTCGTTGCGGCTTGCTGTCCAAACTGCATGAGTGTCCGAAGGTTGAAGCACGCCAGACGGGACGAGGTTCGGGGACGAAGGAGGGCCATTGGTTGACCTTTTTGGTCTGCGGCGCAACCGGAATCGCAGCAGGTTGTTGAGCACATGAATCGGGTGACGGAAGGTGAGGATTGTTAGCAAACAAACAATTGGCGTATGATGAAGTCGCGTGAAAGTGACTAGCAGAAACAGTAGCTGATGAGCACATTGTAATACAGTCCATGGTTTTGTGACAGGGCGTGATACTACCTGGTTGCCCAAGCCGAAGTAGGGAGTTGACTTAGGGGACTCCACCCCGAGCCTTTGGTTAAATAACCTACCCGCAAGGTAGCGGCGCCGACAAGCAGTATGATCACAGAAAGGTTGCCGATCGCCTCAAGAGCAACGATCCAGCTTCGTGGACTGCTGTCGAGAACTGGCAGGGTCGCCAAATATGAAATGTGCGTCCATAAGAGAATTCCGAGGACTTCCGTGTCCAATTCGTGAGTAGGTGATAATGGACCTAAGAACAAGTACAAATTCTCACGTTCACTCCATTTCCGTCTCATCCCGGGCTAAGCTAACGCCATCTCGTCAGCGCAAATCCGTTCGATTGGCCAGCGTTCCAAGCCGTTACCGTATGCGTGCTCCAACCGTGCCAGTGACAATCTTATCAGGCGTTCCCTCAATCATACTGGCCGATCCACGCTTACCGAGTACATGGTTACCTTGAGCCTCACTGTTCTATCACGGATAGACTGCACAGTGGCGTGTGACTGGCCTTCCGTCCATTTAACCGATGGTCCCACGATTGGCTATCTGCCACAGCTGAGTGTTTTGGTAACATGAAGTCGGGCGTAAGCCATCCGCTCACCGAACGGCCGACTAATCCGCTTTTCCGTTTTCCTAAGGCCTGCTATCTCTCCATTGCACTGGACCGAATGCGTTCTACGTGATTAGTTCTCATGAGTAGCGTCTAACTGGTCATTCGTCTAATCGGTTGATGCTTCCGCGGTTGACCATTTACCACAGCTTCTAATAGGTTACCTTGTGTTGGTGACGGAGCTCAGAGTATACAATTCTTGCTTAGCTGTTTGGTGATTAGAGCATCTAAGTAGAGTATGTGCTTGTCCTCCTCGAAGTATAGACCGCTGCTCAGAGAATAGAACTCACTCCTTTCTACCAGTAACACCATTCGTATAGACGTTTCTCTCCGTATCGCCAATACCAAGTGTGCGTTTGTCGATGTGATACATTCTTTGTTTTGTCTAGACTTATACTTCTCAATAAAAGGCCAAATTCACGGTGCCTCTGTCTGAACGGTGTTGTATGGAAGCAATCACTCCCCAATCTTCAGCGAGGAGGATCTTCAATTAGTCAGACTCATAGCCATCAAGTTGTTCGGCAGGAACGTTTCTGATTGCAGTGAAATATAGCATACAGTTAGTTTGTCGGGTTACAGAAACTTTCAGGATATCAGTTTTTTATGGTTCAGTTTAATTACTATATGCATGTGTGATTTCAGTAAAATTATAGATCTAGCTACCGTTTTTATCTTTTTCCACATGATTTCCATTGTCCCGCGTACCTTTCGTAAGCGTAAGCTTTTGCTAATAACCAACCTGTCGCATTTGAATGGTTTTCCAATGAACTATGCTATATTTCCCACAAACTTCTGTTCTCATTTTCTGCCGCTGTTTCTCTTAGTCGCGTGGTCCTTGCTCCGTGACATAATCAGTTTGCCATTCCCACTTGCTACTTCTGTTCAGGTCAGAGTACCCAACAGAAAGGATAAGCGCTTCAGTGTGTTGCGCTTTCACGCAGTAGACCATCCAGACCTTTCCTCAGGAATTGAAGTTTTCATGCAAAGGGAGAACAACTTGAAACTTTTCCGGGCTGCACATAACATCACTGATGCACCGGAACGTGGAGCGGGCAGTGAGTTCGGTCGTGAGATGAAGGAGGAGGCTCGGTTGAAGAAGTATGGCATCGTACGTGAAAACTACCGTCCCGACGACCAGCCGTGGCTCATGACGGTTGGCAAAGGTAAAACTGGACGACGCCGTTTCAGAGGGGTACGGGAAGGCAGCGTCTCAGAAAACGTTGAATATTTCGTATTTTGCCAGTGCAAAGATGGTAATTTTGACGCCTATCCCATTCATGCTTGGTGAGTGTACATCGTTTGCTACCCGAACCTGATACCTCATTGTTTAATCTATTTGCTTCTTTCCTCGCATAAGTCACTTGTCTACGCTGCGAGCACGCACCGGCATAATGTTTGATGGTTTTATATTCATCTCCCTACGTTCTCTGATTTTCTCGACCAACTGACGAACGTCCATTAGTTCCGCTAACCACAGTTTGTTTCTTTTTTCATACCGATGAAAGTCACCTTAGCATTCAGTCATGTATAGCTCCGAGCTTATCGTGTCCTCCCAAGTTGTTCAGTTCAGTTCTTTAACCATGCCCGTCACGCCAAACCTCTACTGCTACCTTTTTGACTACTACTCATGAGTACGGGCTCTTGAAATCATTTTATTGGAAGTTCATCACAATAGGCCCTAAGTCGGGCAGTCATTCACATCCTGGAAAATTACCATGCAGCCATTTGTTCTACTGAGTCGTCCGTGCTACGCGTTCCACAGCTCCATCAGGAACAGAAACCTTGGTCTATGAGCTCATGACAAGTGGTGCAGGTTGCTAGTGTCGAGATGTGTCGTGGCTTCGATTCCTGTTAGAGCTATTCAAGCCTTGTGGATGATTATCTGACTTAGAGGACACTATACGCAGTAAACATCTATGCGCGTAATCAATAAAGGATGAAACAAAACTGCACGCGCACGTACACAGAAAGGGGACCTGCTGTATCGTCAAACGTCTGCGGTGACGTAAACTGCAGAGATTGTGGCTTAGGAGAATTTTACACATTACAAAAATTTCGCTACGTATACATCATTATTTGAACAAACGAGTCGTTCGGCGACCATCGCACAGTAAACCTTCACATGGTCGAGTTATGGTGGTTTTGGCGGCCAGTGTCTGAAAGCATCACACGCCTGCGTCACTGGTTGGATTCTGCGCAGGGAACCGGGCAACCCTCGCTCTATCCTTAGTCCGCGCTTGACTTCTGGTTGTTGCGTAGCAGCGAAGCGTCGATACTGCGTATCGGCGTACTGCTGATGCATATTTTATAGCGGTTCTGTTGATCATGACTTTTATCGTCCAAATGGTCGACAAACAACTTACAGAAGTGGTTAATATACAAAGTTTTCTTTTCATGGGGTTTGCAAGGTGAACGTTCTAGATTTGAAAAAATTCGGCCAACTTAGTGAGGTGGTCAGGGTATAGAGGCGGTCAACTTCGGAGATTTTACTGCATCCAACTAAGTGAACATAGCCGGCGCTTTAATGGGTGTTCTGTGGTGTTGAAACCAACTGGTACCTTATTAATGAGTAGTGGGATTTTGGTATAATTTCAGAGGTAATCCATCGCAATCCACTCTCGATCAGCAGGCTTTGACACGTCTGGAAAAGCACCAGACAGACACCCATGTCTACGTGGCCTTAGCTGCTGATATCCGGAAGCCACGGGATCGGAACCCGTCATGGGTCCGATGGAAAGCACACCACAGATTAGACCCAGAAGGGCGAAATAGGGATGTCTAGTGCTTTTCCAGACGTGTCAAAACCTGCTGACCGAGTATGGATTGCGATGATTACCTCTGAAATTATACCAGGATTACTGCTACTCATTAGTAATCCGAAAATCCGTCCGTATAGATTCTAAGTGCTGTGTCGTACACACTCACTATACGGAAAGTCCTAGCTCCTGTGGAGCCAACTACTGTCCTTTGCACAGCTCGTAACTGGCATAGCAGTGTAGGATGAGCCGGGCTGTCAGCTGTCAGTCAAGCAGGTCAGCATCCGTTACCCATGGCTAAGTTGCATTAGCTGCTGGCATCTGGAAGTCATGTAGTCGGAACCCGGCAGGGATCCGAGGAAGGCACACCAAAAGGTCGAAATAGCGCTGTCTAGCGCTTTTCCAGACATGTCAAGGCCCGCTGACCTAAAGTGGACTGCGGTCGATTACCTCTGAACTAATACATTGTCATGTCAAATGTTTTCTTCTTATGCGACTTGATCCTTTTCTTCGTCGTTGTTGAAGGTTTTGAGTTGGGAATCCTCTACTTTTGACATCCTTTAGGAAATGCGTTGTAAATTAATGTCGTTAACAAATGATCCTTTTCTTTATGTTCTCTTTCTGAAGTATTACTGCGGTTAAATAGATCCCACACTTAGCCTTTTCATTATACGATTGTTGTTGGAGTTTAGGCTTTGATCGGTGTGCGCGTCTATTCCTTAAACAGTTTGTAGCTTTTGGTCCAATCTCCTGGTGGCTAACATCTCATGCACGGGAGTTTGCTTTCATCATCATCAATAACAACAGCAGTGCATCAGGCATTTGAACTGATGCTTCGCTGCCATATAACCATGAGGACCTATGAAATAAAGAATAAGAAGAGGGAGAGAAGGGGGACTTACCGGAAAACCTTAATGCCCTAAGCAAACATTCTGGGTCAAGGCGTCTACACCTTGTGTAGACAACATACCGTCACAAACAGCTGGCTATCGTGCAAAGATAAGGCGGCATCGGCGAGACAGCTTCCTTGCGGTTTTTGTTGCCACGCGTCATAATCAGCCATTACCCCGCAGATAACTCAGCACCAAACACACTTGAAACAGACAATCCGATTAGGAGACGGCAGCAGACGCGCCACTGGTGTCTACTGCAAGCCATGTGCTGTAAAGTCTCGAGCCAAGCACAAGGCGAGTCACGTGGACTCCAGCCCGGAGGGCGAGACGGACCAACGGTACCTAGTTTGGTAGTCAGTGACTTCATTTCCCGCTGCCAAGTCAACTTCTATCCACCTCGAGCCTTGCGCCATCCTACACCTGGTAGACTGAACAAGGCACTCCTAGGTAAGCGGTGACCAGGCATGCGTAGCACGTGCCCGAGCCAACGCAACTTATTCAGTGCTACCTGTTGTTCTAGGGAGCTGGCATGATTATCACCACCTAGTACTCGCCTACGCACATCATCGTTGCAGACACGCTAGTGCCATCCGACACCAGCAATGCTTCGCAGACAACGATAATCAAAGACTTGAAGGCGCCTCAGATCTTCAGACCGAAGGGGCCAAGTCTCATTACCATAGAGCAGAACGGCCCTCACTGTGGCCTTGTATACCCGGCCTTTCAGACGGAGGGAAACTCCCTTCTGTCGCCAAAGATGCCGCAGGTTCAAGAAGGTAGCTCTGGCTTTTGCAGTGCCTGAGCTGACGTCAGTTTCTATGCGCCCATCATTGCTGATGCACCTGTCAAGATAAGTGAATTGAGCAACCACCTCGAGTTCCTCGTTAGCAAGGGTCACGGGGTCATCAAGTGGCTGGTGGTCCTGCGGCAACGCTGCACTTTGAAGGTGCGAAGTGCATACCAAATGACGGACCACTCTAGACAGGCTATTCAGGGTTGATCGTGCCACCGCAGCATCGTTGATAAGCAACACGACATCGTCCGCATAATCTAGATCAACTAACCTTTCACCAGGCAGCACTTCAACGCCTACATCGTGAGATTCCGCATGGGAACACTCCATGATAGAATCCACGAGGAAAGTGAACAAAAATGGAGAAATTAGACAACCCTGACGAACGCCACTTGTGGTCGGAAAGCTATCCGATAGGCCACCGTAGATCCTGACGCGGCCTGTAATGTTCGAGTAAAGAGCACGTAGGATGTTCACATATTTCGTAGGAACACCTTTCCGCCCAAGTATTTCGAACAGAATCGATCGATCGACTGAATCAAACGCACTCTTGAAATCGAGAAACACAGCGGTATGCGTGGCGCTGCTCTAGCACCTACCACAGAGTGAATGTATGGTCTATACAGCCACGTCCTGAGCGAAGACCTGCCTGACTCACAGTCTGTGTG
>OX104065.1:21460155-21482637 GCA_944474145.2 Dicrocoelium dendriticum | reverse complement strand
ACAACACTTAGATATAAGCGGTGAAGCAGTGACCCAACTGGACAGCACTTCCAACACTGCACAGTGTATAACTGTTCCAACTTTTTGGAGCATAACGGACTTGTGATTGCTGCCCAGGCCTTAGGCTTACGCGACAATGCTGCACAAAGCAAATTAACTGTGATATCTCACTATGTAGTCTGGACTCCCGTTATTACGAATTTCGTTCAACACAGACAACTCTCATACAATAGGTTATCAGCGAGCACTGACTCATCCAACAGCTCTTTTTATTACCTACCTCTTACAATCTCTTCCTGCATTCATTGCGATAAGACCTGATACTCTTTTATCTTTATCATTTCCCTATCTCATCGAAATCGACAAGCCACTGGAAGTGATCGATCCGTTCACTTGCCTTGGTAATTGTGCCAACTCTTGGTCACGTCATTGGGACTGTAACTGGGCGTATCGGCTAATTCCCTGTAACCTTTCGGTATCACATGTATGGAAACCATTGACATACTAACCTGTCAGTCACACGTATGGCGCACAACGCTGCGATATTGCCGATATTCTTGTTTGAGCCGGAGACCTGTCTAGTCCGCACTGAATATATATATATATATATATATATATATATATATATATATATATATATATATATAATCAACAGTCTATAAGATAGACATAGAACCAGCGAAAACCATGCAATGGATGTAATAACTACAGAGACCACAAAGAAGAAAAGGATGAACGTTGGAAATTAGCCATTTTCTTTTTGAATCTTGTTTGTCTTTTTTCACACGCCGTTTTATCTTTCTTTTGAATATGTAATGTTTGCGATGTAAATCATGAGAACCAAGACAAATATTAGTACACATTTTCCATTAGACCCGGTTCTGCGCCATCTCCGAAAGTTTCCAGCTGGCCGTGTTCTTCATCTTTGATCCCGCAGCCCGGAAGACGCACGGGACCTACGACAACCAAACTGGAAGTCAGCGCTTTATCGTTTGTCGCCACGTGATAGGCTGACGCCGCGCGTTTTCTTCCAGCCTGGTCCTCTACCAGCGAAGAGAGTACGTCGGGGCAACCGTTCGCATGGCATGCGTAAAACGTGGCCCAGCCATCTCAGTTGGCGCAGCGGTATCAGTCTGTCAAGTAAAAGTCCCTTGTTACCTACGATGTGACGTCTAACATCGTCGTTGCAAGCGTGCTTCATTAGCCACATTCCAGCTATTCTCTGCAGACATCCATTGTCAAAGGCCGAAATCCGACGCATGTCATTCACACGAGTCGGCCAAGACTCACTCCCGTACAGCAGCACCGCGCGAACACCGACAATGTAGACCCATAGTGTAACGTCACGGCGTCGCCACAAATACCTCAAGTTGACGAACGCCGAACGGGCTTTGGCAATACGGAGGGAAATCTCTTTTCCAATGCTACCATTAGCAGAAACACAGGTTCCCAAGTAAACAAAGTTGTCCACTTGTTCAAGCTGCGTACCTTGAAGAGTGAGCACTGGGGCAAGTGGATACCAATCCAGGACCAGAACTTTGCATTTCGTAGGGGCAAAGGTCATGCCATATTTTGATGCTTCAATCGCCAAGCGGTTTAAAACGGCTTGCGTGCTCTGTGCGTCATCACCAAGCAAGGCAATATCACTAGCATAATTTAAATCGGTCACGCGGTTGCCAGGAAGAAGCTCTACACCAGAACTCTGAAAGCCCTCGAGATTGTTTAAAAGGACATCCTCGATCGCAAAATTGACGAGAAACGGGACATGGGGTAACCCTGTCGTACACCGCTAGTGACGGCAAAAGGTGAGGAGAGCTTACCGTAAGCCCTCACTTTACTTGAGACATTGCAATATAATGCTCGAATGATGGCGATATACTTTTCGGGTACTCCATTCCTGTGTAAGCAACGCCATAAAGCTGGCCAGTCGACGCAGTCGGAAGCGGCTCGGATGTCCAGAAAAATAACGATAGTGGGCTGGCGGAAAAGATGACGCGTTTCAAGGTGTTGGCGGAGCGTAAACAAGTAGTGTGTACAACCTCGACCGGGGCGGAAACCAGCCTGTTTTTCACGGAAGCACAATTCTCGAGTCGGGGTTAGTCTGTGGAGTAGAATGGGTGTTAACAGCTTGGAAGCAGCGGACATTGAACTAATTCCTCGTTGGTTCATGCATAGGTTACGGGCACCTTTTTTGGAAATCGGGACGATAATTGACTCGTCCCAAGCGGATGGGACTGTTTTTCACACCAAATTTTAGAGAACAGAGCTATTAGCTGTTTGACAATTGCTTTCGCCACCGAACTTGAACAGCTCCGGAGGAAGTCCGTCTGAGCCAGCAGACTTAAATCACTTCAAGTGTCGAAGCTCAAGGCGGACCTCAGCTTCCGTGGGTGGTTCCGAGGCGCGCAACTAGGTATACTCATCAGGCCCAACGGCGGAAGAGGCCAGCTGAATTGAATGCGGAAGTGTACAGCCCAGCGGTCCATCCGCCTGTGTAAATTGGTGCTCGGCTTTCCATCAACCTCGCAAATGACCTCACTGACACCAGGTCTCTTATGATCAGTGGCCCGAATGACCTGGAAGCGCTTGCGAAAGTTTCCAGAGAGGGCTGTCGTTTCCATCTCTGAGGCGCGCTGGAACCACTAAGTTTCGCGATCAGCTCGTAAGCTTTGCTTAAGTTGTTGGCTTAGGATGCGACGCATTGCAGTGCTATTTGAATCGGACGGGATAGCTCTGCGCCGATTAAACAATTCCAATGAATGTGTGGAAATCCAGCCCCTCAGAGGACTCTTTGTGATTCCGCAGATTGAACGACTGTAAGATAGCATCGCTTCACGCAGGAGACTCCAATTATTTTAGATTTTTCGAGGTTGAGTACTAATGAATGCATGTGATAAGAAAGCTGGATAACCTGATCGAATATAGGGGTCAGCTGACCTGTTGGTATCGAGTGCATAGTGCTTTCGTTTTGAGCAACCGCCGAAGCGCATGCAGATGTCCACGCAGACCAAAGTATAGTCTGAATCAAGGTATTTAGACCAAAGCGATCTACAATCCCGGACGCTGCCTCGCCATCTAAAGCTGATTGCAATTTGATCTATTTGTGACCACGCTTGCGTTGGATAAGGGGGACGCCAGGTGGCTGCACGTCTTCTGGTGTGTCTGAAGTTCGTACTTGAGAGAAAGACGTTAGTCTTCACATAACGTGAGAAGTCTATCACCGTTGTCAGAACGACTCTCCTCAAGTGCGTGACTGCCACTAAGATGACGTTCGCATGAAACCAGGCGACCTACCCGTGTATTGAGATCTCCGGCAAGAACGATGATATCTGAATTTTCGGCCTTGTTAAAAAGGTTGTGGAGTCCACGATAAAAGTCATCCTTAACCGATGCACAGCTGGAGTGTAGACAGAGACGACGAACAAATCGCACTTCTCTTCACAATGTTTATCGATTCTACATGAGCCTTGAGGCCCAACCACACACAGCTGGGTATCGATTGGAAATCAATCGAGTAATAATGCAGTCTCCGCTTTGTCACTTCATGCGATACCGACACCAGCCGAGCCGGCTGCTGCTGCCTCCATGTGGTTTCAAGAGCAGCCGAATCTGGAAGACAACGAACATTGATGGTGAGGAACTCTAGAATGCGCGCTAGGCCAGCCTGTTGTCCAATCTATAGGAGGGTCCGAATATTGAACGCTGCTGGACGGGAAGGATAGCTGATGGCCGGACGATTTGAAAATCAGCGAGACGGGCATAGGAAGCAGATAGAACAGGTTGTGGATTCACAACAAAAGTTGGCATGTGATGCAGAAGCATGAGTAGCAGGGAAAATAGCAGCAGAAGTGGGTGACGTAATCGCAATTGCGAAATCCATGGTTTTCACAGTGGGCATGATGCTACCCGGTTGCCCAAGCCGAAGTAGGGAGTTGTCTTAGTGGACTCCAGTCCGAGCCTTTGGCTCAGTAACCTATCCGCAAGGCAGCGGAGCGAAGTCAGGGATTCGCACCCATTGGGAGCCGATGACTGGTTGCTCAGTTCATGCACCTTTCGTTTGGTGATTAGCTAATCCTCACCACGATTTCAACAGCAAGGTGTTGGGATACAATGCTTCACCAAGGTGAAACAGGAGGCAGCGACTTTATTTAGTGGCGAATCACTTCCGCCACTTCGCAGTCTTGCTAAACGGACATATGTGGCTTTTTATAGGGAGAACGCTTGCCAAGCGAAAACCCACCACGTCCTGGAACACTGCCGCCGAACCATTCTCTGGACCGAGATAATCCCGGGCCACCTAGCTGGCACCACGAGGAGGTGGTTCGGCAGGCCATCCGTCCGCATTGAAGGTATTGAACATTTGACCGTCCTTGATCACCGATGCTTGCGGAGTGTTGCTCACATCCGGTGGGTAAACTGGTTGATCATTGCGGAAATCCTCGGGTTGATGTTTGGCGAAAATCCTTTTGGTTCCTCACTAGCGTGTCGATTGAATTTTAATCACTTGCGTTTGACGAAGGATTCATAGTATTGAATCCTTCGTCAAACAATTTCTTGATGCTCTGGCCACCGCAGAGGATAATCAACGATGCCCTATCTGCTGCATCGAGCAGGGTGGATAGGGATATGGATGCTACTGCTCAAGCCTTCCCGTCTTCTTATTCCCCCTCTTAGGTTTTTTCACTCTTACCGTCCCGTTCCAGCTTCACTTTTATCCCCCAGTTTTCAACCCCCCGATTTTTGGCCCTCCCCCAACATGCTTTGCTGGGCATTTATCTTCCAATTTCAACTCACATGCTAACGCGGAGCGTAACTCCTCTTCTGTCTACAAGCCCATGTCCAATCAAGCGGTCTATTCCAGTTCATCGGCTTCCATTTGGAGCCCTCGATCCTCCTTCAGATTGGCATTCCTCAATGTACGCACATTACTACAGACCGGTCAACAGGCAGCACTTGCCCGAACATTGGAGACCCTCTCGATCGATATCTGCTGCTTATCAGAGACCCGCCTACAAGACTCGAGCTCTTTGCTCACTCTGCGATACCCTTCAGGTGACGCAAGCAGTATTTTCTCATTGCGCCGATCCGGTGACGATGCAGCTTCGAGCACCGGCCAAGCTGATGTGGGCATTACCCTGAGTCCTCTGGCTGAAGCTGCTCTGGTTGATTGGATTCCGATCAATAGCCGGATATGTGCGGTCCGATTGGCTGGCTCATTCAAAGCTTCGAAGTCGCGCGGGACTAATAGGTGTCTATTCATCATCGCTGCCTACGCGCCCACAAACTGTAGCGATGATTCGCTAAACAACGACTTCTACCGCCAACTGACCCAGCTCCTTCGCCACAGAAGAAGCACGGACACTG
The DNA here is from genome assembly GCA_944474145.2 of Dicrocoelium dendriticum. Classification (NCBI taxonomy): domain Eukaryota; kingdom Metazoa; phylum Platyhelminthes; class Trematoda; order Plagiorchiida; family Dicrocoeliidae; genus Dicrocoelium; species Dicrocoelium dendriticum. The sequence continues at coordinate 21,477,273 of OX104065.1, read as the reverse complement.
TTGTGCTGGCTGGGGAGCTGAACGCACAAGTTGGAAAGTTGTCCACTGATGAAATGCATTTGGGCGGTCAGCACGGTGTAGGCTCCCGTAATGATAACGGTGAGATATTACTTCATTTGTGTGAAGATGCTCGCTGTTTCTTGCGAGCACTAATTTCCGACACAGCACCCGCCAGAGGGTGACTTGGCGCCCACCAGCCTTGGACGCAGATCGATCACATTGCTATCAGTTACCGCTGGAGAGGCTGCATCCAGAACTGTCGCTCGATTTGAAGCACATGTGTGGACACTGATCATGCACTTGTATGTGCTGAAATGCGGATGCGTTTTGGGGGACGCCCACGACGACGCTGTGAGCGTATTGAAACCAGCCAACTGGCGAAGCCAGCTGTTCTGGATGCGTATCGAAGGACGCTGACATGCGAGTTTGTAAGCGCTCACTAGAGACAATTGATGGTCACTGGTCACATGTTCGCCAGACCTTACTAGCAGCGGGCAAATCCTCGTGTGGTATGTCTAATAGCCAACATGGATATTGGATCTCTTCGCGGTCTCTAGAACTTATCGACGCTTGCCGGCATATCCCGGCTAGAAACGAACAAAATGAAACTCGCAAAGAGCTCCGGGCAAGACTCCGTGCTAGCCTGAAGAGAGATCGCGAATCTTGGTCTCATCGTGCTTTAGAGATGGAAGTGGCCGCTGCCCTCGGCAACCATCGTAAGTTATACCGTCTGATACGGGAAACCGGCAGCAGAAAACCTGGTGTTAATGAAATAATTTGTGACGAGAGTGGACAGCCTATCTACAGTTTGTCAAAACGTTTGGAGCGTTGGGCTGAGCATTTTGAAAAGCAATTTAATCGGCTAGAATTGTTCGATTCTTCGCCGGTCACTGGTCGTACTGTTCCGTGGGCTGTCCCTTTGGGTCCACCCTCTCGCTCAGAAGTCGAACGTGAGATCGGATTGTTGATGTTGAACAAAGCCGCGGGACCAGATGATCATCCCCCAGCCCTCTTCAAATTCGGAGGCTCTGCTCTTGTTGATGCTTTACATGAATTACTAGTGAAACTGTGGGAGCAGAAGACTGTCCCAACCGACTGGAGCCGCTCCGTTATTATTCCCATCTTTAAAGGAGGCTTGCGTTCGGAATGCGGCAACCATAGAGGAATCAGTCTGATCTCCATCGCCTCCAAATTATTAGCCTCCATAATTCTTCACAGACTGACTGGCGCTCGTGAAAGCCAGATTCGTGAGGAGCGAACTGGGTTTCGTCGGGGTCGTGGCTGCATCGACCACATCTTCATCTTGCGTCAGTTGTTGGTGCACCGTCGCACATAATGGCGGCCCACCGTAGTCATGTTCCTCGACATCAAAGGTGCCTTCGATTCGGTTGATCAATGTGCCCTTTGGAATTGTCTACTCAGGAAAGGTGTGCCCGAGAAATATGTAAATATTATCCAAGCATTATATGCGCGTAGCACGGGCAGAGTGAGGGCTTACGGCAAGCTGTCGCCGCCCTTCAATATTTCCGGCGATGTGAAACAAGGATGCCTGCAGTTACCTTTCCTCTTCAACTTCGCTATTGACGAAGTCATGGAGATTGCATTTACAGGACATGACTTGGAAGGTGTGGAGCTACTCCCAGGAGAACGACTTCTTGACTTGGATTATGCAGACGACATTGCCCTCATCTGTGACAGCTCCCAGACGTGCCAAGCCGCACTGGACAGATTAGCGCTGGCTGTCAGTCGCTTCCGACTTTTCTTTGCACCATCGAAATGCAAAGCGTTCGTCCAAGATTGGCACGCATCGCCTCCTGCGCTGACGCTTGGTGGGGATCATCTAGAAGTCGTTCGGAAATTCAAATACCTGGGAAGTTGTATCAGCGCTCTTGGGATCGAAGACGAGATCACGAACCGTATAGCAAAAGCTCGAAGTGCTTTTGCTAACCTTCGCCACCTATGGCGGCGGCGCGACATTACTCTTGCCCTGAAGGGTAGAGTGTACAATGCAGCGGTACGTTCGACCCTACTGTACGGTTGCGAAACCTGGTCCCTAAGATCGGTGGACATAAAGAGGCTAGTTACCTTCGACCATTGGTGCCTTCGCAGTTTAGCTCCCATCTGGTGGGAACACCGCGTGAGTAACGAGCGTGTTCGACGCCTTGTTTACGGCACAGGAAAAGGATCTGAACTGCTCAGCACCGTTATTTTGCGCACCAGGCTCCGATGGCTGGGCCACGTGTTGCGCATGCCAACCCACCGACTTCCACGACGGGCGTCGTTTCCTCAGCAAGGATGTGGATGGACGAAGAGGTGGGCGGCCAAACGAGGACTTGGTCCAGAGGAATAAAGGCCCTCACTTCAGAGTTGGCCTCGGTTGGAGTGTCACGGCTCCCTGGTTGGGGTCCAAAAGACGGTGAACACGTTTGGCTGGATACACTTGCTGACAAGGCAAGGAGCCGGCCTCATTGGCGTTCGTGCTGTGAGTTTCTTTGTCCCTCCCCATCCCTTTTAGCCTCCCCCTTTATCTACGATCTCGTTTCCCAGCGTAAAACATAATAATTTTTCTTTTTGCTTAGTAGCCGGCTGGTAGCTTACCGGAACGATGCCTATCTGTTGCTGGTAGCTCAGCTGGCATGCAACTGTTGTATTTATTTTCCTTTTCCTTTATTTATTGCGGCACAGTAGCTGAGGTGTTTCTCACCTCTAGCTGACGTGTATAATAATGATAATGATGAATCACTTGCGTTGGCTAGGTTATCTTCTCCGTATGCCCATTGGCCGCCTTCCTCAACGTACTTAATGCTCTCGCTACACCAAGCTGGGCGGAACTGCGAAGTGACCAGTAAGAGGTATGATAGAACTCACTGCGAGATTTGATCCGGATGGTGCGCTTCGTATTCCTGAATTCGAGTTTCGAATTAAGTTACTCAGTGGCTTGAGACTGAATGGGACATGGTGCAGCCTTTGAGTTCTTGTATTCGGTTTCTTGAGAAAGAGGGCATCAGCAGTACGTCGGTACTGCGTATCGGCCCTTCGCTGCCGCGCGACCACCATCGGTAGCACGTGGGCTAATGATACTGCTATGGTCGCCCGGTCCCTAAGCAGGCTGGAACGCGCGCCGTCAGGTAACAAGCCACGCTGTGACCCTTAGGGCCACGGGCCTTATACTTCAAGCCTCCTTCACTTGTGCTATAAATTTGGCCATCTATCTGCAGTTTCCGTTTTAAAAACAGCATCAGGATTTTTATTATTTTTTAGTTCCCATACATTCGTTACCTACGCTACTTGTCCCGACAATTTCCACACAGTAACATGGCACTTTTTCCAGGCAAACTGCTTCAGCCATTGTGTCTTCAACCCTCTTCGACACTGTATGGTTCATCGTTCTGTTCTCTCTTTTATTTCAAGTTTCGTACGCTTAGTGATGTCTCCTATCTATGTGCTCATTGTATCATCGATAGGTACAAAATGAAACCAGAAATCAACTATCGTTTTCTGCGTGGTGACGAGGCGGAGATCGAATATAGCCGATTACACAAGACCATGAATCTGTTCAACGTGATGATAAAACGCAAGTTGGCCGATGGGGAAGTGGAGGATGACACTGCGGGCAGCACCAACAGAGATAAAGAATTGGGGAAGGAGCTCAGGTAAACGAGATATTTTAATTTATCTGCTTCTCCGTCTCCGCTTCTCGCTCCATTGCCTATTGCAAAGTCGGATTGATGGCTGAAATAGATAGTCCACAAACTGTTTCCGAATCATAGCCGAGTCGATTATACCTCAGCCGGATCCTTACTAAGATGCGCTTGCTATCACACTAACCCTCTGCTTGAATAGGAACCGCGGAGATTCAGAGAAAGTCGTATGTTATTTTTAGACTTCTGCTTATCCCGGACAAATGGTGTTGTTTACTTTGTGATCCGTATCTTGTTGTTAAGATCAGTTGGTGGGACTGTTTGATGAGTGCCAAAAATACAGTTTTCTGCACAACTGCAGACGAACAGCTACAGTAGAACGATGATAGACAGTGGTGGCGGGGCTTCGTTGCCAACCGCCCGCTGCCAGTCACGTGCGCTTTAGGCATACTAGGAGGTCGCTCACCGATTCGAACGGGCGACCTTTTGGGTACCACGCAGACGCCCTGTGCCTTCGGTCACGGGGAAACGACTGTAACTCATCCGCACATGTGTGCCCAACTACGCTTTCACAATTGCCAGCCACTGACTAACCTTCGCATAAAAAATGACTTTTCAGGTAGATTCTAAGTGATAAAAATTTACTTTTTTCCCGTGAGTTTTACGGGCCATTATCTTCTTTAAACAAATCGCTGCCATCCGCCTCCATTGTGCGCCGTTAGCATATGTCCGGGGACTATAGCTTGTCACATCAACTTGCAGTAGCGTGCGGTTTCATGTATCAGCAGTCCAAGGTCTTAGTACTTTTCATTGCTACCACCAAGAAGTAGTGCATAAGGGTTCGTTATGTGCTCGTAAAGCGCCTCGTTCAGCCCTCCCTAGTTGTTCCGCTTAAAGAATTGGCTGCTCAATACCTGCTTCTTTAGTCCCCTCATCTAGCTCTCGACTTTCCCATGTTTCGATGTTGATTACATCACTACGCGGCTATAGGGTCACCGACCACACTTCTATAACCAGAAGTGAGTACCTAGCGGAGGGCGAATGAACAACCTGTTTTCTCCTTCTTCTTCTTCTTGCTGCTGCTGTTGTTAACTGCGTCGTGGCGCTGCCAATTGTATATTGGTCAGGTGTTGAATAATGTTGAATACGCACATCACACTAAAGTAGGTTGAAATAGCATCCAATATTACTCGTGGACGCATTGCGTTTGAGCGCTAAGTCGACTATCCTGCGTAGAACACCTCGTGGAATTTCGCAGTGTTCTACTTCTTGCCGGTCCAATATGGTTCTTCATTGAAGATGGTTGATTCCATTAGCCACTTCCTTGTGTGTCGGACTCTGCTAGAGTAGGGAATAGGCCAATCCCCCAGTAAGGAAGAACAAGCAATGCGATTGCGGCGTAAACACTTAAGTTTTATTCCAGACCAAAACGTGAAACTGAAGTTGTTACCGGGGCCCGTCCATAGCAGCCATCGAAGCTAGCTCTGTGTGTGTGTGTGTGTCTGGAGCAGCTCGGAGAAGATTGGCTGTGTGCTGCCTGTAGTCGAGTGGCTAGCCAACGAGAGTAAGCCAATGGTTTCCGTTTACCTTGAGGTGTACCAATCAGAATGACCTGCCTTGAAGCCCTTCAGTGAGCACACTACTTGTCAGCCAACAAGCGAGTTTTTGCGCATCTATACTATTTTACACGCAGGTTAGCACATTGTACCAAGATTTTAGCGTAGCACAGTTTCGAAATCGTGTGCAGTGCTTCCAAATTAGCGTGGTTTCCTTCAGATAGGCATCAAAATAGAACAGAAGGTGGTGCTCGACCACTTTCATTGAACTGTCTGTTGATTATGCTGTGGGCTTCCAAACGGTGTCCCATTGGATAACGTCCCATGACCAATGAGAGTGTCACAACGCCAAAACAGCGTTCTTAGCCTCGTTAACTTGAAAGTACTGCACGCGAATTTGAAAATGTGCCGCGCTAAAAGCATGGTACAATGGTACATGCGTGTAAAATGGTATAGTAGTTGCTATCATCAGGAACTTTCAATTAGATCTTTCTCTCATGAAGTATTTATTTTGACCCCACATTATACCTGTATATCCTGTATTCCGAGTGTTCCATACAAGTTCCGCCAGAAACCTTTGTCTTCTGATTTGAAAAGTGGCTGTATCGTGACCAGAGTGGCTGCATCGGTTATCCGTACTATCAGCAAAAACACAACAGAAGTGATTTAAATTGCGCTGTACAGCCTACTTTGGTTATCGTTCCATCGCTCTTGAGAGGTGATTTCCGATCAACACTAGCCTGTTGGTCTAAATCTTTCCGGTTTGTTGCATTCTGGCCGCTGGGTATCCGCTAACTTTGAGCTTGGGCTCAGCTCCTTCGGGTCTTCGAGGCAGATGATTGTGTGACTACAATTCACGAGCTCCATTGACCTACGCTCGCGACACTGTACCCTCTTAGCCCGTTTATAGTCCGTCATTGTGTTTCAGCTGTCCTGTGCGGTGGTCCAATCCTGGCTTCGGTCGCCGTCGTAGAGTTCTTCTAGTCTTGGTTTGGTCAGCCATTGTCTGCAGCTTGCATTTTCATTCTTATGAAGCGATTTTGCACTTTGCACAGTGCTGAATACTGTATTGTGGAAGCAGGCAGAATTTGGTATCTGTACACCTCCATCGAAATATGATCAAAAACGTTAAAAAAAATGCAAACTATGACTTGTCAATACGCTGATCGTTTTTCACGTTCTCATGCTATATCGTTAAATTATCGTTCAACTCACATGAGATTAGGACTCAAAAATATGAAATGTCTGTGGGTAACCGCTCTTGGATTCTAACATTTAAGAAATGCATATCCAATGGTCATCTAAACTGCTGCACTGAGTTCGCTTCCACTACATGTTCCAGAAAACCGTTCCAGACATTTACCACTTGATGTTTCAAACACAGAGGATGGGAAACTCGTTTCATATCTGGAATCACAAGCTTGTGTTCATGTCCGCGTGTGCTGCAGGGCGATCGCAAGTGGAGCAGTGGCCTTAGCATGGGAAAGTCGGTTACATGTAGAATTCGGTAGGTCAGGATGAGGTCGACGTGTAATCGACGATATGCCAGGGTGTGCCTATCTCCCCTGTCCTCATACGCTAAGTCTCACAAACTGAGGATGGGCCTAGTAGTGACGCGTTGAACCCGTTCAACGTTCTGCGCCTCGCTGCGGGCGGTCGAAAAATAGGCGGGCGAGCCGTACTCTAGCATTGGTCTGATGATGAAGGAAAAGTGGCGAATGGAAACCTCTTCAGACCAGATGCAGGGAGTACGTTTGATTGCCCAGAATATGCGCAGTCCGATACGATATAGCCTGTTCGTGTTCTCAACGGCCTTCAAGTCGCAACTTGAGTGTACTCCTAGGTCCAATAAAAAACATTTCCATAGTTTTTTGACTTTAACTTTAAGGCTTTTAACTCCCCAATGCACATTCTGAGGGGACTTGTTACATTGTCAAGATGATTGCCCGAATCCTGCTCAACCGCCTCGTCAGTCAGGTTGTGGAACCTAACGTGACGGAAGAGCAGTGGGGATTCCGTTCGGGTCGCAGCACTATAGATATGGTGTTTGCGGCTCATCAGTTACAGGAGAAGTGCAGAGAACGACACCAGCCATTGTACTCGCTTTTTGTTAACTTCACCAAGTCATTTGATAAGGCGAACCATGAGGCATTGTGGCTGGTGTTGGCTAAGTTTGGTTGCCCGCGTAAGTTTGTAAGTTTAAATGAATGTGCACAGTGGTATGCAGACGAGGGTGCAACTGAGTTGAGAGACCTCAGATGACTTTTCAGTTGTCACTGTTGTGAAGCAAGGCTGTGTCTTAGCTCCTGCTCTGTTTAATATATATCCTGATGCAATGTTGTCCTGTGCTTTTGATGCCTCTTGTGCTTACGGTGTTCGTGTGGAGCACAGTATTGATGGTGGGTTGCTGAACATCCGTCGTTTCGGTGCGAGAACTCTAGTCTGTGAGACAACTATCCGTAGGTTGCTGTTCGTTGATGACTGTACGTTGTTTTCACACAGCGCGGATGAGTTGCAGCATATGACAAGTGCTCTGGCTTCGACAACGGCCAAATTCGGGCTCACCATCAACACAAGCAAAACTGTCTGTCTCTTTCAGCCTTCACTGGAAATGCAATCTTCCATATTGTTGCGAATCAGCATTGGTGCTGAAGTGTTAGAAACCACCTCCCGCTTCTGCGACCTTGGGAATGGGATGTCGACTGATCAGCAGATACACAGTGAGCTTCGTATCCGCGTGTCGAAGGCAGCGGCGGCATTCGGGTAGCTTGAGTACCGAGTGTGGAACAACCATCAGCTTAGCATTGGCACGAAGTTGATGGTGTCCAAATCCATGGTACTGTCCGTTCTTCTATACGGCAGTGAAACGTGGACGAAGTGGACACAGAAGTGTTGCGTCGAATTGGAATGTATGCAGTGGACTGCATGCTTTTGCTGAGACACCTGAGGTGGCTCGGTCATGTGAGCCGTATGGATTCGACACGGATACCGAAACAGCTATTATGTGGTCAGCTGAGTATTGGAAAGCGGCACGTGGGGAAACCAAAGTTACGTTACCAGGACATGATCAGCGTAAGCCTCTCACGTTCTAATGTTGATTGCAGTTCATGGGAATCGAAAGCAGTCGAGCGGCGTGCATGGCGCGATCTAATCACGAAGGCAGTTGCCGAAGTGCGGGAAAGAGATCTCATGCATGCAGAGAAGCGGCAAGCCCCGATGGGTTGTACTCCATCGACATCGAGCGCATAATGCACATGCGGTCGTGAGTGCCTGAGTCAGGCAGGCCTAGTGAGCCATGAGCGAGGCCACTCGGGACCACTACTGAAGCGACGACGGGTCCTGCAGAGAACGTAGGCTGAACCGGCACAGCGTTTGTAGGCACGCTGCATTCGATTTACTAACCGCGTGCTTGCATGCTAAGTCTCTTTATTTCAGGTGGTGGGTTTTCAATTTTGCCTTAATGCTTTTCTTTCTCGTATAAATGTCTACCTGAACTGTCTTCTGTAAACTTGCACACATCGCTGAAGCTAATTGTAGTTGATTTCGATAACGTTTTCGCGTTTGTCACCTTCCCGTAAAATATATTTCCTGACCTCTTGAACTTATCGCGGATTCGTTCATAAGCACTTTTGTTTATACGCCCATTTAGTGAAGAGTTGTCCCCGTGTCTGTATGCATTAACCGATTTATTTTATTTCATCTTGTCGTTTCAAGTGATTGACTGTTGTTTGATATCCCCGGTGTGGCTGCGCTTGATGTACATGTTGACAAGGTGCCTACCTGTCTATTACGCACTGCCTCGTCCATACCGGCTCTAGGAGACAGTTGGTTGTTGCTGGAGCTGACGGGGTGTACGGTCCTTGTGGCCGTGGTAGGATCAGAGTGGTTCCATGCACTCAGTGTGGAGCGGAGCGCGGTCCAACCACCGCCTTGTGTGTGCGCTTTATGCCCCAAATACAGCGTGGTTGTGTTTGCCTGTGAAGGAGTGTGGGCCGGCTCCGTTGATGAAACCTGGCTCCCATCCACATGCCTCCCGGTCTTATTCCTTTGGGTTTATACTGGATATGGGGTGTGTGGATGAAACTGTGGGTGGTGCAGCGCAAGCCACCCATGCTCCCCCTGTAGGCGCAGGCGTCCTGTGGCTGTCCCTATGGAAGTCACAGTGACAGGCAAATCCGAAACCGGATGCCTCCAACCATCCATTCCATCCATGGTTTTTTCCAAGCTTGCCTATTTGCTATGGTATTTCTGTGCTGGTTAGCTTTTGCGTCCACTTCTCGCACTCTTATTTGACAGCGCCTGCTCTTTTTCTGCACGTAGTATGTGATCCAGTCGTCTGGCTTGCAACCGCCACATCTCACGACGCCGAGTACTGACCGCTGCATCGGTCTGCGCGGATTGCAGTGTCCCAGGCCACATAAAATTTCTTTCCATCGCATGTTATTGTTATACCATCGTCACAATGTCCTGAAGTACCGTTGATATCCGTTTTACGCCAAAAACCTTTCGTCCACATGTCGGATCAATCTGCGATTTTCTGATCTAATTTTCATCAATCCATCGTAACTGTTTTGATTCATTGAGAGCAAATCTCTCAGCCTTGCTCCTGCGCGACCTCGTAACCCTCTTAGTTGTGGGATTATACCACGCACTAAGTGGTCGCTAAATTTGCTGGATGATCATATTCCTGATAATTTATTGGTAATTCCATTCTATTCCTAATATTTGGTCATCAACACATTTCTCGTCAGCTCAGATATACGCGTTTATCCAAATTTATTTATCGATATTTCTAACTAATTAACATTGACGTACTGTTTACCAACCTCAGTTACTCCTTGTTGCAATGTGCAACATTACAGAATCCTCAAGTTTCACATCGCCCCCTCATTGTTTGTTGAATTACTACTGTCCGAACACGCGATTCGGTTCGCCTATCGTAAGGCTGTCGTCGTCATTTGTTTATGAATACTCTAGTAGAACCACGGTTTGTCATTACATGTTATTCTGCCCAGTACTCAATGCATCAGCATAGTGATTCGATTAGACCACTCTGCCTTTCGCCATTTGTAGTACGGTTTGTATGTTGGGAAAACGTTTGGATACATATGATAAGGCAGTGGAGAGCAAAATACTCAACTACCATAAAGTTGTCATCACGGGAGTAGGGTCTCATCTCATGTACGCAATTGGACACGAAGTCTTGCCATGTCCGAGCAACGCGTAATATTCATCTGTTTTATCATTTGCGGTCCAGGTGATCGAATTGACTATGGATCACTTCAATGTGAATTGCGGTCCACATTGAGATTGCATGTCGCAACCTATTCACACGACAGATGCCTCCAAACGTCCGGGATCGTTTTTAGCTACGCTTGCGCGTGGTCCTTGCGATCCCAACCCGGGAATCGAATGCGACAGACAACGATCAGCTTTGATGTTGTCGCCTTAATACTGTACCTAAGACATTCCTTGACCACCTAGCTTCCGCTCCCAACCGCTGCATGGTAGGTACAGATGGCATAACTCCTGTTACATCATGGCTGGTGTCAATTAAGCTTTGAATTATGGAAGGAAGCTTGGTAATGGGAGCCTATAGGGGTTGTAAGAAAACAGGTTGGAAAGAAAAGGGGAAGTCATCAGAAGTAGCACGTTTTCGCTTATCCGCCCTGCTGCATGCAGCAGATAAGCGACCCTCGATTAGCTACACGACGGCCGATTCAGGATCTGGTGGACTGAAATACTGCCAAGACGCTCAAACCTAGCTACAGGAACGGTTAGGGTTCTGAACCAAAGCTTTTAGCTAAAACGCCTGTTCACAATGTAGCTGGAAATAGCAGCCATCCGGCTTTCCAAACTCTATGCCATTCTTGTTCCTACCCTCAACCTAATGGCCCAGAAGATTGAGTGGACAAGGTCGGCTCAATTATTATGAAAAATGTGTATTTTCTTTTATCTACAGCGCTATGACTGGCTTTCCCTACATCTGAAACTTCGTGTATACAGAGCCACAGTGAGAGCCGTCCTCATATATTGGCGTATGAATCGGCTACTTCGGCCTGAGGATCCGAAACACGTTTGAGGGGCATTACTGGTGTTGAATGGCACCAGAGTTTACTCAACGATAATGCACACAGGTGATTACAAGGTTGTGAGGGTCAGACTAGTTATTTGGCACAGCAAGTCACATTGAATAAGTTACAGTGGATTGGTCACCGCAAAAGGTGACTTAACAGCCAGAAATGAGGTCACTGAAGGCTAATCTGTCGTTGTCCTCTCTTGCGCTCAGTGTTAGAGTCTATACGACCCTTGGACTGTAGGCGACAGCTCTCAGTTGTAACCAGCTGCTCGTTCGCCGCCGCCCCCTATTCGAACTGCCTGTTTTAGGTGTATGTGGTTCTCAGCTATCTGCAGAGCAGGGTGGAATAGTGAAAGCCGCAAGGAAGTCGTTTCGTGGATGCCGTCTTGTCTACACAAGATAGCTAGCTGTTTGTGACTATCTGGCTGTCTACATGTACTCACCTTACCCCTGCATCGATGTGTAACGGCAAAGCATCAGCTCCAGTTGATGATGTACTGCTGCTAGTGCTGATGATGGTGGTGGTGATGACGATGATGAGGATGAGGATAGTCTTTATTGCAACCCTTGCGGTTTTGGTTCACATAATCATTTTCTTGCCTTTGTATCTTTACCGCTTTTGGCTTTGATCATGTGAAGTAAACTGTAAATCACCTACTTATTACAGATACCTCTCTGTCGCAACAGAAAATAAACTCCGCACCGGAAAGGATTCTGAGCTTGGAGCCAATGAGTCAAAAGCAAATTCCCGAAGATCAAACCGAGCTCTCAAGTTGACGGATTTGGAAGAGGTGCAGAGTACAAGTGACTTGGAAGAAGAAGAGGATGAGATGGAGGCGGACGCGGACCCGGATGGTCAAATCGGAGGTGTTTCTGAAGGATCTAGGCCGGGATCCAGCAATTTCAAGTCCGCCAGTCTTGACTCATCCAAGTCTTCGGCGAATGCAAAATCTCAGCTCGAGAAAGCTCGCCTTTTGAAAAAAAAGCAACGCGACGCTGCACTTGTGGCACGAATGCGCCGTTGCGCCAGAATACGAAAAGCGCGAAAGCGACAAATTGCAGGCTCCTCATCAGAAGAAGATGATCCCTTAGATGAGGCTCGGGACGATAGTGAGGTGGATGATAGGGAAGGAGACGAGGTTAGCCGCTGCTTTTGTCGCACGCTGCCTTCTATCTCACTTGGTTAAATACATACGAGGAAAGATATTGTTTCTCCTCCGGGCATGTGCTTCCATTGCGCTCACATAGACAATATCACGTCAACCCTGATTTTGAGATCGTTGCTGTTCCCCTGTCCATCTGACTTATGTTCTCTTGCTTTCTTCCTTTCATGTCTTACCATTAATCGTAAGGTTGAACAGATTACATATCCGTAACTAGTAGGGGGATTTATCAGGTATTTGTGTAGGTTCGTTGCAGGCAGACACAGGCAGACAGCCACCACACATCCAGGAAAGCGCTAGACGGCCGTTTCGTCCTATTGGGACTCGCCAGTAGCGCGCATCAGCTGAATCCTGCCTGATTCGAGCCCACGAACTTACTCTTGCGAGTCAGCGACTTATATCACTGAGCCATGGGCGACGGCAGCGGACCGCCTTAGCAGCTTTCATGCCACCTCGATTGGTGGCGGCTTGCAAAGGAAATCGTTGCTCTGCGGGCCAGCCATGTCCTCTGCACATTCATAACATGCAAGACAGTGGAGGATGAGCCTCGCTATATCGCAGTTAGATATCAGTCATGGCGGTCCGATGCCGTCGCCCATGGCTCAGTGACATAAATCGCTGACTCGCAAGAGTAAGGTGGTGGGTTCGATATCCGGCAGGATTCGGTGTGTGCGCGCTACTGACGAGTCCCAATAGGACGAAACGTCCGTCTAGCGCTTTCCTGGATGTGTGGTGGCTGTCTGCCTGCGACGAACATACACAAAAGGATTATATATCCCCTTAATTCAATCGGTGAACATCATAATTTCGGTGGAATGTCTCGTGGATCGAAAAAATTACGGACGACTCATTAACTTCAATAAAGAGTTTTACCAGTTTTCCTTCAGTATTAGCTTTTCCTCGTGTTACGGTTAGATGTCTGCATTTGAGGTTGTATTTGAATTCAGTCACCTTTTAATTAGCTGTCAATAACCGTGACCTACTCCGTGGAAACAACAAACCAATTTTGTTGTCCGTTTCTGTTGATAACTTTCCGTTTGTTCAACTTGGGTATTGCTAATAAGGGCGCCGAGTTTAGCCCCCCTTTGACGCCACCCTACGATTCATCATCCAAAAGTTTTAACATCTCTTATTTCATGAACACCTAGTCGAAGACGTGGCCACCGTACAACATTACTTTCCGACTCATTTCTTTATGGCCTCATACTCAGCAACATTATGATATGCACAAGCGCCCATTCCACTTTACGGTTTATCGACTTAGTTGATACCAGTCTGTCATATAGCTCCATGAAAATAAAAATAAAGTCTGAGCCGCACACACATCCTAATCACTATTCCGTTTTCGCTGCTTTTCTCTTGCTATATCTGCTTGTCTATCCCCCCTCTACTGCTTGCGTTCATCGGCACGGACGCGCTGTTTACTCGCTGCGTCCTACCCGTCTCACGTTTGCTTTGTCCGGTGCAACGTTCAGCTTCGTCCCCGCTGAACCGCGCTGTTTTTGCTTTGTCCATCAGGCCCCTGCGGTCACGATCCGCTCTCGTACTCATTACTTGGTTAGTTTTCTGTTCCGTCCACCCAGTTAAGCAGCCAACTTCAACACTTTCCGTCGGTTTAGCTTTGTAGGCGGGCGATTTCTGTTTGCTGTCTTGTCCAGATCGATAGATTGGCGGGGCGTTCCCGCCGAAAGACACTGCACTCCATCACGCGTTTCAACCTTGTTTGATCACATCAGGTGGAGAGAGCAGGCATCGAACCCGGGATCATCGGAATGTTCGTCGAGACTTCTACCCTTTCGAGCACCGGGTCGCGACGGGCACAACGGTTACTGACTAATTGTAACGCGCAGCCTCAACATGCACCGTGATTTGCATTGAAGCGAACCTTGGCCAATTCGATCACCATGACCGTATCAGAATCAGATAGACATTGGGTGTTGCTCACCCGAAAACTCTGCACTCCAATACGCATCCTAAACACTTTTGAGCTCATCAGTTAGAGATATCAGTCACTCGAACCTGAAGCCCTTGGATTGTCAACCGAGATCCCTACCCCTAAGCCACAGAGTCGCTTTGATCAAGATTGATCAAGATTCACTTCAATGGGAATCGCGGTCTAGATTGAGATTGTACATCGCAATCTAGTTATACAAGACGAATGCTCCAAATTGATCCCTCTACCCCACTGGGAGCAATTTTCTGCGACATCAGTTTGCAGTCGTCAGCGTCGATTTGTACATTTGGTTGACCACTTTGAACGACATTTCAATTCTACTTTTTAAAGCTCCCCCAGTACTCATTGATGTGTGGATGCTTCACCACCGATTGAGGCAGAGGTTACCCGCTGACTTCGCCTCTTGAAGTGCCATAAAGCCCATCATTATTACACTATACCTGAGAGTAACAAACGCACCTCAGTTAATGTGCTGCAATACAAAAAGATGAGCTAGTAAGCATTACAGACTACAAAACAAATGATCTACTGCTAAGTATCTCATCATGCATCGGGTATGAAATTGTGGGAGAGAGACCAAGAAACTCACAACACGAACGCCATTCGAGTCGGCTCCTGGCCTTGTCAACTAGCGTATCCGACCATCCACCGAAGCCAATTTGGAAGTGAGGGTCTTCATTCCATTTGACCATGTTATTGTTTGGCCTCCCCTCCACTTCTTCTATCCAGACCCCGGCAGCGCAAATAACGTACGTTGCGGGAGTCAGTGTGTTGGCATACTCAACACGTGTCCCGGCCATCGGAACATGGCGCGTGACATAACTGTGCTGAGCGTTTCTGGTATCGCTCTTCTGGGATCAGATACGGGATGCCGAACACGCTCGCTGCTCACGTGGTGTTCCCACTAGATATCAGCCGAACTGAGAAGGCAGCGATAGTGGGACATAGCTAGTTACCCCGTGTCTTTCAGCCTGATGGGCCAAGCTTTGCAACCGTACAAGAGGATTGAGCGCACGACTGCGTTGTAAACTCTGCCTTTCAGAGTGAGAGTGATGTTCCACCGGCGCCACAGGTGGCGGCGATTGGCGAAGGCACCTCTAGCTTTTGTTATACGATTCGTACTTTCATCTTCTGTTCCACATGGGCAACTACCCAGGTATTTATGAACGACTTCTAACTGCTCCGCGCCAGGTTTCAGTGCGGGGGTGGGTCTCTGGCAATCGTAGAATGGGACTTCGTGTTTAAAAAGTGCAAAGCGTAGCCCAAAACAATTAACGGCCAGTTCTAATTTGTCCATTACTACTTGACACCTTTGAGAACTGTCACAGATTAAGACGGCGTTGTTTGGCATACCCCAAGTCAAGTCGTTCATTTGAAAGCAGGTTCATACCCTGTAAATCATGTCCAGCGGAGGCTATCTCTAATACTTCGCCAATGGCGAAGTTAAAGAAGAATGGCGACAGCGAACAGCCTTGTCCCATACCACTGGAGATATTGAATGGCGGCAACAGTTTGCCATAAACTATCATTCTGCCCGAACTGTACACGTACCGCGCTGTTATGACATATATTTATCGGGCACACCTTTACTTATCAGACAGTCTCAAAGAGCAAATCGACCCAATAAATCGAAGCCATCTTTGATTTCTGGACGCACGACTACAGTAGGTCGCCAATAAATATGGCAGTGTTTTAATAACTGACGTGAAGTTAAAGATATGGTCTAGGCAGTCTCGATTTCGATGATACTTGGCTTGTTGCTCGAAAATCTGGATTTTGCGAGTGCCAACCAAACTGTAGAGAGGGATAGGTGCAAACACTTGAAGCGATTGAGATCATATTGATTCTTCTATGCTTGCCGCATTCCGTACATGTGCTTTCCTTAAACACTGAGACTATGACGGGGCGGCTCCAGTCTGCTGCGACAGTCTCCTGCTCCCGCAGCTTCACTACTACGTTGTGCAAATCATTCACGAGAGTAAGTCCCCCGAATTTGAAGGATGCTGGAGGAAGTCTATCTTCCGCGGTCTTATTCAATTTTAATTTTCTGATCTCACGTTCGACTTCTGCGCGGGAGAGCGGATCCAAGGAAGAAGGGTGCTCAATACCCGAAACGAAAGATGATAACTTAAGTTGATTAAACTGCTTTTCGAATTGTTCGGCCTAAAGTTCAGTTCCTACAAGCTGTGGATTGCTTCTCCAATCTTGTCGCGTATGTTCTCGCTAACATCAGGTCGGCTTTTCCTCTTTTCTCATATGAAACGGGTAACATTACGGCAGCTGCCGTTTCCATCCCCAAATTATGATGAGACCACTAGACTTCGCGGTCTCCTTTCGGCTTAACACGAAGTTTTGCCTTGAGATCTCTGCGAGCTTCACTATATTCCCATCCAGCCACGAGACATGCCTGCGAGCATCCAGATGTTTCTGCGAATGCATAGAGACCGAATGTCCAGGTCGGAAATTTGATTTGCCACATGAAGACATGCCTGCTGCTAGTAACATCTGGCGAATATGCGACCAGTGATCTTCAACTGTGTTCAGTGAGCGCTTACTCTGCCCGGATGCCAGCATTTAGAACACCTGACTTCCCCACTTGGCAAGTATCTATGCGCTCACAGCGCCGTTGCGAATGTTTACCGGAACGCATCCCCAGGTCTACGCATGCAAATGCGTTGTCAGAGTCCATCCTCGTGCCCCAAATCGAGCGACAATTCCGGACACA
>OX104065.1:21395477-21459903 GCA_944474145.2 Dicrocoelium dendriticum | reverse complement strand
AACCTTGTGCGGAGCACCGGTTGCTTCTTCTTAACGATGCTGTTAAACCCAGCGGGCGGCGAAGTGCCACTTTCCTCCACCGGCAGCTGGCCAGCGATGGACCCAAATAGACCACATTGCCATAAGTTACAGATGGCGTGGTTACATCCTTGAATGCCGTAGGTACGTGAGTACCAGTGCGCACTGTGATGATGCGTTGGTCACCAGAACGGGCACCTAGCGTCTCCTCGGATTGCCAACTGAGAAACTGTCTAAGCCCTCCATCAGGCAAGCCTATCATGGCGCATTGCATACGGTACTCTCGTTGCGTTTTCCAACTGACACTGAGGTTCAGTGGAATGAGATCTCGGCCGCAATGCAGGACGCAGGAGCATCTACTTGTGGCGCTATCCATCGTCACTGCACTAGTTACTGGATAGCGGAGAGGTCGATGAACCCGTTGGAATATGGAACACCTCCCGCCTGGTTCAGAACACCATGCGTCCACACCGGCTAATATGCGTTAAAAAAATAAATAAATAAATATTTTATTCTCGACTATGCGAGGCACGTCAATTGAGGCATGATCAGGTATGTACAGCTGTACAGACATTTTATGGGCACTGTAGTGACAGTAGAAAATTGTTCATACGTCCATGCTTGGAACTGTGCAATAGTGAACATGTGAAACAACGATTTGGTTGTAGTGGGATGGGGATCCATTTGTTTGGACATAATCGCTCTGCCATATATCGCGGTCATACCTCGACTAACAAAGGATTGAGAATCCTGAGTGATCCATTGGAAGATAATTGAAGAGCAAGCTATCCAGTATGATGATTCTAATTGAGCTGCCAGTGTGAAGTTATGGGCTGTGACTTTATTCGGTGGCGAGTCACATTCGCCACGTTGCAGTGTTGTTAAACGGACATTTGTGGCTTTTTATAGGGAGAACGCCTGCCAGGCAAAAACCCACCACGTCCTGCAACACTGCCGCCAATCCCTTGAATGGCAAGTTGTAACTGGCTATGTTTCTTATTGAACGTATTTTTGCTCCGTTATTCGCAGTCAACTTGCGTCCCAATTTTCTGTTGACTGATGCGTTATGCGAGTGGACATTGCGTGCCTGGGTCCTCTCCTGTGCCAGATCGGTAGGTCAGGAACTAAGCATGCTTTCTGGATATGATGTGTTGATCATCTGCAGAACCACGTGAAGTCTCGAAGCATATACGTTGAAATATGTTGAAGTCTTGGAGGATAGGATAGGTTCAGAAGAAAGAATCGCAGATCCCCGGGGTATGTAGTGAAATTGATTAGAAATAGGGGAAACCACGGCCATTTGAGCGGTCAAAGCGGATTGAAGAACTTAGAATGACCGATTGTTCAAGCTTTGTATTAGCAGGAGAATGTGCCTTCTGTAGTCGAAAGTCCTCCACTCAAGAGATATGTGGAAGGGGTATTGTTAGGTAAATTGAACTCAGTGGTTCATGCCGCGGAAGAATTGTATCAGTGCAAGATATTGCATGATTTGTCCGGTTAGTAAGTTGTAAAAAAGTTGATTATTTTCCGCTCATGTCCAGGTAAAGGAACTGTGTGCCTTGTATTGTTGTCGAAACGGAGGACAATTCCTTGGGTGTGTGTCGCCGTACCTGTGACAGACTCGGGAGAAAAAGGAAACGAACAAAGACAGCCATACAGACAGAAGAAAGGAATGCGTCTGGAATAGAAAGGAATGCATCTGGACCGGGAGCGTACGTGCTGGCAAGGAAACCCGGTGGATCAGTCGGGCTCAAAAATGAAGGAGGCAGGAGCAGTAGGCAGTCACCGCAAGCTCTTCCAGCTAACCCGCACCACTGGCCCCAGGAAACCAGGCGTCAGTGAGGCCATCGGAGACAGTGCGGGTGCCCTTATACACAATATGGAGAGCCGTATGACTCGTAGGGCGGACCACTTTAAAGATTACTTCAGCTGGCCCTCTGCTCCCTGGCCTCTTCCTAGTCAGGTGAAGCGGGACTACCCATGGACGGTAAGTTTGGAACCTCCGTCGGAGGCCAAGGTCCGAAACGCGATCACTGCCCTACATCGTTTTCTTGCCGTTGGCCCGGATTCCCTCCCACCTGCACAATTTAAGGACGGAGGTGAGGTCCTCTGCAAAGCACTGACCTTAGTCTTAGATATCCGGAAGCAACAATGTGTTCCGGGTAATTGGAGTGAATGGATTATAGTGGCAAAATAAAAAAGCGCAGTCGCACCGACTGTTTCAACCACAGGGGGATTAGTCTAACGCCAGTAATGAAGCGTGGCAGTGAAAGCAGCGAGGAAGCTGCATACGCGATGCCGCCTTACATTTGCTTAGTTGCTGACCTGGGAGGTCTAAATGCCTGCCTCTTTGCAGGTTGTCTGAGAAAAGGTAATGGAACCGAAGTACCCTCTGCAGGTACATTCCTATCAGCGGCTAGCTTTCACAAATTTACATATATATACATATATATATATATCATTCCTCTGCGTACGCAAATTTCTATCACATAATCCATTGTAATGAAGGATACCTTTCTTCCGAAGCAACATAGCAATCTGAAAAACTATTCCATCTGCCATTTAACAAGTATCCTGCATACAGCATGCGTCAGTATAGACGCTTACACCGAAACATTAATTAACGTTTACATTTGTTACCAATGAACTTATCAATGTCCTATACTACATTCAATAATCTATAGATGCTTACATACATAGGCATTTTAGTAAAATATACCTATCTATCTACATTTCCATGTATGTTCATATATATGTATTATACATACGTGTATATGCATTTGTATATATGTACGTATGTGGTTAGCGGCATTCGGTTTCGCATTTGCATGTCACTGTGGCAAGCCACAGGACGCCTGCGCCTACAGAGGGACCATGGATGGCTTGCGCTGCACCACCCACAGCTCCATCCACACACCCCATATCCCGTGTAAACCCGAAGGAATAAGACCGGGAGGAATGCGGATGGGAACCACCTTTCATCAATGGAGCCGGCCCACACTCCTTCACAGCAAACACAAGCACACTGTATTTGGGAATCAGTTGCACACAAGGCGGTGGCTGGACCGTAGTCCGCTCCACACTGAGTGCATGGAACCACACTTTGATCCTAACACGGCCACAAGGACTGTGCACCCCGTCCATCCAACAACTACCAACTATCTCTTGGAGCCAGTATGGACGAGGTAGTAGGTAATAGACAGGTAGGCACTTTGTCAACATGCACATCAAGCGCAGTCCCACCGGGGATATCAAGCAACAGCCAATCACTTGAGAGAGAAGAAGAGAGACAAAGAAAATACCTCGCTTAACGCATAAGGAAACGGGGACATAAACATTCCGTTAACGGGCATATGAAATAAGTTGTGTACAAAGGAATCCTACATAAGTTCACGAGGTCAGAAAGTATACTTTACGGAAATGGCACGAACACAAAAATGTTATAGAAATCGAATAAAATTTGCTTAAGCGACATGTGCAATTTAATGGAATAGACTACAGGTAGACATTTATGAGAAAGAAAAGCATTAAGCCAAAACTGAACACCCATCAGCTGAAATAGAGAGACTTAGCATGCAAGCAGGCAGTTAGTAAAACGAATGCAGCATAACTACAAACGCTATGCCTGTTCTGCCTAAGTTCTCTGCATGAACCGTCGTCGCCTCTGTAATGGTCCCGAGTGGCCTCGCTCATGGCTCCCCAGATAGTATATAAGAAAGAAATGTATTAGGACAAAACTGAAAACCCACCACCTGAAATAAATACTTAGCATGCAGGCACGCGGTTAGTAAATCGAATGCAGCCTACCTACAAACGCTGTGCCGGTTCTGCCTACGTTCCCTCCAGAACCCGTCGGCGCTTCGGTAGTAGTCCCGAGTGGCCTCGCTCATGGCTCACTAGGCCTGCCTGACTCAGGCACTCGCGACCGCATGTGCTACAGCACCATGCACACGATGTCGATGAAGTACAATCCATCGGTGCTTGCCGCTTCCGCACTTGCCGCTTCTTCTCTGCATGCATGAGGGCGTTCTCCCGTACTTCAGCAACTGTCCTCGTGATTGGATCGCGCAATACGAGCCGATCAACCGCTTTTGATTCACATGATCTGCAATCAAGATTAGAACGTGTGAGGCTCACTTTGATCATGTCCTGGTAACGTAACTTTGGTTTCCCCAAGTGCCGCTTCCCAATACTCAGCTGACCATATGATAGCTGCATCGGTATCCGCGTCGAATCCACACGCCACACATGACCGAGCCACTGCAGATGTCTCAATAAAAGTAGGCAGTCCACTGCATACATTCCACTTCGGTGCAACAGTTCCGTGTTTGCAACTCTGGCGCCCCAACCGATGCGCAAAATCCGTCGCAGACACTGCTGATGGAACCGCTCGAGTTTTCGCACATCCCGACGGTACATTGTCCACGTTTCACTGCCGTATAGAAGAACGGACAGTGCCATGGAATTTTACACCATCAGCTTTCTTGTCAATGGTGAGCTGACGGTTGTTCCACACTTGGTAGTCAAGCTTCCCGAATGCCGCTGCTGCCTTCGACACGCGAATACACAGTGAGCTGTGTAGCTGCTGATCAGTCGACATCACACTCCCAAGGTAGCAGAAGCGGGCGGTGGATTCCAATACTTCAGCAACAATGCTGATTCGCGGCAATATTGAAGATTGCCCCTCCGGTGAAGGCTGAAAGTGACAGACAGTTGTGCTTGTGTTGATGGTGAGCCCAAATATTGCCGCTGTCGAAGCCAGAGCACTAGTCATGTGTTGCAACTCATCCGCGCTGTGTGAAAACAACGCACAGTCGTCAGCAAACAGTAACATACGGATAGTTGTCTCACAGACTAGAGTTCTCGCACCGAAACGACGGATGTTCAGCAACCCACCATCAAAACTGTGCTCCACACTAACACCGTAAGCACAAGCAGCATCAAAAGCACAAGACAACATCGCATGAAGATATATATTAAACAGGGCAGGAGCTAAGACACAGCCTTGCTTCACACCAGAGACAACTGCAACGTCATCCGAGGTCTCTCCACTCAGCTACACCATCGCCCGCATACCACTATGCAGACATTCAAGTAAACTTACAGGCTTACGCGGGCAACCAAACTTACCCAACAATTCCTCGCGGTTCACCGTATCAAATGCCTTGGTGAAATCCACAAAAAGCGAGTACAATGGCTGGTGTCGCACTTCTCTTGCAACTGACGAGCCGCCAACACCATATCTATAGTGCTGCGACCCGAACGGAATCCACACTGTTCTTCCGCCACGTTAGGTACCACAACTGCCTGACGAGGCGGTTGAGCGGGATTCGGGCAATCACCTTTCCCACACAACTCAGCAAGTTGATGCCACGATAATTCGTGCAAAATTGCTTGCTACATTTGCCCTTGTAAAGTGGTAGCACAAGGGCATCCTTCAGCTCAGGAGGCACCTCCTCCTCAATCCATACACGTAGCACCAAGTGGTGCGGCGCAGGCAACAACGCGGGTCCGCCGTGTTTCAATACTTTAGGCGAGATCCCGTCGACTCCGGCACACTTGCCGTTCCGCAGCTGATCATGTGCTCTCTGCGTCTCATTCAGCGTCGGCGTGTCCGCCAGATTCGCCTTCACCTCGTGCTGCTTCAGGCCGTTAAATTAAGACCAGTCGATCTCTAAACCTTTTTCATGAGACAGTCAAATTGTTTTTGCCAGATCTGCATTATGTCTGCAGTCTATGTGCAGGTAGCGCCTGAACTACCATCGATCAGTGTCCTCAGATGCTCCAATCTCGGTCCATACACCGCCTTCAATGTGTCCAAGAATTCCTTGTGCTGGCGACGTTCGGCGTAGCATTCCATCTGCTTCGCCTTCTCCGTTTACCATGCAACTTTTATGTGACGGAGCTCCAGGGACAAGGTCCGCAGTAATTTGCGACACTGTCTCTTCGTCCCCAAGTCACTGGAATCTGCAATATATGCAGCAAATACTGCATTCTTCTCCGACACCAATGAGCCGATCGTCGCATTGTTGTCATCAAACCAATCAGGCCGCTTACAGTTCGCGCGCCCGATGGTCTCCTCGGCAGCAGCTGTCACCTGGTCGCGAACGTGGTGCCACGGTTCGCCCACTGTGGCTATGCATTCCACATCCCACAGGCATGCATCCATCGCCTTCTCCAGCTCAGTTCGTTTCGCCACAGTACCGAGGGGAGAATGTCAAATTTACGCCGATTCACGGCGGGAGCGCAGTACATGGATTTACGAAATATATGTACAGTTTGGTCTGCACCAACTTGTGATCAGTGCCACACTCAGCTCCACGCAACACACGTGTCATGCGCACTTCACGCATATCACGCTGACGTACGATGACATAGTCGAGCAGGTGAGCGTGACCACTCCGTGGGTGCGTCCAGGTAGTTATATCATTCGCACTCAGTGCAAACCGTGTGTTCGTTATCGTCAGGCCGTGAGTGGCACACGGTGAGAGCAGAATGTCACCGTTCGCATTCGCTGAACCAATGCCATGCGAACCGGTAAGCTCCGTCCACGCTGACGCATCACGCCCAACGCGCGCGTTGATATCACCCAGCAGAAATAGTGGGTCGATCCTCGGCACAGACCGTATCACGGAGGATAGCTCAGTGTAGAATTGATCACGCGTGTCATCAGGGTAACACATGGTCGGACCGTACGTGCTTAGATAAGTATCAACCGTACCTCTTGCGAGAATTAGGCGAACGGTCATCAGTCGCGCGCTGATGCCCGTTGGTTCACCCAACAGCTGGCCATGGAGGCGAACAGATATTGCAAATCCGACCCCATGTTCACGTGGTGCTGAGGCGGCGATTCGCACCCAGTAGAATGTGTGGCCAGCACCTGCTTCATGCAACTTACCTTGCACAGCGAGCCGAGTTTCACTGAGCGCCGCAATATCGATGTTGTAGCGCACCAGCTCCGTCGCGACTAGTGCAGTTTGTTGCTCCGGACGCTCGCTGGAAATGCGGTCCAGTAGTGTGCGCACGTTCCAGCACCCGACGCTGCGTGCTTTGCGCGCAGGAATACGATTGCTTTGGTGGGCATTCGCACGCCAGGTGGTCGTTGTGCTCCCAAAGTTTGCTTGAGGGACTCCACCCGGAGCCTTCGGCTCAATAGCCCTAGCCACAAGGCAGTTGGTGGTTTGGAGGTTTCCTTGAGGGACTCCACCCTGAGCCTTTGGCTCAATAGCCTGACCCACAACGCAGTGGGGAGCAGATTCAGATCTGGAATGTGATTGCAGAGACAGATTGAAATCTGCTTGACGGCCGTCACACGCAGTCTTTGAGGTTCTGGAACGTTTTATATATGTTTTGCAACCGTAGTAAGAAACGCCCCTGCGACCACGGCCAGACGCAGGTGGGTTTTAGCGAGTTTGCACCAATTTGACCAGGGGCTTGAGGCCTGGCTTGAGGCGGGCAGTAGCAAACCATTGAACACCCGGAGGTGTCCTCCCACCGTCAGAGACAATGAGCGGCACTCGATCTCTACGCCAATCGAGCTGTGATCTTATAACCCGTAGACCTGTTGTCTCCGATGTCTAGGTTTTACGGGAAGTGGGCCATCGACCACTTCCTAACCTCCGAAGATGATGGACTAGGATACAGCCAGGGCGCCCAATCCTGACAGGAGAACGACTAGGGTCCTCAGCCAAAGCCTTCGAGTAAATGAACACCCGAAAGGCAGCGGGTCTATCTCACGGTCAACTCACTGTCTCATGCGGATGGGTGTCCTGGATCTTATCAGTGAGAAGGGCGAAACCCAACTCCTACCCAGCGGTCGCCAAGAGGAGACGCAAAGGACACGAACAAATGGCACAACAGTAGCAGCAGTGGGTAGACCATCTGTCAGGTTCTAGCCAGTACCAGCCTCAGCGCACCATAGGCTCTCCCGCCAAATGTACGTATAACATATATATATACGCCCACACATGTCCGCGTGTATAGCTCATTGAATTTTGTATGGGATTTAGGTTATACCTTACGTCGGAAATGCGTATGTTTATTATTGTTTCTGTATAAGCCTATCTACTCCTGCATGATTTTTCATACTACATGTGCAATGCGATATCGAGGAGATTTCCTATTTGTTATGTTGCCATAGATGAAATTCATGTTTCCTTACAAACATATATATATATAATCGCTTTCCACTGCATTCCCATGCTTACACACCCACACTCCATTATCTGTCCATTAATAAGGAGTCTGGTCATCATATCGATTATACGGTTACCAAAGCCATACGTAAGCTCCAATGAAAAGCAAACCCCACTTAAAAATGTCATCTACTGAACACGGGTTCTCCCATTTCTTGGACAATTTACCATACATTCTCGCACTTCCTTCTTTTTTCGGATACATACCGCGGCCTTCCATGAAACATTTTTTATATCCTGTTTTCTTTTTGACTACTTACGTACTGTTATATTTCAAGTTTTCCACTTTTATTTAACTTTGCAATTAAGCATAGTACAGTTCAGTTTTTGGGTTTTCGGAGCTACTGACCTCTTTACAAACACGTTGTGCAAGAAATTAACCTAATAACACCCTTACTTTTAGAGAACACAATAACTGGTTGTCCTGGTGATCAACAGCCCGTATTCAAATCGCGCCAACGGCGAATACGATGGTCCCGACTGCCATAGTATATTCTTAATACTGGTGTTAGTACGGTATGGGAAATAGAAGAGAATTTTATACGGATTTGCTTCCTTAAAACGGTTATGAAAAGTTAAAGTTTGGACAACATGTGTAGTTGAAGGTCACGGCGTAATCGAAAACATGAAACTGGTTAATACTGGTAAAGTGTTAAAGGACGTTTAATGAAGGCAAATAAGTGTTTATGAGATTTATTCATGTATGCAACGATTATGCTTGCATGAAGGAACTGGTACATGTAAGTTAATTACTCACTTACCCCTGAGGAACGCCAATCATTATTGCGATTTGCATTCAAACTTAAGAGTATTGGTGTCAGCGTTCAGCCGGACCTACCACTGGCAGATAGATTGAAGATAATGAGGCTATCAAAGACCTCAAAACTAGATGGGCGGCTGGTGAGCAAAACACCGTTTGGTGGGTTTTCAGGTGGTTAGCCGGAAGTTATTTTCCGCCCTATCAGAACCCATCCTGATGGCGCACGACCCAGGGGTGGTCCTGCCGACTTGAAGTAGTACTTAGCAACGTGCATATCCTAAGCAACAAGGTGCACGGGTTGGGTCTACTTTTGGAGAAATCTCTTCCCGACATACTTGCTTTCACTGAAACGTGGTTGTCTTAGGATATCACGGACGGTGAGGTATGGTTACCTGGCTACCAGCTGCTTAGGACTGATCGCTCCGTTGCTCGCCAAGGCGGAGGCGTTGTACTGTAGGTGAGTTGCAACTTAGATGTGTTGAGGGCCTGCACGTTCCAGTCGTCGGATCAGACTGTTGAAGCCCTATCGGCTGTTTTGTGCCCCTCGTCTACCCAGTTATAGTTATAGTGATATACAGAAGTCCTGGAAGTTCTTCCATGGGGATACTTGACTTTATTCTCACTCAGTCTACGAGTAAGTGTTTATTTCTAAGGGCTTTCGAACTCCCGGAAGTCTGTTAGGCCGATCTTTCTTGCAATTCGGCATTAGGAACCTTTGATGCAGACTTTTTGAACTAACTCTCCAAGTGCCTTTGTACCAGTTCGTGGCCTTCCCCGCTAGGTATATGGACTACCAAATACCATCTACTTTAGATTTGGTTTTCGCTAATTCCCTAGGCTTCGTGACTGAAGTTTCGTAAGGTGCACCACTAGAGTCCAGCAATGCCGCATGCACATCCTTTCGATGTGCTCTTTCGAGGAACCAAGAGACCGCTGTTGAAGTACTTCCGAATATTTGGCGGGCGGATTTTAGTGCAATGCGAGCAAAGGCTTCAGTTCCGAACTGTGAGATCTCGATGGCTGGCTCTGTCCAGTTAGCCTGAGATAAATTTAAGGCATACCTTACGGAGGTTTCTACTTCCTATATTCCACTCATGAGGAAAATATGGTTACGTGCACAGCCTCCAATGATAGGTACTACAGATATCCTTCTGAGCAGAATTTGGACGTTCATCTCAATTTCCGGAAGCAGCTCTTGCAACGATCTAATCTTTATACACCTGTCTATCACGCAATGTGCATATTTAACGGCGCCGATCGTTTCACCTTGACCGCAATCCAAGTTCTCCGCCGTTTCAGATTGTACCGGTGGATCAAACAAGCATAGATTCCTTGAAGGGTATCATGGGCCTTCCGATTCTCCTCTGCCGTCACGTGATATATGTGACCGCAAGGCATACGCCAGTGACGATTAAAGGAACACTCACAATTACTGCATTGGTCTATGCAAGCGCGGTACACAGCGGACACGGATTTGACACCACCTGGTATCGGCCCTCCGGCACGACACCAACCCTAGCCGTGCGCTGAAAATGCATCATCACCTTTTAGCAAGCATATTCAGTCCATATGCTCACAACTTTGACATCACAAATCCGTCACCGCATGCTGCGTTACTTCGCATGCACTCCGTCGCTACCTTAGTGCTGTGACAATCAGCCATGCCTTTCGCACGCTTAACCATCACCGCGAAAACGAGCGTACGAGGGAACGCTCGCTCAATGTCCATTTAAGTTTCATATTTTCATTCACCACTCGATTAGTGGAATTGCACCCGAGCATCATGGCATGCAGTAATTGTTGCGCCGCCCAGCATCTCCTCCATGGTATCCATGTTCTACGGAAATACTGAAAGCGTTCCGTATATCTCTGTCGCATGGTTTCCAGAATTCCGTGTTACCGCGTCTGCTCAGGCTTGAATAGCAGATTCCTTAGCAAACGGATCAGAAAACCCTTTCCGCTGGATCCGCAACTGACAACCGACTGCACTGTCTGTTTATGTCCCGTAACCTGTGGACCCAGTCCAACACCAAGTACGCCTCCGGCTACATCCCTCTGAATGCGTTGATGTGCTGCGCGCATTTGTCTACCACAATAGTTCTCACAGACACCTTGCTTGGAACCACTGCAGATATAACTGTTACCGCCTCCAACTAACTCTTCGTCGTCTCATTTGGTATCAAGGCGTAAAAAATGATATACGCACCCGCAAGACGTAAACGAACGTGTAATGCGATAGAATGTAGCCAACGTAATTAGGCTAATGCATCGAATCCGGCAGTATAACTTCACCGTCTTGTGCAACCAACCTCCTAATGCACGCGTGTCCGAAGTACAGAAATCGCACCGCCAACTGCTCCCTCACAACCATACACGAACCTTCGTTTTCCAACATGGTGGTTAAATGTTCCACCTCACTACCTTCCTCCGGCTGACTCCGATGCCGCATATGAAGCCGTGCACGGTTGTTAAATAGTTTATGCTCTGAACTATTTAACAACCTTATTTTACATCTTCGCTCCACACGTTCACTGTCCCTCCATAATGAAAGCTTTCCTAACTCTCTTCTGTAGATCAAACATAACTCATGCGGTCTGCCCAAAGCTGTTCCTTAGCCTCTCTATTTTAGACGTTCATTTATTCATTACTCGCTCCTTGCTTGATGCACAGCCGTCACGTATTCGACTGTGACAGCTTGCTAATTGTAGTTCAGCCCTCTCACCGGCTTCTCCCTCCTCAGGCTTCCCTACTTCTATTACATTAGCAGCACGGCATGATTTCATCATCTGCGCGTCGCCGCGTCTTCGCCTTTTATGCTCTGAACTATTTATCAACCATATCGTATGCTTGCGCTTCATCCGTTCGCTGTCCTCTCTCCATAAAACCTTTCTTAACTCTCTTCTGTGTAGCAAACATAACTCATGTGGCCTGCGCACAGTTGCTCTATTGCCTCTCCCTTCTAAACTCCATTTATCCGTTGCTTGCTGCAACGTCTGTGACGCCTGCTCATGTAGGATTCCAGATCTTTCACTGGCATTTTCCAGCCCAGTCTACCGTAGCACTGAAATCTTAGCACCATAACAGGACTCAGTATCTGCGCGCCTCTGACTCATATGCTGCGATGTCCTCAGCAGACTTAATGTATGCATGCACTCCGACTGTTTGATGTCCTTCCATATAGACTCTTCAGCTTTCTCTAGCACTCCTTCCAATTCTCCAAGTCGGTGCTCAGCGGCTCCTTAGCCTCTCTTTTCTAGACGTCCTCATATCTCTTAGTTGTTGTAACGTCTTCGACTTTTTCACCTGTAAGCGTCCAGCTATTGGACTAGCTTTCCCAGCCTCTTTCCAGTAGTAGCATCCCAGCACCATAGCATGAATTGTGAACTTATACACCGCCGTGGTTCAGCAATATATGATATGACTCTCTCAATCTACTCACTGTACACTTGCATTCTTCCTGTCCACTGTTCTTCTTTATTCGACCTTCTTAGCTCTCGTCTGGCGACCTTCTTAGCTCTCGTCTGGCGACCTTCTTTACCTCATCCGGTCAGTGCACAGCTGCTCCTTGCTAGATGCACAGCTGTCACTCGTCTGTGACACCTAATTAATAGTAGTTCAGCATTCTCTCTGTCTTCTCCCGGCTCATTCTTCCCTACTTTTATTACTTTAGCACCACAGCATGATCTTATTATATGCGCATCGACGCGTCTTCGCCTATTTTTGCTCTAAGCTATTTAAGAGCCTTAACGTATGCCTGGCATTCATCTGTTTGTTGTCCTTTCTTCATGAAGCCTTTGTTTGCTGTCTTCTGTCGTGCAGGCATCTCCATGTATTCAGTGCAAGCCGCTGTTTTGCCTCACCCTTCTTACTGTTCATTTATCCCTTACTTGCTGTATTGTCTTAGCTCTTATTACCTGCAGTCATCCGACTCTCGGGCTAGCATTCTCTGGCACTATCCAGCTTGGTACTATTATCTTAGCACCATAGCTGCTGCGGTTAGGCCTCACTGCTCTGATACTCCAAGCAACCTTACTCTACGCTTGCATTTCGGCTATTCCCTGCCCTTCCGTCAATTAATGTTTCTTAGCCTCTTAGTTCTTCCCTCCTCTCACTTGGTCAGCACACAGACGCCCGTTAGCTTCACATTTCTAGGTGTTCATTTCTCACCATTTTCTTAGTACCCTAGTATGACTTGTTTCTCTGCGCGACGCTACATATACATTTGTTCCGGACGTTCGCTTTCCTTTAACTGATCTTTAATACTTCACTTCTATCGATCAATCCTTTTTCATCTAGTAATCTGGGTCCGTTTTTGCAGCAAAGGTTTCGACACTTACCTTTGTAGTAGGTTAGCTCTCATAGGCTTTTCCTATTTCAATAGGCCATAGCACTATACTCCTAGTACCCTCGTGTCGTCTTTCTGTCTTGATCACCCGATAATTTTTACTCAGCGCTTGATTCCTATCTATCCGCTGACTTACCATCTCTTTCGATGTAGGCTGGCCACCAGCCGTCCATCCACCGTTCAAACGCCGCTGGTCCCTGAACTCTGCTTTCTATCTTTCCACGCAATAGTCGCATCATAGTAAACTGATACTGCGTCTCTGCTTCATGGCGCAACGCTCTGTATTCCTTGTAGATAGTAGCAACCAACTTATAGGGTCAATGCTTTCGAAAAACATTCAAAAGACACTTTCAGCACAATCATTGCTGCACATTGTACATCATTTGTCTTCACTCTAAATGTTATAACATAGGAGTTTAAGAATGTTTGTTTCCACGCCTGTTCGTTGCGGCCTTGGTTGTCTCTCACCTTCACTTTTCTCCGAGGTTCGGAACTTCTTGGGGATCTGGGATTGGACCGAGAAACTGCTTTTGTCCGGGACAGAACAACCAATAAGCACCTATGGAGCACATGGCAGTACAACACACGGACACAACTGCACTCATTCCCATGACCGTTGTTCAATTATGATAACTGGACTCGATAACTTCACACTCCTGAAAAATCCAGACGCAAGAAATTGACCTTTCGCCCACCTAGATACCCACAAAGACGATTCTTCTTGAAGCCCCCATCCTCGATTCGCCTCAGCCATTATGGCGGCCTTGCCCAAGATACCTGCCCAAATAACAGAGAAAATTGAAGGTCATTTGACTGCGGATATCTGAGGGTGAAATCAGTCGAAAACCTGGTCTGCCAGTTTTATATTAGTGCACCAACAAATTTCTGTCAGTGTTCCAGGACGTGGTGGGTTTTCGCCTGGCAAGCTTTCTCCCTATAAAAAGCCACAAACGTCCGCGTAACAACACTGCGACGTGGCGGATGTGACTTGCCACCGAATAAAGTCACTGCCCAGAACTACCTACTGGCAAGTCGGCCAGAATCATTATTCAATATTGCCCTGACACTTTCAATACTAATTTACACCATGCCTATATGTATCGTTTTCATTACACATGTAGTGCCCTGACTGTTTACACTACGCACTCTAGTATTCAACGTTTCGTCAGTCATTGATGACTCTATCCCACATGACTACTTACACAATTTCCACAGCCTGTACAACCTTCGGCTTACTGCCGACTACACTCAAAGCAACGTGTTTGTTGCGAAGCAATATTGCATGTAAATATTGATCATGCCTTACTTGGTGTGTCTCGACAAATTCGAGAATAAACTATTTATTTATTTAAGATACAACTCACTTCTGTTAATACGGATGCCGTATTACGTTAAGATCAAATACTTAATTTCACCTGCCTGACGAAACGACTTCATCAAATTTGATACTGCCGCCACTTGTACCGCATTAGGCCGCCGATTAGCCGGCTAAAGACAAGGTTTCCCCAACTGGTACACATGCGAATGCCTCAAGCGGGGGCAGCCAATCTCATAATACCTGCCTTTCAGTACCACGGATAAACGGGCCTTGCAGTTGTAGCACCTGTAACAAAAAGCTTCAGTAGCAAGCAAATTAGCATTAACCTTAACGTTTCCCTTTCACATTCTTACGCTTGGGGTGCACACCTCGATATGGAATGAATTGATAACGGAATCATCATCATCATCATCATCATTATACATGTCAGCTAGAGATGGTAAAACACCTCCGCTATTGTACCGCAATACATAAAGGAAATACATACATACATACAATACATAAAGGAAAAATAAATACGACAGCTGAATGCCAGCTGAGCTACCAGCAACGGATACGCATCGTTCCGGTAAGCTACTAGCCGGCTACTAGGCAAAAACAAAAATTTAATTACGTTTTACCCTACGAAATAAGATCGTAGATGGAGGGGGAGGCTAAAAGGGATGGGGAGGGACAAAGAAACTCACAGCAGGAACGCCACTGAGGTCGGCTCCTTGCCATATCAGCAAGTGTATCCAGCCAAACGTGTTCACCGTCTTTTGGATCCAAACCAGGGAGCCGTGAAGCTCCAGCTGAGGCCAGCTCCGAAGTGGGGGCCCACATTCCTCTGGACCAAGTCATCGCTTGGCCACCTCTCCTCTTCTTCCACCCACATTCCCGGTGAGCAAACAACGCACGTCGAGGGAGTCGGTGGGCTGGCATGCGCAACACGTGGCTCAGCCATCGGAGCCTGGTGAGTGAAATGACGGTGCTGAGCGGTTCATTCCCTTTTCCTAGGCCGTAAACAAGGCGTCGAACAAGCTTGTAACTCACGCGGTGTTCCCACCAGATGTGAGCCAAACTGCGAAGGCACCGATGGTCGAACGTAAGTAGCCTCTTCATGTCCGCCGATCTTGGGGGCCAGGTTTCGCAACCGTACAGTAAGGTCGAGCGTACCGCTCCATTGTACACTCTACCCTTCAGGGCGAGAGTAATGTCGCGCCGTCGCCATAGGTGGCGATGGTTAGCAAAAGCACTTCGAGCTTTCGCTATGCGGTTCGTGATCTCGTCTTCGATCCCAAGGGCGCTGATACAACTTCCCAGGTAATTGAATTTCTGAACGACTTCTAGCTGATCCCTACCAAGGGTCAGTACAGGGGGCGAAGCCTGCCAATCCTGGAGGAACGCTTTGCACCTCGGTGGTGCAAAGCAAAGCCCGAAGCGACTGACAGCCAGTGCTAATCTGTCCAGCGCGGCTTGACACGTCTCGGAGCTGTCACAGATGAGGGCAATGTCGTCTGCATACTCTAAGTCAAGAAGTCGTTCTCCTGGGAGTAACTCCACACCTTCCAAGTCATGTCCTATAAATGCAATCTCCATGACTTCGTCAATAGCGAAGTTTAATAGGAAAGGTGACAGCGGGCATCCTTGTCTCACACCGCTGGAGATATTGAAGGGTGGCGACAGCCTGCTGTAAGCCCTTACTCTGCCCGTGCTACGCGCATATAATGCTTGGATAATATTTACATATTTCTCGGGCACACCTTTCCTGAGTAGACAATTCCAAAGGGCACATCGATCAACCGAATCGAAGGCACCTTTGATTTCGAGGAACACGACTACGGTGGGCCGCCAATATGTGTGACGGTGCTCCAACAACTGACGCAAAGTGAGGATGTGGTCAATGCAGCCACGACCTCGACGAAACCCCGCTTGCTCCTCACGAATCTGGCTTTCACGAGCGCCAGTCAGTCTGTGAAGAATTATGGAGGCGAGTAATTTGAAGGCGATGGAGATCAGACTGATTCCTCTATGGTTTCCGGATTCCGAGCGCGAGCCGCCTTTGAAGATGGGAACAATAACGGAGCGGCTCCAGTCGGTTGGGACAGTTTCCTGTTCCCACAGTTTCACTAGTAATTCATGCAAAGCATCAACAAGAGCAGAGCCTCCAAATTTGAAGACGGCTGGAGGAAGATTATCTGGTCCCGCGGCTTTGTTCAACTTCAACAGTCCGATCTCACGTTCGACTTCTGAGCGAGAGGGTGGATCCAAAGGGACAGCCCACGGAGCGGGGCGAACAGTGACCGGCGAATCGAACAATTCTTGCCGATTAAATTGCTTTTCAAAATGCTCAGCCCAACGCTCCAAACGTTTTGACAAATTGTGGATAGGCTGTCCACTCTCGTCACGTATAGTTTCACTAACACCAGGTCTCCTGCTGCCTGTTTCCCCTATCAGACGGAATAACTTACGATGGTTGCCAAGGGCAGCGGCCACTTCCATCTCTGACGCACGATGAGACCACCAAGATTCGCGGTCTCTCTTCAGGCTAGCACGGAGTTTTGCCCGGAGCTCTTTGCGAGTTTCTTTGTGCTCGCTTCCAGCCGGGAGTTGCCTGCGGGCATCTATAAGTTCCAGAGACTGCGAAGAGACCCAATGTCCATGTTGTCTATTAGACATACCACATGAGGATTTGCCTGCTGCTAGTATGGTCTGGCGAACATGTGACCAGTGACCATCAATTGTCTCCAGTGAGCGCTTGCTCAACTAGCATGTTAGCGCACTTCGATACGCATTCAGAACAACTGGTTTTGTCAGTTGGCTGGTGTCAATACGCTCACAGCGTCGTCGTGGGCGTCCGCCAAAACGCATCCGCATGTCAGCACATACAAGTGCATGATCAGTGCCCACACATGTGCTCCAAATCGAGCGACAATTCTGGATGCAGCCTCTCCAGCGGTAACTTATCGCAATGTGATCGACCTGCGTGCAAGGCGGGTTCGAGGTTGGTGGGCGCCAAGTCACCCTCCGGCGGGTGCTGTGTCGAAAATTAGTGCTCGCAAGAAATAAGCGAGCATCCTCACACAAATGAAGTAACCGCTCACCGTTATCATTACGGGAACCTACACCGTGTTGACGGCCCAGATGCGGTTAATCAGTGGACAACTTGCCAACTTGTGCGTTCATATCCCCGCCAGCACAACTGTGTCCGTGCTTCTTCTGTGGCGAAGGAGCTGAGTCAGTTGGCGGTAGAAGTCGTTCTTTACCGAAGCATCGCTACAGTTTGTGTGCGCATAGGCAGCGATGATGAATAGACATCTATTAGTCCCGCGCGACTTCGAAGCTTTAAACGAGCCAGCCAATCGGACCGCACACATCCGGCTACTGATTGGAATCCAATCAACCACAGCAGCTTCAGCCCGGGGACTCAGGGCAATGCCAACACCAGCTTGGCCGGTGCTCGAAGCTGCATCGTCAGCGGATAGGCGCAATGAGAAAATACTGTTTGCGTCACCTGAAGGGGATCGCAGAGTGAGCACAGAGCTCGAGTCTTGCAGGCGGGTCTCTGATAAACAGCAGATATCGATCGAGAGGGTCTCCAATGTTCGGACAAGTGCTGCCTGTTGACCGATCTGTAGTAGTGTGTGTACATTAAGGCATGCCAATCTGAAGAAGGATCGAGGGCTCCAAATTGAAGCCGATGAACTGGAATGGACCGCTTGGTTGGACATGGGCTTTTCGACAGGAGAGGAGTGACGCTCCGCGTTCACATGTGAGTTGAAACTAGAAGATAAATGCCTAGCAAAGCATGTTGGGGGAGGGCCAAGAATCGGGGGGTTGAAAACTGGGGGATATAAGTGAAGTTGGAATGGGACGGTAAGAGTGAAAAAGCGTAAGATGGGGAATAAGAAGACGGGAAGGATTGAGCAGGAGCATCCAAACCCCTATCCACCCTGCTCGATGCAGCAGATAGGGCACCGTTTATTATCCTCTGCGGTGGCCAGAGCATCAAGAAATTGTTTGAAGGAAAATTCATAGTATTGCGTGGGCAGGATACTGTCAGGTTGCCCAGGCCTAGACAGGAGAACGATTAGGGTTCTTCACCAAAGCCTTTGGTTCAAAAACCTGACCGCAAGGCAGCGGGTTTGGCGTTGGGCTACAAGGAGTCCATTTTAAGGAATAAGGTGCCCCCCTCATTCCAACCCCCAACCTGGAGGACCAGGAGGCTGAGTTTGTCTGGCCTCTAACCATTGACCAATCTGGTGTGAGTGACTCTGAAGGTGCAAAAGCACCACCCAGCGTAGCTCAATGGATCGCTGAGGCACACAAACCATCGCACCACGGTAAGGTCCAGCCTCATTGCGATGGAATTGATAACGGAAACCATCAAGGAGATCATTTCCGGTCTTTTGCTTATGACCCCCCGCGGTATTCACCGTGCATCTATAAAACGAGCTTGTCGTTTCGCTTTGGAACCGCCTCAACTCGTGTGGGAACTCCCCAATTGCCTTGTAACCACTCACGCAACGAAAAGCTGCGGTTTTACCCTGAGGAGTGGCTAATGTTTGATATGAAATATTGGCCTGGAGGGACTTTGTGTTCCGGTATGCCATGGCTATCTTTGTGGCTCTGCAGTTTTGTTCAATTCTGTGCAAATGTGTTATTGCAATTGTTTGAATGTGTCGGAAACCAGATACGCGGTAGAAACAGTATTTTCGAAATCGTACGCCATGGAGTCTGATTTCCGGAGAATTATCTTAGGGCGTTCTTTTGACAGTTTTGACGAGTTTAATAGTTTGTTTTCAGACTTTATGCTTCTTCATTACGTCAATTTCGTACGCTACAGCAGCAAAACATATAACCTGTCACGGTTAAAGTACGACAA
This sequence comes from Dicrocoelium dendriticum, assembly GCA_944474145.2. NCBI lineage: Eukaryota > Metazoa > Platyhelminthes > Trematoda > Plagiorchiida > Dicrocoeliidae > Dicrocoelium > Dicrocoelium dendriticum. The sequence goes on along the minus strand of OX104065.1, from coordinate 21,440,403 downwards.
GGTGATTTATCGATGTGTCCGCTGCGCTCGGCGGAAGTCAAAAAGTACTGGAGTGAGAAGTGTTTAGTAGGATTTCGCTTCTATTATTCTACATCTTCAGCTCACGTGCTACTAGCCGCCAAGCTTGCGTTACCCTCATTAGAACGGGACGCAAGCTGAAAGTCACAACGTTCGATCTGTCTCACAATCACCCAGTTAATCGCCTTCTTTTGAGCGACACCCATCAATCGCCGTCTGACGGACGATGAGTTCACTCAGTCCGTAGACCTTTTCCGCTACAACACCCCAACAAGCGACATCAAGCAGTTCGTCGAGGTTCGATTCGGAAAGCATATTACCAGCGATGATGTCCGCAATGTTCGTCGTAAACTGAGACCTGGCGTTGAGTGTAAGCTTATTTTGATGGTTTTTATTTTCTGCAGTAAAATTGCATCAGTTATCAAGTCTATGGAAGAGGACGGAGTTGCGCGAATTATTTCTGAGGAAGGCTTGTGCACACACGTATTATTCGCTCGGCATCAACAAATAGAACTTTTCCGCCGATTCTCGCATGTCGTTTGTGTAGACGCTACTCATGCACTAACCGTTTGAAGTAAGAATTGATAGCGGGCTTACTTGTTGCTTGCAGCTTCAAACTATACCAGTTTTTAATAACTGACGGCATGGGGTATGGCCGGCCAATATTTTATGCGTTTCTGCGTCGGGAAGATTACGCATCATTGCTTACGTTGTTCGAAGCGTTTCAGGATATCATGGGTCATGATATTCCCGTCCGCACAATAATGATGGAAAAAATGGCCGCTCAAATACGTGCGGCGCGCGCCGTATATCAATGCGACATTTTGTTGTGTTACTTCCACGTCCGCCAGGCCATCAGGAAGCATGCAAGTGATAAATCTTCGTTACATTCTGTAGACAAACATTAACCGGTCGCGTTATCTATTTCATCGCATGGCAACTTCTAACACGGAGACGGAGTAAAATCTCTTTATATATGTAATCTTCTTATTTTAGAGTTCAACAAGATTTGAAGCTCCTTCAAAGAACAGACCCCACTTTGTGCGCTACCTTACGTTGTACTGGTTGTACATAAAACGCTCGTGAGCGAAACACGCACAAGCTGGACTGGTGCATTTTGGCAATACAACGAACAACCGAGTTGAGAATGCCAACTTGCGATTGAAGAAAGTTACCCATGCATTAGATGGCCTTGTTGCAGCCGTTCGCAAAGTCTGGGCGCATTCGGAAGTTCTCCTGAAAGAGCCCCAGATGCACGCCGCGTTTTTCTGTGACAGGCGTCAGCTACTAGAAGGCAGCGCATATGTTCACCGCGTAGTTTGCCTCTTAACTACGTACGCATGCAACTTAGTGATGCGCCATTTAGCACAACCCATGTTACAAGCAGTTTACTCGCACCTTGGAGATGGAGTGGTATGTGAATAAAGATTTCTGACGCTTCCAGTTTGAGATATCGCACCAGGGAAAACGCTTCACTATCGATTGATCCTTGGGAACATGTACCTGTCCTTTTTATGAAACCATGTGGCTTCCGTGTGTGCATTTAATGGCGCATACAAGCAGCACGCGTATCCGACAAGTAAGCCGTTTCTGATATGTGCATCCATTTGCAGGCCAAATACCTATTTGCATCCGCTGGCTGGCGGACTACAACCTACCCACAGAGTCCATGCCGTTGCGGACGTTGAAAGTCCCCGTTACGAAACCATCTACGTCTAAAATTGCACATCTTGTACATCGTCTGAGAAGTGCTGAAGAGGTTAATCCATCCGGATTTTCGGTACTGTATCAAGAGCTATTGCGAAGGACTAACGAAGTAATTGGTGATTCGTCAGACTTTCAACGTGCAAAGAAACAACCGCGTTGGCCGAAAATTATGGCGCCCACAGATTTGTGTTTCACATGCAGCAAGCCTGTTGTGATTGACGCAGTTCGCTGTGCGCACAATCGGTTACTTTACCATCGAAAGTGTTTGCGTGTGCAATCAGGAGCCCGTTGTACAATTTGTGTCAATGCTTCACAAACGGTATCTGTGCCCATGATGGCAGTGCAATGCTGTACTACCGGTAAGAAAGCAACTTTTTACCTCGATATTTAGCTGTTGGCCGTTCACCCTCACCGGATTTCACAGTTGCCTCTACCCCATCAACCTGCCCCGCTTACGAAGGTAAGCGACAGCTTAGTATAACTATTTCCTGCGCAGACAGTCAGGATGAGATTCAATTCGTCTGTATACGGTACGTAAGAATCAGGTCTCCCCGAAGGCGCCTATAGTGCAGCGAAAACATCTGCAACCTGAGCAGCCTATCGGGATACGAGAGATGTCTCAATCCTTGTACCATTTTCGTACCAACCCTCAGAACTCGTTCAAGTGTCATCTTATCGCGTACCAAGCATGGAGGACAGGCCTGCACGCAGTACTCCAAGTATGGCCTGACGAAGGCTGAGAACAATATAACGAACATTTCATTTGTTATAATGCCGAATGACCTGCGGATCATCCACAGCATTCGGAAACCCTTACGGGTAGCATTTATCCAGTTCTCGCTGGATTTGAAGTCAGAGGATAACGAGATACCCAAGTCAGTTTGTTCAGTCACTTGACGCAATACATTTCCGCCAAGTACGTAAGAAGTTGTGGAGTGCTTGATCCTATGCCTTGGCTATCAATGTCTGCGTGAAGTTTTTCAAAATTTGCTCTGTTTGTTGCTTACGGATAACTAGGACGTGCAAAGATCTGATCGTTCGACTTGGTATTTTTAGTTAGGGTTTTGACGGCAAGCTCGTAGGTTGTACACATTTTAATGTTATCCTAAATCTCAGGGGACGCGTAATCGTCAGCATCCTAAACTTATTCAGCATGGCAACAGTCTCCAAAAAATTAACATACTAAGGCAATAGATCCACTAGTGGCAAGGCAAACGGTGTAAATTCAAGATAGCGAAGCTATCCGATTGGCTGCATGGACGTGCTTAGAATTGCGTGGAGATGTGTATTTTTTAGTCAGCTTTACCTGAAAATGTGTGTTTGAATGCACCAATATGACGATTTCTATTGGTAACCGTTGGCACAAAAATGAACGATGTCAATAAATGAGAAGGACGTTGAGTTACTATCTGGTAGGTAGAAATCACACAATATCATTGTTCCTTCTTTGGAAAGGGATGCAATAAGCTGGTATATCTCTGGCAGCCGTGAGTATCTTATTAGCAGTCAAAATGATTGTTGCACTGGTGGGATCCATTTCGCATTGAGAAGGTTCTGATCGATATTCTGGAAAGCTCTGTGGTTGTATTATGATGCCTAAAAGGGTTATATAAGTTATCAGGTTACAGTGAAATGTTAAGGAATGAAAGTAATACAGCAGCTGTCTATACACCGTTAGATAAATCGGTTCACGACGAAGTGAAGAAGATTTCGCGGGGCCTCTCTTCTGCTCTCTAATACTCAGTGAACTTAAGGCTTAATTGCACTGACAGTTAGAAAATTAACCGTCGCCGTGAACGGAATACATCGAGCTATCTGTCAATGTAAATGTAATTGAGGCTGTACACTTACGGGATTTATCCTATCGTTCCAGTCCCACTTGAACTTGAACTTGAGGTGGTTGCTAATGTAATAAATATACAATGTGAGAGAAGTAGGTTTTGTAAACAGCTTTTATTAAATGATGCCAATGGTTGCAACACAGTACCACAGTACTAAGCACGGGCATCGAATGGATTGCTAGGATACAGATATCCTCTACGATTTCAACCGTAATTAAAGCCGAGCCGTCCTGGTATGTAGCTTACATTTATTTCTAACCACTTGGTAGCTTCCGTAGGTTTTTTGATGAAGCCGTCCGGTAAATTTGGCAGCACTTAGATCTCTTCGTGAGCAGGTATTTAACGGTACGATCTAGCCAAGTAGGATGCGTCGGTGTGCTCCGTATATTAATGTGACCAGCGCACATAACTTCATGTAGAGTAATGTCACAGGGTAATAAATAGACACCCATTGCCTGCAGCAGTAAGAATATACTCAAAATGCCAAAACAACTAAACTGAGGAGAAGAAGTGCACACCGCAATCCACAGGATCCTACTAGTTTTGCAAAGCAGAAGTATGCCCACACATCGAGTGTAATGGCAACAATGCAAGCACATGACGATGGAATGAACATGTTGGCATGTTAGACGTTTATGGGTCACGGGGCATCACACGCCTAGTGAAGGGCATTTGGGATGGGGTGATGAGCCAGTTGCCAGGATGTAAACGGAAATTCGGAAGCTTGAGAGCAATAGGGCTTCACAAGTTACGTCAGTTTCTTAGCACTTTAACCAAGCATGTGATTCTCGGAGCCTCAATACATACAATTACAGGCCTGTTGCACTGGTGATAAAATAGTCTAGATAGCTCATTTAGCACTAGCACCAATGGCGTAGGTCTCGGAGCCTCCACACATATCGGTACAGACCCGGTTCACTGGTGATACAGTAGCCTACGTAGGTCTCGTCGCACTTACCATCAAGAAGGTAGGTCTTGGAGCCTCAATACATATCAGCACAGACCTGGTACACTGGTGGTACAGCACCCTACGTAGGTCTCGTAGCACTTGCCACCAAGAAGGTAGGTCTTGAAGCCTCAATACATATCATTACAGGCCTGTTGATCTGGTGATAAAATAGCCTAGAAATCTCTCTTAGCACCAGCAGCAATGGCGTAGATCTTGAAGCCTCAACACATATCCACACAAACCTCGTGCACGAGTGATATAATAGCCTACATATGTCTTCGTCTACCCGTCCAGGCAGGGTGCCTAAAGCTCATTGCAAGAGCACCAAAAATGCCAATCAGTAGGCATCAATAGCTAGCTCTTTAACAGCACTGGGACAATGCAGAAATGGTGACATGCAAATGATAACAGAATTGTCAAGAAACGTATTGGCACAGATAACATTTCCGAGAACGTTGTCGTTCAGACCCACTCAAAGTGCTCACACAAATGTGCCGGACACGTCATATGCGTCACGTCAACACAGCGGATCACTAAGGAGTGGGGCAAAAGTAATGTACTTAAAGGAAACCATTGTGAACAAGGAATGCATGGGCTTGGAGGCCCAGTTCAACAACAATTGGGCCATTCCTGCGAGGGTTACAGAGCCACCGTCCGATTCATTTACCGAATGTTCCAATCAATGCCGTCAACCGAGCAGTTGCGTCGGGTTGGCAAGAGGGAAGCACACGGAAACGAAACAGGAGGTGGCCCTAAAAAGGGCCAAGTTTGCGTTCTCACAGGCTGGCCCTTAAGCAGTTAGGCAAAGTCGTAATCATCGGCTGCAGTGGTTTATTGACAATGGCACAGAACTTACTGTCTGGCAACCAGCTCATGAAAGTGCTTCTTAAAACGGGTGTCTTTCCAGCAAAGGGTTCATTTGCAGTGGAATTCAGATCTACACTGAGGAGGATCCAGGTAACAATATATTATGACATACTCAAACGCAGGTTTGCGGACAGGCTGCAGCTCCGCCGAAGTGGTCGTCTCATTTTGTAAGCGCATAGGCATAGCGGGTGCGTTGTCCGTACTATGTGACACATATGCATAGCTGCAGCAGGGTACCGCGTCACAACCATCCGAAGTGTCTGAGCGGAGGTGAAAAGCTATTTAAAAGCGCTTGCAAAAGCACACATGCGTAAGCCTTTTTCAGAAATTGTTTCCACGAAACCATCCTGTTCCACGCTCTGCAGGGCCTGCCGCAAATTGGCTAGCAATAATAACGTGACATTTCACCTACATGACACGGGCGAACGCAACCTGCGGCGTACCTTACGGACGTCGTCTCTTGTGTCGTGTTTCCCGAATGCATTCTCGATGTACTGCTTTATGTCACACGTAGGGGTATTGTCTCGAAATAAGTCAGCAGCTTGATTGCATTCCTCCTCAGTGAGTCGCCGATTTAGAGGGTGCCTTTCGAAAAGAAACAGGTTGCATGGATGGTTGTGTGAGAGCTCTAACGTTATCACCTTTAGCTTACGGCCATCCAGAGCAACATTGACACGAGCACTGCAATCGGTGTCTCGAGAACTAAATTGGAAGGGTTAACAACATTATAAACCATATACTATACTCGCCGTATTCCTTTGCTCCTTGTTTTCCGGCGCTTACAGCGCAGGCATTTATAAACGATGCCATCATACCTCACAGCAAACAAAATTGACCTTATTCCTATGCATAAATGACGTAAACAGGGAATAGAATTAATCAAAGCTATGAAACGAATGTCCAACAAAGGTACTCCTAAAGTTAGCCTCCATGGTTGCAATGCGAAATAACAGCCAAATACGACCTCTCACATTAGACCTCAATTAAAGTAGCGACTAAACTCATGTGCATAGATATCAACGGTTATTTGAAAATACCAGACATAGTCGTATTTTAAGCTGTAAAATTGATGCAACTTATGTTTTTATGGCCCACATTTCTTGCAGTTCTATGGTTGCCACTACGTGACACCCACGATGAGCGATTAAAGTGTTGCCCGTGACGCATGCCTGGTACAGTCAGGGTAAACATGACCATGCAGTTTATATGTTGTATGGTCATGTAAATGATAAGGGCAAGTTAGGGGTTATTGCTATATACCTTAAGGTAAATAAATGAAGTCAGTGTAAGCTATATGTTTAAATGACTTATTAAAGCGAGAAGCAGGATCGGTACGCCTTAGCACAAGTACGCGAATATAAGGCCAATTTCCGATGAGTGGAGAATACCAAAGTAACGCTAGGAAAAATTTATTAAGTGGTACGAAACGCCATCTAGTGCCAAAAATAAGGCACCGGAAGATAGCTAGCTAGGGGAAGGGTGTGGTCGCGTACGCGGAGAGCAAATATGGCTGCGGAGCCTGATGAGCGTCGCGTCGTTCGAAGGCGGATGCTATGTTGACTCAAACAAACGCGAGCAACGTTCAAACAGGCGAGCGGCTAATTTGTTATGTACATCGAGAAAATATACTTTTGTGATTTTGTAATATTTTGAGCAGCAAGCGGCAGCCAAACAGGGGAATCTCCAGGTCACTACACAGCCCCCCTCTTAGAAGGGAACCGTAGGTGAACCCTTCGATCTACGTGAGGACTCTCCGTCGCCGGCCAGCCTTCTGCGAGACCAGACGGTGAAACCTGATGCAGCTGCTGGGAGAGAACCAAGGCGATCGGACGCCAAGGGGCTCCCACCGGTGTCCTCCCTACAGGTGCGAAAAACACAAAATGGGGGAAAGGTTCGTAGCGTCCGAGTGCGTAGTGTCACAGCACATGATGTTTGAGCACGTAGTGTCCGAAAAGGTAACGTTCGATTGTCGTTGAAGGTCCGCGTGTCGGGGATATGAAAAAGACGCGGAAACGCGGAGGGTCAAACAGGTGCGAGCGACAGAGCAAACAAAAGGTGATAGCACTTACCGAGTGCGGTAAGCGAATAAAGCGAGAACCATTCTGTGTTTTCAAAACGGTTTTCTCCTTTTTTAGATTTTCATAACGTTTTTGTGGTTTTTGGGGTTTTCAAAACGTTTTTGCAGTTTTTGCGGTTTCCAAGACGTTTTTGCTGTTATTTAGGTTTTTAAAACTGCTGTTTTGTTGGACGGGTTAGGCCACAAGCAAAACGAAGCGGAAAGGAAGAATGAAAAGAAGACTAATCTTTTAATCTCGCTGGCCAATGAACCTGCCTACTTGACCTAGTCGTTTACGGACGTTCGGTCAGAGGCGTTGTCGATCCAGCAGTTCGGTCGGATGCGGAAGCTTCCGGCTCGATAGAATCAGAAGGAACTGAGTTGGAGGGGTTAGTCGGAGAATGCTTCGTAGCATCAGAAGTAAGCGTGTCGTCGATCATAGGATGTGTTGACTCGTCCGAAGCTGGACGGGAGTCATCGTCAATCGCAGATTCCACATGAGCAACCTTGAGACGGTCGATAGAAACGGTTTCACGTTTAAGTTGGCGGTCGATAACGAATACGCGGTCCTTGCATTTAAGAACCTAAGTGGACCTTCGTAGGGTCGTTCGAGTGGTCTGCGTAGACCATCGACTCGAAGGAAAACGTAAGCGCAATGCAGTCGATCTTGTGGAACGAACGATTTACGTCGTTGTTCTCGCACATCGGTTACTTTGATATGGCGCATGCTCGTGGCTAACTGCCGAGCGTAATTCGCGTCGTAGCGGGGTGTTCCGGGGTTTCCAGAAAAGAAGTCCTCAAGTAGTCGAAGAGGATGTCCATATACGATTTGAGCGCTGGACGTGTGCAAATCAGCTTTAAGAGCTGATCGGATACCAAGTAGTATCATAGGCAGTGCTTCGGTCCAGCTTAGTGCATTAGCGGCACTAAGTGAGGCCTTCAGCTGTCGGTGGAAACGTTCCACCATGCCGTTAGATTGCGGGTGATTAGCGGTAGTCCGGATGCGTTGACATCCGAGAAGATCGTTTAAGATCGAGGATTCGAACTGCGGACCGCGGTCGGTAGTCACGGTGACTGGACAGCCATGTGAAGCGACCCAGCGCTCAACAAAAGCGAGCGTTACGGTGTCCGCGGATACGTCGGGTACAGGTACGGCTACGGGCCAACGGGTGTATCAGTTGATCATAGTCAGAATGTAGACCATTCCTCTAGATGGTGCCAAGGGTCCAACTATGTCGAGATGGACATGAGCGAGGTGAGCTGAGACTTGCGGAAAACGACCAAGCGGAGCCGACACGTGCCGCTGTATCTTGGCCTGCTGACACGTTAGACAACCGCGTTCCCAGCGCTTAAGATCGCGTTGCATTCCGAGCCAAACGTATCTCTCGGATATGAGTTTGATCGTGGCTCGGATGCCTGGATGAGCGATGTTTTGAAGTGTGTCGAAAACTAGACGTCGAAAGGTTTCTGGAACGACGGGTCGAGGTCGTCCAGTAGAAGTATCGCACAAGATTGTGCCATCAGATGACGGCAGTGGATGCGATGTGATACGTAGCGAAGAATCGTGTTTGACGTTCAGACAGTCAGTGTCGGTTAGTTGCGCGGTAGCCATGGAAGATAAGTCGATTGCCTGGCCAGCGGTGTGGATTGCGGAGACGCGCGAAAGAGCGTCAGCGACGACGTTATTCTGTCCTGAAATGTATCGGAGGTCAGTAGAAAATTGAGCCACGAAATCCAGCTGACGAACCTCACGTGGTGAGTGTCGAGCTGATTGATTTCGAAAGGCGTAAATAAGCGGCTTATGATCGGTGAAGATAATGAACGAATTACCTTCTGAAACGTGCCTGAAATGTCGGACGGTAGAATAAACTGCCAACAGTTCGCGGCTGAACGTGCTGTACTTGACTTCTACCGGTTGTAAGCGTCGGGAGTAGAAAGCGAGTGGTTTCCAGCATCCCTCAGTGAATTGCTGCAGGACGGCGCCAATGGCGGTGTCCGATGCATCGACTGCAACGCTGAGTGGAGCTTTGGGATCGAAATGGTGAAGCATAACGGCTTCAGCCAAGGCCTGTTTGCAGGCCTTGTAGGCTTCGGTTGCAGCGGGCGTCAACTGGACGTTGCCGTTCTTGCGTCCACGAAGTAAGTCGGTCAATGGACTGAGCAAATCGGCACAACGTGGCAGAAATCGACGGTAGTAGTTGATCATCCCACTAAAACGGCGGATGGCGGCCAAAGTAGTCGGAACGGGAAAGTCCTTAATAGCGCTGACTCGGTCTTCGAGCGGCCGTATGCCATGCTGGTCAATTTGATGACCAAGGAATTCCATAGCTGGTTGCTGAAAGATGCATTTGTCAGCGTTGACAGTAAGGCTATTAGAGGCTAAAATCTCGAAAAGCATCTTGAGGTGCTCCGCGTGCTGTTCTTCTGAAGAACTAGCTACTAAGATGTCGTCAATATAAGGATAAACAAAGTCGAGGCCTCTCGTGACAGAGTCTATGAAGCGTTGAAAAGTATGAGCTGCGTTGCGAAGACCGAAGGGCATTCGCAAGGATTCCAAAAGTCCGAAAGGCGTGATGACTGCGGTTTTCGGAATGTCATCCTCAGCTACAGGGATATGGTGGTAAGCGCGAACCAGTTCGATCTTCGAGAACACACGGGCGCCACGTAGGCTAGCCGTGATGTCCTGAATGTGCGGAATCGGATAGCGGTCGGGGACGGTAGCGTTATTGAGAGCGCGATAGTCGCCACCTGGACGCCAGTCTCCTGACTTTTTAGGCACCATGTGTAGAGGCGACACCCACGGGCTCTTAGACGGGCGAATAATGCAGGCTGAAAACTAACCTCATCTTCCTACATCAGCTTATCAATAACCATCTTGCGAACTCATTGACTCCTTTCCTATCATCGGCCAACATTTCGTACCCTCTTCGTAATAGACCTCACTCCATTATCCTGCCGAAAGCCCACAGAAGTACTCGTGCAATCTTCTATCTTTATAGATATGCGTATGTATGGAATAGGCTTCCACATAATGTGCGGGCATCTGATAATAAAATCCACTTCCGTACAGCACTTAATAGGTACCTCATAGTCAGTCAGGTTTCTACTCTTTTAAGCATTAACAGACTTGAAGACGAACTGTGGGAAAATGGTCCTGACCACATATAAGCGTTTTCACCATCCTATCTCACTTAACTCCAATGTAGTCCAATTGTAGTCCACTTCTCTCATCTGCTTTTTCTGGCTCAGTCTACCGTATTATGCATTCTTTCCGTTTTCGGTCTACTCTTTATTTAATTTATATTTTATTTTCAGCTCGCTTCAGGTAGTGTGACTCACTCAGACAATTTACTGTATGCTTGCTTTCTTCATGTATGCTGTACTTTCTTCCTTCAACCATTTTAGTTCTCTTCTGGCGACCCTCATTTTGTCATCAGGTCAGCGCACAGCCGCTGCTTGATAGATGCCCAGCTGTCACTTATCTGTCAGTAACACCTACGTAATTTTAGTTCAGCATCCTTACCGGCTTTTCCACAGCTCCAGCTACCTTTGTAATATCTCATTACCACCCTAGAATAATTTAACTATCTGCGCGTCGCAGTGTCCTAGCCTCTAGGCTCTGAACTATTTAGCAACCATATTGCATACCTGCGCTTCTCCCGTTTGCTGTCCTTTCACCAGGTAAACTTAGCTCTCTTCTGTCCAGCAAACAACTCTAGTAGTCCGCGAGCAACCGCTCCTTTCTAGACGTCCATTTATCTATTCATCACTACATCTAAGACACATACGCATATTGCAGTCTAGCTCTCTTACCGACTAATCCCGGCACAGGCTTCCTTGCTAGATGCACAGCTGTCACCTTCTCTTCCGCGACACATAAATAATTGCAGTTTAGCATTCTCCTTGACTTCTCCCGCCTCAGGCTTTCTTAGTTATATACTATTACATCCCCGTCATGATTTGAATATCTGCCCGTCGCTGCGTCTTATCTCCTTATGCACTGAACTAACTAAAAGCTGTAATGTATGCCTGCGCACTCCCCGTTCACTGTCCTCCCATCATGAAACCTTTCTTAGCTCGCTTCTCCGGATCAAACATAACTCAGCCTAAGCCTCTCCATTCTATGACGTTCATTTATTCATTACTCGCTCCTTGCTTGATGCTCAGCTGTCACTTACTCGACTGTGACAGCTAATTACTTGTAGTTCAGCCCTCACCGGCTTCTCCCTCCTCAGGCTTCCCTACTTTTATTACATTAGCACCACGGCATGATTTCATCATCTGCGCGTCGCCGCGTCTTCGCCTATTATTCTCTGAACTATTTATCAACCATATCCTATGCTTGCGCTTCATCCGTTCGCTGTCCTCTCTCCATAAAACCTTTCTTAACTCTCTTCTGCGGAGCAAACATCACCCATGTGGCCTGCGCACAGTTGCTCTATTGCCTATCCCTTCTAAACTCCATTTATCCGTTGCATGCTGCAACGTCTGTGACGCCTGCTCATGTAGGATTCCAAATCTTTCACTGGCATTTTCCAGCCCAGTCAACCGTAGCACTAAAATCTTAGCACTATAACAGGACTCAGTATCTGCGCGCCTCTGACTCATATGCTGCGATGTCCTCAGCAGACTTAATGTATGCATGCACTCCGACTGTTTGATGTCCTTCCATATAAACTTTTCAGCTTTCTCTAGCACACCTTCTAACTCTCCAAGTCGGTGCTCAGCGGCTCCTTAGCCTCTCTTTTCTAGACGTCCTCATACCTCTTAGTTGTTGTAACGTCCTCGACTTTTTCACCTGTAAGCGTCCAGCTATTGGACTAGCTTTCCCAGCCGCTTTCCAGTAGTAGCATCCTAGCACCATAGCATGAATTGTGAACTTATACACCGCCGTGGTTCAGCAATATATGATATGACTCTCTCAATCTACTCACTGTACACTTGCATTCTTCCTGTCCACTGTTCTTCTTTATTCGACCTTCTTAGCTCTCGTCTGGCGACCTTCTTTACCTCATCCGGTCAGTGCACAGCTGCTCCTTGCTAGATGCACAGCTGTCACTCGTCTGTGACAGCTAATTACTTGTAGTTCAGCCCTCACCGGCTTCTCCCTGCTCAGGCTTCCATACGTCCATTACATTAGCATCACGGCAAGAATCACCATCTGCGCGTCGCCGCGTCTTTGCCTTTTATGCTCTGAACTATTTAACAACCTTATTTTATGCCTTCGCTCCACACGTTCACTGTCCTTCCATAATGAAACCTTTCTTAACTCTCTTCTGTAGATCAAACATAACTCATGCGGTCTGCCCAAAGCTGTTCCTTAGCCTCTCTATTTTAGACGTTCATTTATTCATTACTCGCTCCTTGCTTGATGCACAGCCGTCACGTATTCGACTGTGACAGCTTGCTACTTGTAGTTCAGCCCTCTCACCGGCTTCTCCCTCCTCAGGCTTCCCTACTTCTATTACATTAGCACCACGGCATGATTTCATCATCTGCGCGTCGCCGCGTCTTCGCCTCTTATGCTCTGAACTATTTATCAACCATATCCTATGCTTGCGCTTCATCCGTTCGCTGTCCTCTCTCCATAAAACCTTTCTTAACTCTCTTCTGTGTAGCAAACATAACTCATGTGGCCTGCGCACAGTTGCTCTATTGCCTAGCCCTTCTAAACTCCATTTATCCGTTGCATGCTGCAACGTCTGTGACGCCTGCTCATGTAGGATTCCAGATCTTTCACTGGCATTTTCCAGCCCAGTCTACCGTAGCACTAAAATCTTAGCACCATAACAGGACTCAGTATCTGCGCGCCTCTGACTCATATGCTGCGATGTCCTCAGCAGACTTAATGTATGCATGCACTCCGACTGTTTGATGTCCTTCCATATAGACTCTGCAGCTTTCTCTAGCACTCCTTCCAATTCTCCAAGTCGGTGCTCAGCGGCTCCTTAGCCTCTCTTTTCTAGACGTCCTCATATCTCTTAGTTGTTGTAACGTCTTCGACTTTTTCACCTGTAAGCGTCCAGCTGTGAGACTAGCTTTCCCAGGCTCCTTCCAAAGTAGTAATATCCCAGCACCATAGCATGAATTGTGAACTTATACACCGCCGTGGTTCAGCATTATATGATATGACTCCCTCAATCAACTCACTGAACGCTTGCATATTTCTTGTCTGTTGTCCTTTCTTTATTCGACCTTCTTAGCTCTCGTCTGGCGACCTTCTTTACCTCATCCGGTCAGTGCACAGCTGCTCCTTGCTAGATGCACAGCTGTCACTCCTCTATGACACCTAATTAATAGTAGTTCAGCATTCTCACTGTCTTCTCCCGGCTCATTCTTCCCTACTTTTATTACTTTAGCACCACAGCATGATCTTATTATATGCGCATCGCCGCGTCTTCGCCTATTTTAGCTCTAAGCTATTTAAGAGCCTTAACGTATGCCTGGCATTCATCCGTTTGTTTTTCCTTCCTTATGAAGCCTCTGTTTGCTGTATTTTGTCGTGCAGGCATCTCCATGTATTCAGTGCAATCCGCTGTTTTGCCTCACATTTCTTACTGTTCCTTCATACCTTACTTGCTGTATTGTCTTAGCTCTTATTACCTGCAGTCATCCGACTCTCGGGCTAGCATTCTCTGGCACTATCCAGCTTGGTACTATTATCTTAGCACCATAGCTGCTGTGGTTAGGCCTCACTGCTCTGATACTCCAAGCAACCTTACTCTACGCTTGCATTTCGGCTATTCCCTGCCCTTCCGTCAATTAATGTTTCTTAGCCTCTTAGTTCTTCCCTCCTCTCACTTGGTCAGCACACAGACGCCCGTTAGCTTCACATTTCTAGGTGTTCATTTCTCACCATTTTCTTAGTACCCTAGTATGACTTGTTTCTCTGCGCGACGCTACACATACATTTGTTCCGGACGTTCGCTTTTCTTTAACTGATCTTTAATACTTCACTTCTATCGATCAATCCTTTTTCACCTAGTAATCTGGGTCCGTTTTTGCAGCAAAGGTTTCGACACTTACCTTTGTAGGAGGTTAGCTCTCATAGGCTTTTCCTATTTCAATAGGCCATAGCACTATATTCCTAGTACCCTCGTGTCGTCTTTCTGTCTTGATCACCCGATAATTTTTACTCGGCGCTTGATTCCTATCTATCCGCTGACTTACCATCTCTTTCGATGTAGGCTGGCCACCAGCCGTCCATCCACCGTTCAAACGTCGCTGTTACCTGAACTCTGCTTTCTATCTTTCCACACAATAGTCGCATCATAGTAAACTGATACTGCGTCTCTGCTTCATGGCGCAACGCTGTATTCCTTGTAGATAGTAGCAAACAACTTAGAGGGCCACTGCTTTCGAAAAACATTCAAGACACCTTCAGCACAATCATTGCTGCACATTGTACATCATTTGTCTTCACTCTAAATGTTATAACATAGGAGTTTAAGAATGTTTGTTTCCACGCCTGTTCGTTGCGGCCTTGGTTGTCTCTCACCTTCCCTTTTCTCCGAGGTTTGGAACTTCTTGGGGATCTGGGATTGGACCGAGAAACCGCTTTTGTCCGGGACAGGACAACCAATAAGGACCTATGGAGCACATGGCAGTACAACAAACGGACACAACTGCACTCATTACCATGACCGTTGTCCAATTATGATAACTGGACTCGATAACTTCACACTCCTGAAAAATCCAGACGCAAGAAATTGACGTTTCGCCCACCTGGATACCCACAAAGAGGATTCTTCTTGAAGCCCCATCCTCGATTCGCCTCAACCATTATGGCTGCCTTGCCCAAGATACCTGCCCAAATAACAGAGAAAATTGAAGGTCATTTGACTGCGGATATCTGAGGGTAAAATCAGTCGAAAACCTGGTCTGCCAGTTGTATATTAGTGCACCAACAAATTTCTGTCAGTGTTCCAGGACGTGGTGGGTTTTCGCTGGCAAGCGTTCTCCCTATAAAAAGCCACAAATGTCCGCGTAACAACACTGCGACGTGGCGGATGTGACTCGCCACCGACTAAAGTCACTGCCCAGAACTACCTACTGGCAAGTCAACCAGAATCATTATTCAATATTGCCCTGACACTTTCGATACTAATTTACACCATGCCTATATAAATAAATAAAAAAATAAATATTTATTCTCGACTATGCGAGGCACGCCAGTTGAGGCATGATCAGGTATGTACGGCTGTACAGACATTTTATGGGAAACTGTAGTGGCAGTAGGAAATTTTTCGTATGTCCATGTTTGGAACTGCGCGATGGTGAACATGCGAAAGAACGATTTGGTTGTAGTGGGATCGGGATCCATTTGTTTGTACATAATCGCACTGCCATATATCGCAGCCATACCTCGACTAATAATAGATAGAGAATCCTGAGTGGTCCATTGGAAGATAATTGAAGAGCAAGCTATCCAGTATGATGATTCTTATTAAGCTGCCAGTGTGAAGTTATGGGCTGTGACTTTATTCGGTGGCAATTCACACTCGCCACGTTGCAGTGTTGTTAAACGGATATTTGTGGCTTTTTATAGGGAGAACGCTTGCCAGGCGAAAACCCACCACGTCCTGAAACCCTGCCGCCAATCCAGTGAATGGCAATTTGTAACTGGCTATGTTTCTTGTTGAACGTTCTTTGGCTCCGTTATTCGCAGTCAAGTTGGGTCCCAATTTTCTGCTGACTGATGCGCTATGCGAGTAGCCATTGCGTGCATGGGTCCTCTCATGTACTAGATCGGTAGGTCAGGAACAAACATTCTTTTTGGATATGATGTTTTGATCATCTGCAGAACCACGAGAAGTCTCGAAGAATATAAATAAAGTAAATAAATAAATAAATAAAGTTTTTATTCCCGACAAGGCGAGGCACGCCTTTACAGGCATGATCATTATGACAATGCGCGGTCAAGAATGTGCAAGAATACGTTATGTTTGCCGTACCAGTGTATGTTTATGTAGGGGGTATGTAATTATGTAGCTGTGTGTGTGTGGGTGTGTAACTGTGAGGTTCCTGTTTGTAACTGTGCTGCTCTAATTTTCACTCTCATATCGTCGGCAAGGCTCGAGTAGAAGATGCATGTCCGTGCGTTGGAAAGGATTATTCGGATACTCACGGGGCAGTGACTTTATTTTGTCGCGAGTCACGACCGCCACGTCACAGTGTTGTTAAGCAGACATTTGTGGCTTTTTATAGGGAGAACGCTTGCCAGGCGAAACCCACCACGTCCTGGAACACTGCCGCCGAACTATTTACTGGAACGGGTCAAACCCGAACCACCCAGCTGGCACCACGAGGAGGTTGTTCGGCTAGCCAGCCAGGTTGTTGAAGTCTTGGAGGCAAGGATAGTTTCCGAAGAAAGAATCGCAGATCCCCGGGATATGTAGTGAAATTGATTAGAGATAGGGGAAACCACGGCCATTTGAGCGGTCAGAGCGGATTGAAGAGCTTAGAATGACCGATTGTTCAAGCTTTGTATTGGCAGGAGAATGTGCATTCCGTAGTCGCAAGTCCTCCAGTCAAGAGATATGTGGAAGAGGCATTGTTAGGTAAATTGGACTCAGTGGTTCATGCCGCGGAAGAATTGTATCAATGCAAGATATTGATTGATTTGTCCGGTTAGTAAGTTGTAAAAAAGTTGATACTTCTCCGCTCATGTCCAGGTAGAGGAACTGTGTGCCTGGTATTGTTGTCGAAACGGAGGACAATTCCTTCGGTGCGTGTCGCCGTACCTGTGTCAGACTCGAAAGAAAAGGAAAACGAACAGAGCCAGCCACACAGACGGAAGAAAGGAATGCATCTGGAATGCAGTCAATCGATTCCGGCGATGCCTGAACTATTGTACCCCTATGCATGTAAATGTTATTTAAATATCGCATATACACGTATATAATAAGTGGCAAAATACGACGAGAATCGAGCGGATCAGTAAAGAACGAAAGATTAAAGATGAATCGGGAGTGTTTGGGGAGGGGTCAGAATGCAAAATTGCGTTTAGATGAGACTGGATAAGTCAGCAAACTGAAGCTAGGCAGTCAGGTTAAAGTGGGAGTAGTAGTAGTGAATGTCACGAGAAAAGAAAAATTGCGGGACTACAGCGGCTATATAGAAATCCCGTTAGCATATCAAACGAAGCTCTCAGGCTGAGGGACAGGGTGTGTTGTTACTACACAGCCTAGAACATGTGCGTCTCTGATTTCTGGAAACAATCAGAAAGTAGTAGACTGGTCAGACGAGGCTAGAGTGGAGCCAGGCCCAAAGTGTGATCCGTCCAATGGATAAAGGAAGGCAGACAGAGCGCCAAAATGAAAGAATGTCATGGTGAAGGAGACACTTAAGGGGAAGTGGAAGAGCCTACAAAGATCTCGAGGTGTTGCGAAGGAACCTTTGGACCTGTTGATGGTTCAAAAGTATGGGCTCAGTATTCGGAAAGCAGGAGACCATGAAGATGATAGGAGGATATCGGCTCATGGAGAGAAAGCCGTATTATAAATGTCAGAAAATTAACAGAGCGTCAACAGGATAGAAGTGCGAAAGATAAAAGCGGATATACTAGTGATGAATCATGAGCAGTAGTGCTCTGGAGGCGGAGGAGCAGAGCATTGCGTCTGCAGAGACTAGATCATTCAGACCTCAGAAGTTCGAGAGAGGTCAGAAGGCAGGAGGCCGTACAGCCAGAACCAGATAAGTCAGGCATGAGTGTGAAAAAAGGCTCTATGGGTGAGAAGAGAAAAATAAGGAACCCCAACGATATGCTCCAGGTGCTGTGCGCAGACCGTTGGAGCTTCCGGTTTCTGTTCATTAAGGTCACGGAAGTCGGAAGATACGAGATTGTTGAGAGGAGCCCTGAATGTCAGCTTGTAGGGTGAAAGTCGTATTAGAAAATTCTAAGTGCTGGCAGAGAGCGTCGACAGAAATGGACATGTTAAGGAAAAATGGGGACATGATACTAAGGTTCAATCATGACCACAGGTGGTCTTGCGGTGAGGGAACAGACGTTTGTCGGCAGCGTCTAGATCATTAGATCACAGAAGTCCGAGCGATGGCAGAAAATAGGACAGCGTACAGTCAAACCCGGGTAAGTCAGCAAGCTGAAGCTAGGCTTCCAAAGTAAGGTGGGAATAAGTAATCAGTGTCATCAGAAAGCAGTTTGGGAAGCAAGTGGCTATATGAAAAGGCGGTTGCATGCCGAGGAACGGTCTTAGGATGAGGGGGAGAGAGCACCAGGACAACAGCGCCTAGATCGTTAACTTTTGGAATGTAAGGAAGTAGTCAGAAAGCAGGAGGCTGGTCGGACGCCGCTGGAGTAGTGCCAGATCCGGAGAGTTGCCTGACCAGTGGTAAAAGGAATGCAAACAAAATGAGAAAAGGAAAATTTTCATTGATGAGTGGAAAAGTCAGCGAGATTCCCGACGTGGTATGAACAGACCATTGGGTCTGCCGACCGTTGATCGTTAGGGTCACAGAAGTCGGAAGGTGGGTCGTTCAGACCAGACTCGAAAGTCGACTCATAAGGAGAAAGACGTAATAGTAAGCTATGCATTTTGTCGGATCGAATCGGCAGAAACGGACAAGTTAAGGATGAGAGGGGACATGGTGATAGCGATTATTCACGACCAGCAACGTTCTTGAGGCGAGGGAAACAAAGTGTTGCGTCGGCAGTGGCAAGAA
Source organism: Dicrocoelium dendriticum (assembly GCA_944474145.2). Taxonomy (NCBI): domain Eukaryota; kingdom Metazoa; phylum Platyhelminthes; class Trematoda; order Plagiorchiida; family Dicrocoeliidae; genus Dicrocoelium; species Dicrocoelium dendriticum. The sequence goes on along the minus strand of OX104065.1, from coordinate 21,421,283 downwards.
CAGTGAGATCGCAGAAGCCCAAAGGGAGGTCAGAAAAAAGAAGACCATTCTGCCTATCCCTGATCAATCGGGTCACAGCAGTCAAAAGCAAAGAGACCACTGAGACGGAAAAGCAGACTGATAAGTCTGCCCATCCCTGGTTATTTAGGTCACACTAGCCAGAAACAAAGAGACCATTGCGAAGAGATTAGAAAATCAGCTCAAAAAGTGAAAAACGTAAAGTAGACCGATAAGTCTGCCTATCTCTGATCAATAGGGTCACAGTAGTCGGAAGCAGGTGGTTCCCTGACCGTTTAAACTACGCACGCGATAATTCAAAGTTTCGTCAGCCATTGATGACTCTATATCTCATGACTACTTACACAATTTCCGCAGCCTGTACAACCTTCTGCTTACTGCCGACTACACTCATACCAACGTGTTTGTTGCGAAGCAATATTGCATGTAAATATTGATCATGCCTTACTTGGTGTGTCTCGACAAATTCTAGAATAAACTATTTAGTTACGAAGATGCTGACTCAACCGCAGCAAGCGCTGAATTACCGACAAAGGTGTGAACACCTTAAAATTCAGCCCCTATGGCAAAGGCGCATTATCCTTAACAAGTGCTTCTTACACAAGCTAATTCATAGAAAGTTGCACAGTAATATCACTTGTCTTACACTAAGGAGCGCGTCTGAATCGAGACTCCGAAACAAGGGCCATTCCATTACTCCGCTAAAGGCAAAGAAGAGACCGCGGTCTCGTTTCTTCTTAGTTGTCTACGTGAACATATGGAACCGGTTGCCTCCCAGAATAAGAGAAATCCAAAATTTGCAGGTCTTCAGGAAGGCGATACAAAAATTCCTATGTTTTGGCAATTTACAAAGCACCTTCCATATCTGCGATTCGCAAGACCACTTCTTTGAAACTGGCCCTGATGTAGTTTAAGGACGCCCACGATGTAGTGCAAGACATCTAAGCACCTTCAGCTCAAAACTCATCCACATTCATTGTGGTTACCGTTCTAGCACCTAAGAGACTTTAACGGTATCCGTCGCACCCATTTTCCGAGGTTTAAGAATAGGAAACTGAATACAAGATGATCTTATTCTTCACCGACCTCTTCCTTCAATCCTTATTTCTTATCTACATCTTCATCCCTTCTATTCATACTTTTATCACTTTTCAACTTCTTGACCACTGGATCAGTGGAAAAAGTATTAGGCTTATGACCTCTAAGGTACCCCTAGTAAAGGCATACTACTAGACCTAAGCCTTGCATAGAATGTTGAAAACGTTTTCTGCTGCGGATGCACCTGAGCGTAGCATTAGAATTGTCCAAAATCGTCTAAACGCCGGCTTTAAATGAACATTTATGTGTTTTCCTAGATGTCGGTTGCCAGCGGGCCCTAATTGAAGCTTTTTCATTAAGTCTGAGCACTAGTTACTATACTCAGCAGTTTCCAAACACTATCAGTAGTTAAACCGCAAAATAAAAAAAATATATCTCTTATTGTTGACAAAGAGCGCACTTTAAAAGTTCTAGGCCCATGAATCAGACATTTTGCTCTCCACTTAATCTCTCTTGACCCCATATACTTAGCTTTATCTGGTATACATGTGACTTTTGCTATTGGCAACACTAGTAAACAGGTATATTAAAAAAACCAGATCCTCTTCTTTAACTGCTTTTGCTCGTAAAACACTCGCATTTTCAGATTTCATTTCACTGGCACGAAAGCTAACCAATGACAGCGGGGCCCCTGTCACACTGGCTGGCTGGTGCACCAGAAACTTTCCATCACCACTTTTTTTCTCTTAGCCGCCCGTGTGTCATTTATCTTTTAGCTGGCTCCAAAGCCTAACATGCGTTATGCGTAATGGCGGGTAAACGACCAGCTCCCACTGGTTTTTGTTACTACTCTACTCCTGAATTACCTTATCGCTGTTTGCCTGGGGTGCTAGAACAGCTCTTGACAGGAAATCACAAAAGAAATAGGCGGTGTGACATTAGAGTGCCAGTTAACATTGCCATCTGGATGAACCCCGCCGGCACTATATTCGGAACTTAAAAATGGAGAGAAAGAAATCAAAATTCATCAAAGAGCCGCACAATAGTGTGCATCTACATATGAGGCATAACAATACCACAAGTATAAGCAAGCTCAACCACCAGAAGTAGAGTTGTTAAAGCCCAACCAATGTAGACCAAAACGGATTTCACGCCCAAATGCAATTAGCTAAATTTTGCAAAAAATTTTCCCATGCTTATTTCTTCATTATTGGTGACAGGCTTTTAAAGCTCACTGACGTTAGAGACAGAACCACATTAATATAGAAAATCGGCTCTAAGTGATAAATCTCGTGATGTTTAGCTAAGTTATGTGTGTATTTTGCAGGCCGAATTCTTTCAACGGATCTGAAAGATCCTCTGAGTTACTCAGGTAGATCTGGCTCATGCGGCCTTGTTATAAGATTTAGAAAAGCTTAGAGGCTTAAAAAATGCTAAACTCTATTTTACTGGTTATTTATGTGGCTCAGTATCCAGTGTAAATGGTATGCTGTGGCCTTCTAACCGTGAGTTAATTACAAGCTCCCCTGAATTCCCGTGTAGATATAATATCCCTTGCTGGATTTCTAGCGTTTTCGCGCAAGCTCATCCCTTAATTGCATATATTTTTCATGCTTGCCTGCAAAGTTTACTTTTCGGCCACCTGCGCAGTCCGTAGTTGTCGCAGGGTCTAACGGGCTAATTAGAGCATTTCTGGATAGCTATGCCTATCTAGAACATACACCGCTTCCCTACATTTTAAATATTATTTTATTTTTTCTGCTATCTGCCTGCAAAGCAAAAAGCCATTTTTAGCGAAAAATAAAAAGGGCGTTATTGTAGACCATCGTTTACCTGCGAATAACTCGCAAACTACTGCACGCATGGTGTTGCTTTTACGTTCATCGTATTCAGGCGCTAAAGCTGGTCCAGACCAGTGTACTTTTGTGCTACTTTAAGCGGTATTCTAACTGTAAAAAGGCTTTTTCTTTTATCTGAGAATAACTCAGGTTGAAATTTTGCGCCGGAGAGCATTATCAGCGTAATAAAGGTAGTGCTATATTTTGTTGTTAAATGGTATTTTTCTACTGAAGCACGCAGATTTATTTTCTCTCTTAACAAATTGCTTCTATTTATGTCTGCATTTATCGGAATTGTTTTTAACTTTTCGTATGCCTTATAATCCCTTCATTCATTTCTTCTATGTGCGCAACAACAATTGGGGCAACTGAGTGGCCAATGATTGTGTGATCAATTTAAAGTGAACTTGTGGCAAATTGGATTCTGTTCCAAGGAGAAAAGGCAAACTACACCTCCGCGAAGTATAGACAATAAAAGAACAAGGAGCTCAATATCGCCCGAAGGAACCAGAAAAATGTCAAGTTGGGCGCCTGCGACCCAGTAGCTTTATACTAAACAGTGCCAATGCATTTGCAATTGCTAACGATGAACATATACTTTGCCAACTTCCATGCAAGAGCATCGGATAAATGTAAGCATTGATCTGAACCCTTTAGGGTGCAGCCTCTAGCAGGCCTATAAATATACCAATTTATTTATTTATTTATTTATTTATAAATCTAGCATGTGCTGGAATTCGGAGCGTGCAGTTTTGAGCTTGTCGGGGGTCATGCGCCTGGCTTTTGCGAACACAGGCGGACCTTTCGTAACGCGGTGATATGTCGCGGCGTCGGTTGCGGAAGGCAACGGGACGGCAGGACGGAAGGTCTGCGGAAAACCATCGAACAGCGTTTGCCCGACGTGCGAACTAAGTTAAGTCGCGTACACGGGAATGATTGACGCGGTGTCGGTCAAAGTCCCATTGACTGGGCGATTCGTAAGGCGGTCAACTAGAAGGTGTCGCTTAACGTCGACGAGTAGGTGGTAATGACGTAAGAAGTCGAGACCAAGGATAGGCGTTTGAACATGCGCAACGAGGAAGTTCCATTTGAAAGCGCGTCGGAGGCTGAGATTTAGCGTGCGCGAGCGTTGACCATATCCACGGATAATGGTCCCGTTAGCTGCGCGTAATGAGCTAGTCACCTTCTCGGTCGGGTCGTTTGGATCACGCGGAAGAACGCTGACTTCTGCGCCAGTATCGACGAGATAGCCAACTCCGGTTCTACGATCGGTGACGAAGAAAAGGTGACTGCGTTGACCAGCTACGTCCGTCGCCTCTACGTGCTGGTCCGCCCGTTTCCCTGCTGCTGTCGTTTGAAGGAACAGGGCGACGACATGATTTAGCTCGCTGGCCGAATCGTTCGTGGTACCAGCAGTAACCGTTTCTATTCGGTGATCGCGAAGAAGAGTTCGAACGTGAACGCGAACGGCTCCTGGAGCATTTACAGCGGTTATGTCCCGAGGCCGAAACTTCTGCGAATTGTCGAGTCAATGTTGCTATCTGGGATTTAAGCGTGGCGATATGGTCGTCCGGTTTCGTGTGGACCTGCGAAACCTGGCCGTACGACTCCCAAATTCGGTCGGCTGTATCGGCCAGTTTAGATAAAGGTGCATCCTCACTAGCGCAGAAGATGTGTAGCACCTCGCGCGGAAGTTGTTGCAACCACATTTCCCGAAGAAAAGAATCATCTATCGAAGTGGGTTTAGCTAGGCTCTGCATTTTTCGAAACAGCTGAGACGGCTTAAGATCGCCAAGATCGGTTTCGTTGAGGAGTTTTCTAACTGGTTGTCGCTCGGATAAGCCTGTTCTTCTCAGAACAGCTGTCATAAATAAATAAATAAATAGGTATATTTCTAGACCTGCTAGAGGCTGCACCCTAAAGGGTTCAGATCAATGCTTACATTTATCCGATGCTCTTGCATGGAAGTTGGCAAAATATATGTTCATCGTTAGCAATTGCAAATGCATTGGCACTGTTTAGTATAAAGCTACTGGGTCGCAGGCGCCCAACTTGACATTTTTCTGGTTCCTTCGGGCGATATTGAGCTCCTTGTTCTTTTATTGTTAATACTTCGCGGAGGTGTAGTTTGCCTTTTCTCCTTGGAACAGAATCCAATTTGCCACAAGTTCACTTTAAATTGATCACACAATCATTGGCCACTCAGTTGCCCCAATTGTTGTTGCGCACATAGAAGAAATGAATGAAGGGATTATAAGGCATACGAAAAGTTAAAAACAATTCCGATAAATGCAGACATAAATAGAAGCAATTTGTTAAGAGAGAAAATAAATCTGCGTGCTTCAGTAGAAAAATACCATTTAACAACAAAATATAGCACTACCTTTATTACGCTGATAATGCTCTCCGGCGCAAAATTTCAACCTAAGTTATTCTCAGATAAAAGAAAAAGCCTTTTTACAGTTAGAATACCGCTTAAAGTAGCACAAAAGTACACTGGTCTGGACCAGCTTTAGCGCCTGAATACGATGAACGTAAAAGCAACACCATGCGTGCAGTAGTTTGCGAGTTATTCGCAGGTAAACGATGGTCTACAATAACGCCCTTTTTATTTTTCGCTAAAAATGGCTTTTTGCTTTGCAGGCAGATAGCAGAAAAAATAAAATAATATTTAAAATGTAGGGAAGCGGTGTATGTTCTAGATAGGCATAGCTATCCAGAAACGCTCTAATTAGCCCGTTAGACCCTGCGACAACTACGGACTGCGCAGGTGGCCGAAAAGTAAACTTTGCAGGCAAGCATGAAAAATATATGCAATTAACTGCATCTTAAGTCTTTTGGTTGTCAGGAAGATCTAGAATGTCATCAAGGTCATCGACGACATTTAGCGGAAGCGCGGAAACGACAAGGTGGAACTTGGTCTCTTCGGACCTAATACCACGCAAAGAAAATGGCGACCCTAGCTGACCAAACCAAGACTTAGGATTAGTCTCGCGAAAAGGTGCGATAGGAAACGTAACTGTGCCGAACTGAACGTCAGAACTTGCGCGATCAGTTTCCATAGCGAGCAAAATAGCGAGCCAGCGAAATTAAACCGGAAAATGAAAAGTGAAAATCAGACGGGTTAGCGAAAAAATGTGGCCAAATCTGAAAAGAAAGGTTAGAGAAAACTCACCGGATACTGACCAAAATCGGGGTCACCAATAAAGCGAGACGCAGGATCGGTACCCCTAATAACCAATACGCGAATATAAGGCCAATTTCCGATGAGTGGAGAACACCAAAGTAACGCTAGGAAAAATTTATTAAGTGGGGCGAAACGCTATCTAGTGATGAAAATATGGCACTGGAAGATAGCTAGCTAGGGGAAAGGTGAGGTCGCGTGCCCGGAGAGCAAAGATGGCCGCGGAGCCGATGAGCGTCGCACCGTTCGAAGGCGGATGCCATGTGGACTCAAACAAACGCGAGCAACGTTCAAACAGGCGAGCGGCTAATTTGTTATGTACATCGAGAAAATATAATTTTGTGATTTTGTAATATTTTGCGCAGCAAGCGGCAGCCAAACAGGGGGATCTCCAGGTCACTATATTATTTACCCTGTACATTTTTGCGCGTTTCCTATCGTCTGCCATGCATGATGATGCAGTTACAAATTGAAACTGCGAGTTCGTTTTATAGATACACGGTGATTACTGCGGCAGGTCATAAGAAAGGGCTGGAAAAGATCTCCCTGATGGTTATCGTTATCGATGCATTATATATCGATGTGTGCATAGCAAGCGTAAGGATGAGAAGGCGAAGCGGTAAGGTGCATGATGATTTGACGGCTGTTAAATCTTTCAGGTATAGTTGCTACAACTGCAAGACCCGATTTTCTATATTGCTGTAAGGACGTTCAGTTCAGTTCAGATGGGACTGGAACGATAGAATCCCGTGAGTGTTCCATCTTGAGTGGATCGTTGAGCGAGGAATGGATGAAGTGCATAGTTATTGATGGATCTAAAACGGAACACCCGTATCGCACCCTGGCCAACCAGTTAGTGCCCACGTTTCTTGCCTTAGCAGTCCCTGCTGTGGCAATCACGTGAAGTAGACAAGGGATGGGAAGAGATCGAAGGTGCAGAATAAGGAAGTGCACTTTAAATAAGAAAATAATACCAATATGTGAAGAAAAGTAGAGGAACGAAAATAGAAGTACGAAGATGCAAGCTATTCAGGAAAAGGGAAAGTTTTGGTGTTGCCACCCAAGAGCTGGCTAGCCGAACAACCTCCTCGTGGTGCCAGCTGGGTGATTCGGGTTTACCCCCCTTCAGCAAATAGTTCGGCGGCAGTGTTCCAGGACGTGGTGGGTTTTCGCCTGGCAAGCGTTCTCCCTATAAAATGCCACATATGTCCGTTTAACAACACTGTGACGTGGCGGTTGTGACTCGCCACTAACTAAAGTCACCCATTGCTTAACCGAACAATCTCTTCAAGTCCACAGATAGCAAGTACTAGCGACACCTTCAAACACATTCAAGCAAAATGACAGGAGACATTTACCAATCCCATAAACAAAGCTAAACACGCCTTCATGCAAATTTACATACATTCATATATAAACATATGTAACAATCCCATTGTTCCATTGTACATTAACTGATCACATTTTGTACTCTTAACATGATCATGCCTGCGCAGGCGGGCCTCGCTTAGTCGAGAATACACAATTTATTTATTTATTTAAGAGCGTCAAGTTGCCGCTCAAGCCCCTTAACCGCACATTCCCTGATAACATTTTCCGAAAGCATATTCCAGCGGGTAAGTTACGGGGGCTACCTTCTAAAGCATTGCATATTCGTTGACGCCACGGGGTGTGATGTCCTTGTTTACGCCTTATTACCAGCTGAGACGACGGAGAGTTATTTGGAGACGGTAACAGCTATGCGTCCAATGGTTCTTAGCACGGCATCCGTGCGGACTATTGCGGTAGACAGAGGCGCTCAACAAATGAATGCTTTCTGGGAGTTGTATCCGGAGGCGTGTATGTTAGTGTGCCGGGTCCACATGTTACGGGACAAACAGACGGTGCAGTCAGCTCAGTTGCGGACCCAGCGGAAAAGGCTTTTCTGATCCGTTTGCCGAGGAACCTGATATTCACGCCTGAGGAGACGCGTTATCACAGAATTCTAGAAAAAATTCGGCAGATAAATACGGAATGCTTTCAGTATTTCCGTAGAACATAGATTTGATGGTGGAGGTGTTGGGCGGCGCGTCAACTACGGCATGTGATTATGTTCAGACGCAATTCTACTAATCTAGTGGAGAATGAAAATTTGCAGCTTAAACTGACTTTGAGCGAACGTTCCTCCTTACGTGTGCTTTTTGCGGTGATCGTGCGAAAGGTATGGCTGATCGTCATAGCACTCAGTTAGAGACGGAGTGCATGCGAAGTAATGCAGCTGGCGATGTATTTTTGATATCATAACTGGTAAGCAGATTGACGGCATATGCTCGCAAAAGGGTGATGAGGCATTATCAGCGCACGACTATTATCGGTGTCCTGCGGGATAGACCGTTCTGGGTGATGTCAGAATCCGGGTCTGCTGTCTACTCCGTTTGCATACACCAGGACAGTAACTGTGACTATACTTTCAATCCTCATTGGCGTATGCCTTGCGGCCACATATTGCACGTTGCGGTGGAGGAGAATCGGAATGTCCACGGTGTTCTTCAAGGATGTCGATGGTTGATTGATCCGGCGGTACAATCTGAAACGGCGGAGAACTTGGATTGCGGTCAATGTGAAACAGTCTCCGCAGCTGGACATGCATACAGTGTGCTAGACAGGCTCATAAATATTCGTTCCTTGCAAGAGATGCATAGGAAAATCAATGTAAACGTCCAAAGTCTCGGCTCATAGGGATAGCTGAAAGCCCTGGATGTTTTGCGTGCTTTCGGGAACGTTATCTCCGCTAAGTTGGATTACAACATTCGCTGCGACACGTCAAAGTGTTCAGAAAGTATACCGCCGTGCACGGCAAACGTACCACGTTTATTGCGAGGTCAGTGTGAAAAGGTGATGCAAGTTATTGTCTTGGGCTCCGTTGAAATGTCGGAGAACTTTGAGCACCGCATTATGATGGATGGCAGTCAGAAAACCATCCCAGGCCCGTCAACTTCCGCTACTGTGGTCTCTGTGGGGAATGCAGGGCATCGGAAACGTGTTGTAAATCCGGCTTCCGATACCAGCACAATGTGCGCTACGCAATTTCGTCGGCTGCCGACGACTACCACCGCTAGATACAGAACGCGGAGCAAACGTCGTGCACGTGGAAACGCAAGTGGCCTGATTCCAACAACTGCTTGTGAATTATGTCTGCAGGAAGAGGACTTTGGAAAGCGTGGTAGCGATTTCTCTTGGTTGATGTGTGACAGAGCTCAAGGTGGTTTCAGCCACCTTGCGCATCATATCATGGTGAGGATACTTATGAATGCGTGTACTGCAGAATGTAAGTTCCCGGTATTACATGTAATGATTAAACACATTGCAGGTGACCAGGAGAGAACAGCACGGGCGTATGCAATTGGAAGCCATTTGCAGAAGTAAACGCGTTACATTGTATTCTCGAATGTCCATCACACTGTAGGTAAGTTTTTTGTTTTTATGAAAACAATCATTGCATGTGTCTTTGGTTTATGTTGCCTTTCCTTTGCGTACGTGTAGTAAGGCAGCAGTTGCAGCAGCATGTTCGGTTATGCTAACAGTACGGCATGCTGTGTGCAGTCTCATCTTGCTGACGCCTCATCTTCTGTAATGGTGAAAGCGTGATCATCAACATTAAACATGTTAGTTATAGGTGGAAAAACGTAGCTGTGTCGCAAAACGTTGGATAAAACAGGAAGAGAAGATATTCAACAGGTGCAAGCCAGCGGTGATACTGTTAACTAAAGGGCATGGTTTCGGTAAACTATCAGCCGGTTACTATTTCGCAAAAATTCAACTTCAGCTGGAACTACAAAGATAGAATCCCGCGAGTGTTCCATTGTGAGCCACAAACTGATGAAGTGCATAGCTATTGATGGATCTAACACGGAACACCCGTATCGCACCCTGGCCAACCAGTTTATTTTCACGTTTCCTGCTCTAACAGGCCCTGCTGTTGCAGTCACGTGAAGTAAGCAAAGGATAGGAAGAGAAATCGAACGTACAGAATAAGAAAGTGCCCTTTAACTAAAAAAATAATAGCAATGCATGTTGAAAAGTAGAGAAAAGTAAATCGAAATACGAAGATGCGAGTTACTCAGGAAAAGGGAAATGTTTCGTGTTGCCAGCCAAGAGCGTCAAGGTACTGCTCAAGCCCCTTAACCGTACATTCCCTGATACCACTTTCCGGATGCATGTTCCAGCGGTCGATAACTCGGCGTGACAGACGGATTTCCGCCATAAGCCGACCGGACCGCGATTTGTCCAGCTTCAATGAATGACCACGTAGAACAGACAATCCAGCGGGACTGAGTAGCCAAGGTAAAGCTGGGCCAACCTTCCCAGTTAATATACCATAGGTAGGATTACATCTCCACTAAACCTTTGGTAGTGCATTGGTTGCATTCCCAAACTAAGTAGACGCTCGGGGTACGTCCGTCCCCGTAGTCCCTCGACTAACCTAGTACCCACTCGTAAAACCCTCTCCTGCTCCATTTTGTCCCGGACGAGGCAGGGCGGACAAGCCTGGACGCAGTATTCCAGATGAGGGCGAACGAAAGCCGAGAACAGCCTCATAAAGATGCCGCCCGTCAAGACTCCGAAAAAAGGTAGTATCAACGACATGCGGAAACCTCTGCGTGCTGCCATTATCCAGTTGTCGCCGGAGTGTAAGGCCGAAGTCTACTAAGCGTAGATTAACTTCGCTAGATACACGGGAAGTTCGACCCCACTGATCAATACTTCGTAGTGGGACAAAATCCTACAATTCGAAGGACGGGACAGTTTGCCTGATTTATGGGCAGTAACCATAAACTGGACCGGGCCCAAAGCTTATCCAATGTTCGCTGAATACCTTAGGAACCCCAGGTACATGGACAATGTTCCACTGCTTTAGGTCATCCGCAAATAGCAGCGATGGTACCTTAAGCTCCGCGGGTAGGTCATTCACATTGATAGAGAACTGTGGCGGTCCAAGGACCGAGCACTGCAGCATGCCGCATGAAAAAATGCCTAAACGATAGGCCCCGGCCTACCCGTACACACTATTCTCCACCCTCCAAGAAGACACTAAAACAATAAAGGGCGCGGCCAGGTAACCCGTAGGCGCTCAGCTTTCGCACGAGTCTCAAATGGGGTACCTTGTCAAATTCCTTAGAAAAATCGAAGAAAAGCTCGTCCAGTGTGTGGCCGTTATCCACTGCATCCGCCCAATTTTCGCGAGCCACCAGCAGATTCGTCAGACAGGAAAATCCCTTCCAGAAGCCGTGTTGCACATTGCTAAGTAGCTTAATGAACTCAGCTGACTCTCCAATGAATCTCTCACCAGTTTATCGATGAGTTTTACTATTACACTCGTCAGACTAACTGGCCTGTAATTTGCACGCAGACCCCTGTCCCCATGTTTGAAGATGGGACAGATGACAGCTTCCTTCCATTCTGAGGTCAATGCACAGCTCTCAAGCTATTTCTGAAGCACCGTAACGAGCGGTCCACTTAGTGCCGCAGCCAACTCATGCAACAACTTCGGGTGAATTAAATCAGGCCCAGAGGTCTTAAAAGGGTTCAGCCCTTCTAACGGCCTATGAACTGCAGTCTCCGCTACAATAAATTCAGATAGTCTTGAACCAACTGGGATCTTACAAACCAGCTCAACGTCTGTCAAATAGGTTTCCTTACAAACGCTGTCACATATTGCCCACTGAGTACACAGGCATTGTCGTAATCCGTATGCGCATGAGTGCCGTCGTCACGCATCAATGCTGGAATTGACATGTTCGAAGCGAAGCGCCTTTTAAAATAAGGGAAGAAGCTTTTTGATTTCTCTGAAACTTCGTCCGCTAATCCCCTCCAAATTGAGTCGAGCATCCCTTAGGTCTTGCTTACGCCGTTTCTAACCGTACGGTTCCTGTCATAAGTATCGGTGGACGGAGCATCTCGGTAAGTCCGCCAACATCTAGACCTCTTTGTGAGCAGATGCCTGCCAGTGGGATCTATCCAGGGCGGCTGTGATCGAAACTCCTTTCTCCTTCTGACTGGGATGAAGGGAGAAGAGACCTCTCCGAGGTAGGACTTAAATTCATCCCAGGCAAGCTGGACAGTATCGTCGTCTGAGATCTCACAATGGAAACCAGAAGCCTTGGCTATCATTGTTTGATAGCCTGCGTGCCATATGTTCGGGCGAGACTCAACAGTACTCTGGTAGCGTCTATACAGAGTACAACTGAAGAGCAAACAAACATGGTCACTAGAACCCAGTGGATTTCCGTAAGTAACATCACCAAGCAAATCCAGTGACTTAGCAAATTCAAGGTCTAAGACAGACGGTGGTTAGGTGTATATATACCTAGTGGGAAGGTCAATGAACTGGTGCATAGATACTTGGGGCGTAAGCTCAAGCAAATCAGCGCCGAATGTGCCTGACGCTTAGTCGCAAGAAAGATATGCCCAGCAAAACTCTGGGAGGTTGAAGTCGCCCATCAACAAACACTTATTGGCGGACTGGGAGCAAAAGAATTCTAGTACCTCTTTGGATACGCTCCCAGGTCTTCTATACCCAATTACAACTGTAACCTGAGCCGAGGGTGTGCTAATAACAGCCGACAGAGCTTCAACAGTTGTCTGCCGACTGAAATAAGCAAGTCTTCAAGACGTCCAGTTTGCAACTCACGTAAACAGAGAAGACACCAAGCTGCTCGCCAACAGAGCGATCGCATTAAAATAGTGTGCAGCCAGATAGATGTACTTCACCAACCATGGTGTTCTGAGACAGCCACGTTTCAGTGCATGCGAGTATATCAGGATGAGACACATTTACAGGCAGACATAACTCCCACACCTTAGGCTGCGCACGTTACTTAGCACTATCTGAAGGTTTTCGCTAGATCCAGACCTGGGTCGTGCTCAACAAGAATAGATAGTGGTAGGGCGGAAAAGAACCGCCGCCTGACCACCCGAAAACCCACTAACCGGAGACCTTGTTCACCGGCCGCTTGCCTGCTTTTGAGGTCCTTGATGGCCTCCCTTAGCTTCAGCCTATCGGCCAGCGGAAGGTCCGGCTGGTCACTAATATTTGTACCTTTCAGCTTAGACGCAAACCGCATGAGAGGATTGCGTTCCTCCGCGGTAGAAAGTACCACACGAAGTAGCTGCGGTCGCGGGTTTGCTACATTAACTGGGGCGTTCCCCAGTCTTATCAGCTTCCTGACAGTAACGCCTGGAAAACCAGGCGAAAGAAGCTTCGTTACGCACGTTTAAACCGTTGAAGGTCGTCCAGCATGCGATCAGCAGGAAGGACAGCAGTAGATTCAGCCGCGTTACGGAATATAACGCTACTAGCCGTGAAAGAATAGCCACGACGGGGTATATTAACCCCACGGGTCTTTGATTCAACACTCGGAGAAGGTGGCTTTACTACTGGTGAGGGAACTGTCTTTAGCCCCTCCGATGATGTAGCAACGGCAGCGTATGTTTTCCGCTCCATTGTCGATGTCTTACTTTGGTTATGGTCATCGATTTCACTGGATAGCTTTACGGCAGATTTGGTCTGCTGTTTCCTCTTGATAACGGGAGCAGAATCTCGTGAGGCTTTTTAGCTCCCAGCATAGTAAAGCGAAACTTCACCTCATGTCTTCTCGGTGAGAATCCAGGTTACCGGCAACTTCGGCTGACAAGTAGTGCGTGTTGGGATCTTCGCGTTCGCACAACCGTCAGGCGGTTTGCCAAGGAACTGTATTTGGCTTGTTTCCCGCGCAGAGTCAACTATAACTGCTTGTTTAGCCAAGAGCTTACGTCACCACTGTTTATTCAAACACGGTTTTCTACAACATTGCAACTAAAAAGCTCCATCAGTAGGGTAGGCCAAAAAACGCTTACCACGTAAATAAATAAATAAATATTTTTTTCTCGACTATGTGAGGCACGCCAATTGAGGCATGATCAGGTGTGTACAGCTGTACAGACATCTTATGGGAAACTGTAGTGACAGTAGAAAATTGTTCGTATATCCATGCTTGGAACCATGCAGAGTTGAACATGCGAAAGAACGATTTGGTTGAAGTGGGATCGGGATCCATTTGTTTGGACATAAGCGCTCTGCCATATATCGCAGCCATACCTCGACTAATAATAGATAGAGAATCCTGAGTGGTCCACTGAAAGATAATTGAAGAGCAAGCTATCCAGTATGATGATTCTAAGTAAGCTGCCATTGTGAAGTTATGGGCTGTGACTTTATTCGGTGGCAATTCACACTCGCCACGTTGCGGTGTTGTTAAACGGACATTTGTGGCTTTTTATAGGGAGAACGCTTGCCAGGCGAAAACACACCACGTCCTGAAACACTGCCGCCAATCCAGTGAATGGCAAGTTGTAACTGGCTATGTTTCTTGTTGAACGTTCTTTTGCTCCGTTATTCGCAGTCAAGTTGCGTCCCATTTTCTTGATGTGTTATGCGAATGGCCATTGCGTGCCTGGGTCCTCTCCTGTGCCAGATCGGTAGGTCAGGAACTAAACATTCTTTTTTGATATGATGTGTTGACCATCTGCAAAACCACGTGAAGTCTCGAAGAATATACGTTGAAATAGGTTGAAGTCTTGGAGGTCAGGATAGTTTCCGAAGAAAGAATCGCAGATCCCCGGGGTATGTAGTGAAATTGATTAGAGATAGGGGAAACCACGGCCATTTGAGCGGTCAAAGCGGATTAAAGAGCTTGGAATGACCGATTGTTCAAGCTTTGTATTGGCAGGAGAATGTGCATTCCGTAGTCGAAAGTTCTCCAGTCAAGAGATATGTGGAAGAGGTATTGATAGGTAAATTGAACGCAGTGGTTCATGCCGCGGGAGAATTGTATCAGTGCAAGATATTGATTGATTTGTCCGGTTAGTAAGTTGTGCAAAAGTTGATAATGTTCTGCTCATGTCCAGGTAAAGGAACTGTGTGCTTGTATTGTTTTCGAAACGGAGGACAATTTCTTGGGTGCGTGTCGCCGTACCTGTGAAGACTCGGGCGAAAAAGGAAACGTAGTACTCACTGTATCCCGAACTTCCGCTGTCTTGCCCTAACGACACGGCGCCGCAGTGGAGTAGGATATCGGCCACTATGCATGACGTAGGAGCATCTGCTTGTGGCACTATCCATCGTCACGGCGCCACTCACTAGATATCCAAGAAGTAGATGAACCTGTTGGAATCTAGAAGAAACCTCTCGGCTGGATCTGAACACAATGTGACCAGACTGGTTATTCGGCGCGAAGTAAAGCAGAGCTTACATGCTGACAAGGAAGCCTGGTGGACCAGTAGGGCTCAAGTAATGGAGGAGGCAGGAGCAATAGGCAATTACCGCAAACTCTTGAAGCTGCCCTGCACCACTTGTTCCAGAAAACCAGGTGTCAGTGAGACAATCAGGGACAGCGCGGGTGCGCTGATACACAATAAGGAGCGCCGTATGGCTCGTTGGGCTGAACACTTTCAAGCTCAGTTCAGCTGGGCCCCTGCTCCCAGATCTGTTTCTACTCAGGTGATGTAGGACGAGCCATGGGCGGTTAGTTTAGAGCCTCCGTCGGAGGCTGCGATCCGAAAGGTGATCACACCTGGCTAGTCGAACAATCTCCTCGTGGTGTCAGCCGGGTGGTTCGGGTTTAACTTGTTCCAGCAAATACTTCGGCGGCCGTCTTCTAGGACGTGGTGGGTTTCGCCTGGCAAGCGTTCTCCCTATAAAAAGTTACAAATGTCTGCTTAACGACACTGTGACGTGGCGGTCGTGACTGGCCAGAAAATAAAGTCACTGCCCCGTGGATATCCGACTAACCCTATCCAACCCACGGACACCAAACTTCTACTGGCATATTGATGACGATATCAAAAATTGAAGACCAGAGCAGAACAACTACAAGCACAAAATACACAGCTACATACACGTACACACAATGACATACATACATACCCCCTACACAGACACAAACAGCTATGGCAAACATATCGGATTTTTGCACATTCTTGCTCACGCATCGTTATGTCAAAATGATCATACCTTTAAAGGCGTGCCTCAACTTGATGAGAATAAAAGATTTATTTATTTATGTAATCCTTTTCATGCCGCTGGCCTGGATTCCCTTTCACCTGCACTATTTAAGGATGGAGGTGAGGTCCTCTGCAAAGCACTGACCTCCATTTCGAATCTATCTGAGGGGAAGAGTGCCTCGGCTAATTAAAGCGAATGGATTATAGTGGCAATATACAAGAAGGGCAATCGCACAGACTTTTCTAACCATAGGGGTATTAACCTAACGCCAGTTGTGACAACTTACTGGCCTCGATTATAATTCATCGCTACACTGGGGAACGGGAATCTCGGATTATGGAAAAGCAGGCTGGTTTTCGCCCAGGAGCTGGATGTATAGACCATATATTCACCTTGCGGCAGGTGCTAAAGCAGCGCCGCGCATATTGCAAAGCGAAATAGCTGCGTGCCTTGATTTTAAGGGTGTGTTCGATTCAGTCGATCGATCGATTTTGTTCGAAATACTTGCGCTGAAAGGTGTCCGCACGCAATAGGTGAACATCCTTGGTTCGGTATACTCGAACACCACAGGCCGCCTCAGGGTCTATGGTGGCCTATGGGATAGCTTTCCGACCACAAGTAGCGTTCGTCAGGGTTGTCCGCTTCCCCCATTTTTGTTCAATTTTGTCATGGATTCTATCATGGAGTGTTCCCTTGCGGAATCTCACGATGTAGGCGTTGAAGTGCTGCCTGGTGATAGGTTAGTTGATCTAGATTATGCGGACGATATCCTCTTGCTATTCGACAATGTTGAGGCGGCACAATTAACCCTGAATAGCTAGTCCAGAGTGGTCCCATTATTTGGCATGCACTTCGCACCTTCAAAGTGCAGAGTTGTCGCAGGACTACCAGCCACTTTATGACCCGTTGACGCATGCTAACGAGAAACCCGAGGTGATTTATTATTTCACTTAGCTTGGCAGCTGCGTCAGCAATGTTGGTAGCATAGAAACTAACGTGTCTCGCTTTGTCGAGAATAAAATAATTATTTATTTATTTACATTGCAGAAGCCGGAGCTACCTTCTTGAATCTGCGGCGTCTTTAGCGACAGAAGTTGTTATCCTACGTCTGAAAGGGCGGGTATACAAGGCCCCTGTGAGGGCCAGATGATCTTCCTCCAGCCCTCTTCAAATTCAGAGGCCTTGCTCTTGTTGATGCTTTACATGAATTACTAGTGAAACTGTGGGAGCAGGAGACTGTCCCAACCGACTGCAGCTGTTCCGTTATCGTTCCCATCTTCAAAGGCGGCTCGCGCTCGGAATGCGGCAACCATAGAGAAATCAGTCTGGTCCCCAACGTCTCCAACTTACTCGTCTCCATAATTCTTCACAGACTCACTGGCCCTCGTGAAATCCACATTCGTGGGGAGCAAGCCGGGTTTCGTCGTAGTCGTAGCTGCATCGACCACATCATCACCATGCGTCAGCCGTTGGAGCACCACCACACATATGGGCGGCCCACCCTAGTCGTTTTCCTCGATATCAAAGGTGCATTCGATTCGGTTGATCGATGTACCCTTTGAAATTGTTTACTCAGGAAAGGTGTGCCCGAAAAATATGTAAATATTATCCAAGCATTATATGCGTGTAGCACGGGCAGAGTGAGGGCTTATGGCAAGCTGTCGCCACCCTTCAATATTTTCAGCGGTGTGTGACAAGTATACCCCCTGTCACCTTTCCTATTCAACTTTGCTCTTGACTAAGTCATCGAGGTTGCATTTACAAGACATGACTTGGAAGGTGTGGAGCTACTCCCAAGAGAACGACTTCTTGACTTGAAGTATGCAGACGACATTGCCCCCATTTGTAACAGCTCCCAGACGTGCCAAGCCGCGCTGGACAGATTAGCACTGGCTCTCAGTCGCTTCGGGCTTTGCTTTGCACCACCTAAGTGCGAAGCGTTCCTCCAAGGTTGGCAGGGATCGCTCCCTGTACTGATCCTTGGTGGGGATCAGCTAGATGTCCTTCAGAAATTAAATTACCTAGGAAGTAGTATCAGCGCCCTTGGGATCGAAGACGAGATCACGAACCGTATAACGAAAGCACGACGTGCTTTTGCTAACCTTCGCCACCTATGGCGGCGGCGCAACATTACTCTCGCCCTGAAGGGTAAAGTGTACAATGCAGCGGTACGTTCGACCTTACTGTACGGTTGCGAAACCTGGCCCCTAAGGTCCGCGGACATGAAGTGACTAGTTACGTTCGACCATCGGGGCCTTCGCTGTTTAGTTCACATCTGGTGGGAACACCGTGTGAGTAACGAGCGTGTTCGACGCCTAGTTTAAGGCCCATGAAAAGGGAATGAACCGCTCATTTCCCGCATCAGGCTCCGGTGGCTCGGCCACGTGTTGCACATGCCAGTCCACGGACTCCCTCGACGTGCGTTGTTTGCTCACTGGGGATTTGGGTGGAAGAAGTGGAGAGGTGGCCAAGCGATGACTTGGTCCAGATGAATGAAGTCCACCACTTCGGAGCTTGCCTCGGTTGGAGCTTCACGGCTCCCTGGTTGGGGTCCAAAAGACGGTGAACACGTTTGGCTGGATACACCTGCTGACCTGGCAATGAGCTGACCTCAGTGACGTATGTACTGTGAGTTTCTTTGTCCCTCCCCATCTCCTTTAGCCTCCCCTTCATTGTATTGCGTGAGCAGAATACTGGCAGGTTGCCCAGGCCTAGGTAGGAGAACGATTAGCGTTCTCAACCAAAGCCTTTGTTTCTAAAACCTTACCGCAAGACAGCGGGCTTTGGCACTGGACTATACAGCCCGTTTTATGAAATAAATAAATAAATAAATAAATATTTTATTCTCGTCACTGCGAGACACACCATCAAGGGCGTGATCATGGTATTACAGACATGTATGATAAGCAATTGCACAAATGAATACATTTTGACCAATAGAATGGGAATTTATGTGTGTGTTGACATGTAAAACGATGTTCAACTGTGTATTTGGAAGGGGATATGTTGTGTGAGTAGGTAAATGTAACTGTGTGTGCTTTTGTTCGTTGTGTTTGCCGTCAAAGGGGGAATCGATGGAACGCTTTGAATCAGATGACGTCCGTGATGTGTGGATGATCCTCCGGAAAAGGGAAGAGGCAGTGACTTTATTTAGTGGCGAGTCACATCCGCCACGTCACAGTGTTGTTAAACGGATACTTGTGGCTTTTTATAGGGAGAACGCTTGCCAAGCGAAATCCCACCACGTCCTGCGACACTGCCGCCGAACCATTCGCTGGAACGAGAAAAACCCGAACCACCCAGCTGGCACCACGAGGAGGTTGTTCGGCTAGCCACCCTCATTCCAACCCCCAACCTGGAGGACCAGGAGGCTGGGTTTTTCTGGCCTCTAACCATTGACCAATCTGGTATGAGTGGCTCTGAAGGTGCAAAAAAGCACCACCCAGCATAGCTCAATGACCTCTCAGTCACTAGAGGTCTAAACTTCTTCTGTGCATACATCGACGATATCCTAGTGGCCAGCGCTTCTAAAGAACAACACGCGGAACATCTTAAAATACTTCTCGATAGGCTGGCCGCTTACAGCATCACTGTCAACCCTGACAAATGCGTATTTCAGCAGCCTACCGTCGAATTCCTTCGCCACCACATTGATCAGTATGGTATACTGCCTTTAGATAATAGAGTGCGCTATCAGAGACTTTCCCGTCCCGCCTACGTTAGACGCTATTCTCCGTTTTAACGGCATGCTCAAATATTATCAACGTTTTCTTCCACACTGTGTCAATTTGCTAGGTCCACTAGCCGACCAACTTTGTGGACGTAAAAACTGCCAGGTGGTATTGACTGCTGCTGCTGCCGAAGCGTTCAAGGCCAGCCAAGAAGCCTTAGCTAAAGACGTTATGCTTCATCACGTCGATCCGAACGCTCCGCTCAGTGATGTTATCGACGCATCGGACACCACCATTAGCGCCGTCTTACAGCAACATAACAATGGAGGCTGGAAGCCTCTTGCTTTCTACTCTAGGCGCCTGAGTTGGACTGAGGTGCTGCCTATGATCCTCCTTTGTATCCGATCAGCCCTGAAGGCCGAGCTACATACGTCTAGCGCCGAGTTAGTATATGGACAATCACTGCGTTTACCTGGCGTTTTCTTCTTCGTCAGTCCCGAAATTACCCGTTACGACGAGAAGTATGCACGTCAGCTAGCCGCGAGCATGCGTCAGTACAAGCTTTCCAATATTAGTGAACAACAACGTAAAATTTTTATTTTTCACAAGACCTGCAGCATTGCGCGTTCGTTTTTCTCTTCCTCGATGGGCTCCGCAGACCACTGGAGCGACCTTACGAAGGTCCTTTCAAGGTTCTGCAGCGTAAGGACCGCGTCTTTATAATTGACCGTCACGTAAACGTAAAGCCGTTACGATTGACCGTCTCAAAGTTGCGCACGTGGAACCTAAGCTCGACGAGGACCCTTACTCGTATTCTGACGAATCAACGCAGCCTATGATGGAAGACCCGACTGCTTTCAACATCCCTGACCCCAAGTACCACGCTCCATCCAAGCATTCCACTTCAGCTCCGCCGCTTCCCATCGCACCAACTGCCATGTCTTCAGCAGTTCCTCCAATTTTGCGATCCGATAGGACGTCTAAGACGACGCCTTCCTCTGATTCGAACAAGTCGACTAGGTCGGGTAGACGCGTTCATTGGCCAGCTCGATTAAGGGATTAGCGTTCCTTTCACTTTTCTTATTGCTTTTCATTCCCTTTTGACCAACAACCTACGAAACCACCCAAAGCTTTCGACAACGCTAAAATAACCGACAATAGTTTTTTTTGAAAATCCAAAAAGAACGCAAAATGTTTTGAAAACCCAAAAAGGAACAAAACGTTTTGAAATCACAAAAAGAGCTGCGTTTTGCTTTACACCTACCTCATCCGGTAAGTGTCACTCTTGCTTTTGCCCTCGCCTCCACCGTCACTGCTCTTGTTTCCCTTTATCTTCTACGTATGAACCTGAGATGATGAGCTTGAAGCGAACATTTGACCTTCATGAACTCGCAAATATTTAACGCTTACGAACTTCCCCCAATTTTGTTTCTGGCACCATTAAGGAGGACACGGGTGGGAGTTCGCTTGGGTCCGATCGCCTGGTACTCCCCCAGCAGCTGCATGAGATTTCACTACCTAGGCTCGCAGAAGGCTGGCCCCGACGGATAGTCCTCACATAGATCGAAGGGTCACCCGCGGTTTTCCTTCTAGGATGCGGGCTGTGTAGCGACCTGGAGATTCCCCGTATGACTGTGTAAAGTATTCTAAATTATTCATATTATAGCTTTCTTATGTATTAGGGAACTTTTCGGTTTGCCTGTTGGAACGTTGTTCCCGTTTTTTGGAAACACGGAAACCATCTCCGCCTTTGGCGCGCGACTCGACTGCGAACGACGCTCTGTCAACACACTTGACGCCAAAGACATTCTCCTTAGCTAGCTCTCTACGGGTGCCCTACTTTTAGCATTAGCTAACGCTCCTCCAGTCCAATAAACTTCTTCCCTAGTTTACATTTGTGTCTTCTACCCACTGCTTTTGGTTGGTCGTCTAGTCGCGTACCGGATATATAGTGCATGACCTACGCGCTATAGAACGACAGATAATGGTGCTAAGGGAGAGAACCAGTGGACAGCAACTTAATTCGCCTTAAGCCTTCTAGTTATTAGTGCATACTTAGAGTAACAGAATAAGTCAACAAACCAGTGAAGGTACGTGAAGCAAACAATGCAAGAGAATAAGTGATGGAGAGATAAGGAGTAGGCTCCTAGCGCAAGGATGTATGTTGCCTACAATGAACCGCTGCAGCTAAAAATATGTGCCAAAGTTAAGACGAAGAGCAGATAATGTTGCTAGAAGACAGAGTGTTGGTGGCTAGCAATGGCATTTGAATGGTGACTTCTAATACATAAGCGTTTAAGACGTTGCAGCGGGTAATGGTTAAATTAACGGTTAAGAAAAAAGAACTAGGGGTCGCTGTGCGCCGACATCATAAGATATGAATGGTCGCCATACCAGAGCTAAAAAATGTTAGACGAAAGGACTGCGTACGGTCGGATTCCAAGCGTACGTTAAGGTTGTGAAATACGTCAGGGCATCAGACGCTAAAGCACAGCGGCAAGCACACAATGAAATCTTCTTCGTGTGCTAAGGTAGACTGAGGCAGAACTAGCTAGTAAGAGCTGGACTTATACATGGGAAGATGTCACAAATGTTGCAGAAAGTAATGAATAGATGAAGGTCTACAAGGAGAGACTAAGGAGTGGCTGTGCGCAGACTTGAGTTGAGTGAGGTCTGTAGCGCCCAAAAAGATTCCTTTTATCTTTCATGTCAATTTACCTATTGACCGACTGTAAATTATTCCTTCTTGTTTTAATCGTCCTTAAAACCGGCTCGACGAGTGTGGCTAATTTTTGACATAAAAAATTGGCCTGGACGTACTTTGTAGTCCGATAAACCAGGCTAAATGGTGATGCTTTCATAAACGGATTTGAAAGAGACGTGTAAAGATCGCTTTGTGCATAAGTATGTACAAAAACGGTAGTTATCAAGATATATTAGTCGTACATTTCGCTTTCATTCATCGCGATTATAAAAATACAAAAATACGCTGAGCGGACAAGGGATATGTATACCCCTTATTCAAGCAAGAGACTTACTGTAAGCATAAATATCATATATATGAAACAATTACATTAGCACTTATTTGCTCCATAAAACAGCCGTTTACACTTGACTTTTATTTAGCATTTTCCTGCTTTCCATTATGCCGTGAATTTCGACTGCGCCTGCAGTCATCGCTTTAATTTATCATAACCATTTTCAAGAAGTAAATCCATATAGCATTATTTTCTATTTCCTCGCACCGTACTACCACAAAAATTAATAATACACTCGGCACCCACTCAAACAAATATGGATGCTACCGAGGACAACCGTAGCAAAGCCCTTTCCCGCCATGACAAAAATTAGCCCTTCACCGGCTCGACAAAACTGCCTTGTAAGTTCGCGCGCTCACGTGTACGTTCTCGCCTCGCTCCATCCATCCGTTTCTTATTGTAGCCCATCGAATACCATCCGCTGCGTCCGACTCCCATTGCCTTCTGATATTCGCGCATATTTTCGCGCACCGTCTCAGACTAGTATTAACTAGTCCTACAAATTGGTGACCCCGATTCGCACGCGCGAATTCAACTTCTTTTTCGCTTGTATTTTTTCGAGAGTTCGTTCCTTTTTCTCTATTATATACCTGTATTCATTTGTTGCTTGCTAATTTTGGTACTTTTATCGTATTTTGTTCATTCTTTATCTTTCGAATCACATTTCGAGAGTGGTAACTGACTCGTTTCACAGCATGAAACATGCTTACTTTGGCTGTTCCAAGTTTCATGGAACGAAGTCCATAATTTTGGTTTAAGTATTTGAGATGGAACTAGAACATAAGGGCATTACGACGGATCGTCCGAGGTACAATTAGCTCGTCCCACGCCGTCCTTCGTCGGTTTCGACGCTGATTAAGGAAGTTCTACTCTGCCCATCGAATGAGACGAAGTATGAAACGATGAAGGAAGCGATTTTAAAGGAGTTACGGCCCAGCGCATGAACTCGATTTGAGCAGCTCAATGGTCTCAAGCTTGGAGGTCGCAAGCCAACGGCGTTGCTTCACGAACTCCAGTGCATCGCTGGTCCTTTATTCTCGAGCGAAGAAGGGATAAATAGCTGTGGCTTGCACGTCACCCAGAGCCATTGCCAATAATGCTGTCTATAATTATCGATACACCCCTGAAATAATTAGCTACCACGGCAGACGCTGCGTTCAAACGGCTTCCCCAGCAGACGACCACTAGCTCCGGTGACATATTCTCACCGATTAAAACCGAATCGCATGTTTGCTCCCGGTCGTTAGGCCGATCTGACTCTAAAGACGAGGAACTTGCTTTACTTTGCAGCAAGATAGCAGCAATGAAGACTTCGAAGCAGCGTGTGCCATGGTCAATTGCTGACCACGTTTTGGCTACCGTTCAGTGCGGCTTGCCTGTGCCTGCACTGAGTACGTCACGTTCGGCACGAAAGCGCAACATTTTCCCTACAAGTTCTCAGTCAGATAATGTCAAACACGTCGAAGAAGTATGTTGGTATCACCACCAATACGGTGGAAGAGCTAGACGTTGTCGGGCTCGCTGCATTAAGCACGGCCCAGCTGCTTCAGGGAAATTTAGCAGCCCGCATACTAGCACGACAAACGTATCACTCAACAACCAAGCAAACCGACTATTTACGTGAAGGACCGACATCCTTCTATCGCGTTCCTCATTGATACGGGAGCGGAAGTCAGCGTCATCCCAGCGACCATTAACGACAAGCACTCAGAGGCTACGTACAATTTGTGATCGGCCAACGGTTCTCCAATAGCTTCATTCGGTCAGTGCATGATGAACCTGTACCTCAATCTTCGCCGAGATTTTCAGTGGGTCTTCAGGGTTGCGTCTTTACCCTTCGCAATTATCGGTATCGACTTTCTCCAACATTTTGGGTTGCTTGTTGATGCTGGTCGCCACAGACTTTTAGACGACCGTACTAAACTACGGGTTGAAGGCGTTCTTACGGACGCCCCGATAATCAGTCCCGTTTCTCAAATCGACGATCTACCATCAGGTTATGCAAACCTACTGTCTGAGTACCTGCGATTCGTTCGACCAACTGTAGAGCTTCCACCAGTCACGACAGAGGTCGCTCACCACATAGTTACGCATGGTCAACCAGGTAGCGCACGACCAGGACGGCTTGCTCCAGACAAACTACGGGCAGCACGAGCCGAAGTTGACCACATGCTTCAACTTGGTTTCGTCCGACCGTCCAACAGCCCACGGGCGTCGCCTATGCACATGGTCCGGAAGAAGGTCATGGTGGACTGGCGTTCTTGCGGTGACTATCGATCCTTGAATACATTTACCATGCCCGATCGCTATCCGATCCCACACGTAGTGGATCTCACCGCCAGCCTGGCGGGTAAAAATATCTTCAGCAAAATCGACTTAGTACGCGCATACAACCAAATTCCGGTAGCCGAAGCGGTCATTGCCAAAACTGCCATGACGAATCCAGTTGCTTTGTTTGAGTTTCTGCGCATGCCATTTGGTTTATAGAACACTGCGCAAACTTTTCAGCGCTTAATCAACCAAGTTTCTCGCGGCGTAGACTTCGCTTACTCGTAGCTTGATGACATTTTAATCGCGTGTGCTTCACATGAAGAGCACATGCACCACGTACGAACACTTTTTGATCGTTTATCTCAACATGGAGTGCCGATCAACGCAGAAAAGTGTTCGTTTGGTGTCGAATCAGTCAACTTCCTCGGCCATCGTATCTCCACTGCAGGCGTCATGCCACTGCAGGGTAAAATTTAAGCCATCATCGACTACCCCGTGCCTCATTATTTCAAACAGCTCAGGCGTTTTGTTGGGCTAGTCAACTTTTACCGCCGATTTATACCCAACTGCTACTCGCTGATGCAACCCCGCACGGACCTTCTCCGAGGGGAACTCAAGAAGTTCAAATTTCCTGCCGCAGCACGCGCCGCTTTTAAGTCGCTGAAAGAGGCTATCGCCAACCTAGCTTCTATAGCGCATCACGATCCGGCCGCACCACTGTCCCTCA
>OX104065.1:21368727-21394980 GCA_944474145.2 Dicrocoelium dendriticum | reverse complement strand
TTGTGAAATGACATCAGAATAGCTCCAGGTGACTGGCGAATAGGAATGTTTGAGGCAGTGAAGGTAATCACGCCAGAGTTGTTTGTCTTCCATTGTGGAACGGGGGATCCATGTACATATATTCTTCCAGGTGAGTAAATTGTTCTCTGAGTACGAGGCAAGCTAAACCCATTTGTTTAGACCCCACGCAGGTAGCGCGTCCGGAATTCCGGAATAAGCTCCATTTGGACCCGTGTGTGGGCTTTTCATTTCCTGGAGAAAGGACCAAGCGTTTTGAGGATGGGTCGACCAGTCCCAGTGGATAAACCTTCTTATTTTGGCGGATGTACCAGTGGGAATCTCGGGAAAAACGGGCAACGGACAAGAGGTGGCCAAACAGAGACTGCAATGAATCAAGAAGCAATAACACAGACTGGTGGCGCTCACCGGTGCCTATAATACCTTCAAACGTATGTAATTTTGTTTGGGATACATAATTCGCAAGCGCGCTCTATACATTACGTCGCTGGTGTGACGCAGACTACAGCTACTACGTGGGAAGAATGTTCAGCACGCGCAGGGTCAAAAGACCGATATAACAAAGCGTTTTAACATACGTTAGGCAAATGATGCGATGGTTTTAGGGAAACGGGTAAACCGATGATGGTGGCAGAAGCCAGAATGCGAGAGGCATCTTATGTGAAACTGAGGACAACTAGGTTGAGACCGAATGAGGGAGCAAGACAAGTAGAGCAACATTCCAAGAGGAAAAGGAATTTCAAGGAATCGGTTAGGAGCGAATGAATGCTGACGGCAATACGAGGAGTAGTTCGTAAGAGTAATTACACTAAAGCGTTCATGATTCTACAGTCCAAAAGCCTTCAGAATCTAGGAAAATGGTCACAGGGGGCCAAAACTGCCGTGCATTGGGTGTCGTTATGACACTTACGGTCTCAATAGTATACCAGTGCGAGCGTAAGGTAAAGAGCATAGGAATAGGAAGAGTGGTAAGTTAAGCATACTAATGGAAGTACTAGTCAAGCAACACTTAGCAATGGTCCGAGTGCCGCCAATACTCAGGAACGAGCTCAGTGCGAATGAGATCATGCGCACGAGGATAACTTGGATAGGCGCAATGAGTGTAAGCTGTGGGAATACAAATTAGAGCGCAATAAGAGAAAAGGCCAAGGATAATAGAAAATAAAAGCAGGCGGAAAGTTACAGACGGGTCAGGTGAGAGAGGATAACGGCAGGAGAGTAAAGCCGGACGTCCGAGTTAAAAAGAAATGAAAACAGAAAGCGAGAGCAGAAAAGGGTAGGGTCGGGGTGAGAAGGGTTTATTGGTAAAGAGTGGGATAGCCCACGAGGCTCTCCAATTAGTGTAAACAGCACCAATAGGTCAGCCGAACCAATGGAAGTGATGTCGCAGAAGTCTAAATGAATTTAGTGATTACGAGGCCGACTAAGCGGTATTGGATTAATCGGCCCTTTGGGACTAGGTCGTACAATGCAGATAAGAATGAGGCCATAACAATAATGTGGGGTAATAGAGTTAACTCTGCGGAGCCAATACCTTTTAAGGCTCGGTATCATGGAAGCAGTCAGAGAGTAACAGACTAGTCCAGTGAGGCAGGATCACGGCAGGGCAGTAAGCTGGTCGTCCGATAAATAAGGGGAATAAAAAGAGAAAGCGAGATAAGAAAAGGTTAGGGTCGGTATGAGAAAGGTTTACTGATAAGGAGTGAGGGAGCCAACGAGGCTTTCCAGGTGATGTAAGCAAGACGTCGAGTCAGCCGAACCAAGGTTTGTAACGTGGAATAACTCTAAGTAAAAGTGGAAACAAGTGTCTGATCTAGCGAGACTAGATTAGTCGGCGCGTAGGAATAGCACGTAAAATTAAAGGCAGGAAAAGAGGCTGTAACAGAAGGTGAACGAGTCTAGCAGCCTCACGTAGTAAGGGATCAAGAGCGTTGAGTCTGTATAGCGTACACCACTTAAGTCAAAGTAGCATATCAGCAATCAGAGAGAAGGAAACTAATCGGTGGACTAGATCACCACACCGCCAGTTGAAGAACAATTGAGAACAAAGCGCGATAAAACATAAGTTAGGGACAGAATGAGAAGGGTTTATTCACGATGTGTAAGAGAAGTCCAATAGGCTCTCTAGGAAATGTAAAGGGATAGTAGAGTCAGACGAGCCAAGAGAGGTGACGTCTCAGAAGTCTGAATAAATCCGGAGAGCAGCAGGCCGATCGGGTAGGACTTGATTAGTCGGCGCGTGTGGATAAGGACATGTAGTAAAGGTAAGAAAGGAGCCAGCAGTAAATGATGAGCAAGTCAAGCAGGCTCTAAATTT
This sequence comes from Dicrocoelium dendriticum, assembly GCA_944474145.2. Classification (NCBI taxonomy): domain Eukaryota; kingdom Metazoa; phylum Platyhelminthes; class Trematoda; order Plagiorchiida; family Dicrocoeliidae; genus Dicrocoelium; species Dicrocoelium dendriticum. The sequence continues at coordinate 21,392,645 of OX104065.1, read as the reverse complement.
AAGGGAAACATCAGGTTAAGACTACGGGGCGCATACCGCGTAGGTTTTAATAGCCTAGTAGCAGACTGAGGGAAACAGACTAGGCAAGTGAGCCAATATCACGGCAATGCAGTAAAGCCGGACGTCCGATAAGAAAGGGATTGAAAACAGAAAGCGAGAGAAGAAAAGGTCAGGGTCCGTATGAAAAGGTTTACTGATAAGTAGTGAGGGAGCCCACGAGGCTTTCCAGGTGATGTGAGCAAGACGTCGAGTCAGCCGAACCAAGGTTTGTAACGTGGAATAACTCTAAGTAAAAGTGGAAACAAGTGTCTGATCTAGCGAAACCAGATTAGTCGTCGCGTAGGAATAGCGCGTAAATTTAAAGACAGGTAGAGGTCCGCAACAATAGAGAGTGAGCGAGTCAAACAGAATCTCCGGGTGGGGGGACATATTCAGAAACAACTACACTCAACGTTCCCATGCCAAGTCCAGCATGGAAAGCTGGACACGGGTTGCGAGCCGGACAATATAATAGAAAAAGCCGGCCTCTATTAACAACGTGTTTACGCACCTGCATCATTATCATTTACTCAGCGACTCTTTTACATCACTGACCGGCTTCAACTACTACGGCCGGACCATTAATAAGCCATTCAGCCCACCAACGAAGAATTTTGGCCGTCAACCGACTGCGAATAATAGAGTGCAAAATCGGTCTATACGATGCATAGCCGACTAGCACTACAGTTTTACAGGGCGTGGTGGGTTTTCGCCTGACAAGCGTTCTCCCTATAAAAAGCCACAAATGTCCGCTTAACAACACTGCAACGTGGCGGATGTGACTCGCCACAAAATAAAGTCACAGCTAGACATTTCACACTGACGCAGTCCTCAGCCTTCTACATCCAACCTGTGCAACTGATTTTACTGTGCAGAATGCTTTAGTGGGGTACAGCTCATCTCGGCTTCGTAATGGTCATTGATTGCACCAAAACCTTGTTTGGGCTCCTGTGCTCATAGATCACTACATGTCAAATTTACCCCCAACTTGTATCTTGACGCAACAGTTTTTGAGCGCCACAGCGCTATCATGGCCCTTGATCTGGCAATTACCTGACAATATGCTCGCTCATATAGCCTACATCTTTTCGTTTATTCCTTTCATTAAAACGAAATGTTTTAATATTCCAAAGAAGCCTTGCTTGTATGCATATTTGACCACGCCTTTACAGGTGTGTTTCGTTTTACATAGAATATACCATTTATTTATTTATTTATTTATGAGTTGATCGCGTGATTGTTTGGAGGGTCGTGGTGGTTTTACTTCTTTTCGCTTTTCGCTGTTTTGATTGCAAAGTCGACTGATTCGCGTGCACCAGTTGTGTTAATGCCTGTGATGCGACCAAAATCATTGGTAATCCAATGCCATGCCTTGAGGAATACACAAAGGAGTGTAAAGGGGGCGTGTTGCTGAAGAGTTCTCTGCCAGTCCGAAGCGTGTCATTCGAACTTATTTTGAAATCTAAGCGGTCTGCCTGCGGAGTTTCGTGCTGGTAGGGTCCCCAGATGTGTGGAATTGTAATAATTCGCAATCAAAGGTGTTGGCAGAGAAGGTAAGTTAACTAGATTATCCTTACAGAGCAAAAGCTGGGCAAAACCGGGCGTTTGAAGAAGGAACCGCCCAACTTTTCTCGGTGAGCGCCCGATGCGTGACAAATTTATGCCACTCGGACGCCCATCGGGCGGTCGATCGTCACCCATTGGGCGCCCATCGGACTTCCAACGGGCGCTCACCGAACACTTTTGGGTGCTTACCTAGCTTTCTATTACTCTATACGTGGCTGTTGCGTGCTATTAGTAATGACAGCGGTGGCTGGCTATAAAAGTGATGAACACACTTTGGCGTTGAGGTCAAAGTGGGAATTCAGTGTGACAGATGCTTTTTTGGTAACATGAATATTGCTATAGATTAGACCAGGACTCTATTGAGCTTCATGCCCGACATTTCCAATTAAATTGGATTTGCTTCCACTGCGTGTGCTTGGCAAACATTTGTTCAGGCATGTTACGCCGTGGACTTTAACCCAGCTACTCTTGTCTCGGCTGTGCGTGATTCTGATGGTAGAACCTGTGTGCATAGGCTAGACATTGCGGAGAAGTTGATTCGTGACCAGCGCTTGCTAACTGAGACACTGAGTTCTAAATTCGAAGAGTAGCAGTTTCCACTGGAATGTTAGTTGCGCAGCGCAGAACTTGCTATGGGTAGACAATGAAACGACCTTATCTACAATAGAGGAGCAAGTCATAGGGGAAGCTAAACCACGAAGGTACCTAGATAGAAGGCGAGTGCACGATATCCCTCGTATAGCCGGAAGACCGTTATACGCTGGTATCATAAGAGTACATCACGTTGGCAGCTGGAGAGAAACAGGTATGCTCGGCCAACAGGGTTACGCAAGGCCTATCCTGGTTGAGTTTCGGAACCCTGTACACCGGGACCTTTTACTTAACACCGCTGGGTTGGTTGCAAGTCAGACAAATATTCGGTATCAAACAGTACCGGACACACTAACTTCGAAGGCTAAAGCCCGCCGGCTGTGTCGGTTAGAAGGTACAAATACTAGCTTGGCTAACCAACCCGCGGTCTCACACGCTGGAATTCACGGTATGGAGCCTCAAGTTACGTAGACATCTAAGCAAAGCTCCAGTAACTGCCCTCCTATGGCAAGGGCAGTCACCTGGGCTGGACAACCTCTCTCACAAGGCGCCAGTGAGATAACTGGTGGCCTGCATTTGTTGTGGAAAAGCTTGCTCTTGATGAAAATGCGAATCCCACCCCTAGGGCGAAAAAGGATAGTGAAGGTGTGGCCATGAAACTTCAGGCGTTGCGTTCAAAAACTATCGAGACCTCATGCTCGATATTAGTGGCGCCAAAGTCCATGGATGGTATACACATTTCACAAAATTATGGGAACAATGAAATACTTGCCATACTCAAACTGGACAGTACACAAAATCCAGTGCACTGCTGTTAGGTCGACTAAGGTAAATTTGAGAATACCCGTCTGGAGTTTATCCAGCAAGCCCAGGCGCGCGAAGCTAGTAAAAGCATTATCCCATAACGCGTTTCAGCAGCCCAGCGTTGAGGCATCTACTCAGGCAGCCGATGGAAATGTAATAGTACAAAAATGGGTTATCCCTTCGTGCTCTACGTCCGAGGGGAAACACCCACGCACGGAGAGAGTAAGTGTGTGGTACGCTAATTGTTGTAGTGCGCGTAACAAATTGGGGGAATTAGTGAGGCTTTGTGAACACGTTGATGTGGCCGCTGTGTCGGAGTCCCGGCTTTCTCCAGATGACTTTAGTGGTGATCTGCTTATAGACTTCGTGTGCTACAGTGCTGACAAGCCCGGGTATCAGATTGGTGAAGGAGTGCTCTTGCTTATAAAGTGCTAATATTAACTCTGAAATGCTCCATTTACCAGCAGTTCTGCTAACTTCCAGACGCTACCCTGCTATCTAAGAGCATGGAGTAGATTAGAGGTTATAGTATGTGTTTATTGTAGTCCGTCCTCCATGCGCAATGAGGCCAGGGATCTTGGTACGTTACTGAGACAGGCGGCAATAGCAAGCGTCGGTGACCTAAACCTACCCCATGCTGATTGGCAGCCTGCTGAAAATACAGTAGGTACTCTAGAGAAGGAATCAGTAGATTGGACGCATGTAAATGCGTTCGAGCAATACGTCAATTTTCCGACTAAGAGTCGTAGTGGGAGTACCCCTTCAACCCTTGATATCGTGATGGCCAGACATGGTCACTTGATTGACCTATGCGTGTATTTACCCAAAGGTAAGAGTGATCATTGTGTCTGGACCTTTTCTCTGAACGCCCAGAGGCTTGCGGAGGACCGTCGAATGGAATGGGATTTGAATCGTATTGGTTTTATGAAGCTGAGGAATCGAGCCCTTCAGATCAGTTGAATCCTTGAAATGGACAACGCCACTTTGGAACAGAGGTGGTATCTACTCAAAAATGGACTAGTAAAGTTGCTGAACGCATTTGCTCCTCTACGCCTCGGTAGACATCTTGGGAATCCAGAAAGTGGAGGAGAAAATTGATAGAGCGATTAAGAGGCGCAATGCTGCGTGCAGAAAATATAAAGAACCTCAGTGCTTCCAAGGTTGGTTGCTATACAAATGGCGTAGAAACATGGCTACTAAGTTGCAGCGGCAGGCAAAGTGCTCATTTGAGCTTAGGTATGCCAAGTTTGCGAAAACAAATCCCGAGTGTTATTATGGTTATGTCCAATCCAAGGCTTCTCTAAGATAGGTGGTCGGCTGTCTAACCGTGGAGGGAGGTACCGCGGCTATTGACGACGTTGATAAAGTGGAAGCGCTGCTACGTGTCTACCAAAACCTGCACCGAAGGGACAGTGGGTCAGGCTTGCCATCCCAGCCGCACTGCTCAACTAGCTACACAATGCGGAAAGTTAGTCTCCATGAGCCAGAAGTATTCACAATGCTGGCCAGTTAAATAAATAAATAAATCTTTTATTCTCAACAAGGTGAGGCACGCCTTTGCAGGCATGATCACTTTAACATAACGACGCATGCTCAAGAATGTGCAAAACTCCGATGTTTGCCATAGCAGTTTGTGTTGGTGTAGGGAGTATGTATGTATGTCATTGTGTGTGTATGTATATGTAGCTGTGTATTTTGTGCTTGTATTTGTGCTGCTCCAAACTTCAAGGTTTGATATTGTCATCAATATGCAAGTAGAAGATTGGTGTCCGTGGGTTGGAGAGACTTATCCGGATATCCACGTGGCAGTGACTTTCTTTTTCTGGCGAGTCACGACCGCCACGTCACAGTGTTGTTAAGCAGACATTTGTGGCCTTTCATAGGGAGAACGCTTGCCAGGCGAAACCCACCACGTCTTGGAACACTGCCGCCGAACTATTTTCTGGAACGGGTTAAACCCGAACTACTCAGCGGACACCACGAGGAGGTTGTTCGGCTAGTCAACCCTTATAAATCAGCTGGTCCTGCTAGTGTTAATCCCGCCATAGTAAGCCTCTGGCTGCTTTCCTTCAGTATCCTGTAGCGGAGTTATTCCACCAGTCACTTCAAGGAGGCAGGTTGCTACGTGATTGGAAGGAGGCGACAATTGTTGCTATCCATAAGGGGGTTCTAAGTCGGTTCCTCTTAAATATAGACATGTTAGTTTGACCAGCATCAAGATGAAGTGCTTGGAAAAGCTTATAAGAAATGGGATCTGTGATCGCTAGACTGAGCTCATTATCGCCCAAAGGAACCGGAAAAATATCAAGGTGGGCGTCTGCGATCCAGTAGCCGTATACCAAACAGTGCCAATGCATTTGTAATTGCTAACGAGGAACATATACTTATATTTTGCCTACTTCCATGCAAGAGCATCGGATTAATGTAAGCATTGATCTGAACCCTTTAGGATGCAGTCTCTAGCAGTTATGGAAATATACCTATTTATTTATTTATTTAATTAGAGCGGAACAGCATGGCTTTTGTAAAAGGGTGCCTTGTCTTAACAATTTATTGTGCTTTTCAGACTAGATTACCCGGTGTCTTGATAGTGGACTGTTGATAGAGGTGTGCTAGTTGGACTTCAGTGAAGCCTTTGACTCAGTACATCATCGATTTTTAATGCAGAAGCTGACAAGGTTCCGATTACATCTTCAACTTTTACAACGACTCTCTGAATTCTTACGGGGATGGACATTCAGTCAGTGTTGAGGAGGAGACTTCTTGGGTTGGTCATGCCTACAACGGTGTTTCCCCCAAGTTTCGGTACGGGGTCCATTGTTGTTTCTTGTGTTTATAAATGACCTGGCTCTCTTCATGTGGATCCCTGCTAATCTTCACAGAGTGCTTGAAGCTACTCAGTAGAGGAAACCGCGTGACATCAGCTAAGGACATCATTACAGTGGTGAAGTGGTCGAGCCAATGGGATCTACCTCTAAATGCCATTAATATCAACTAATGACCAGTAGTGGCAGCGGAAGTGCATTCAGCCTCCTGCACGCTCTCTATAATTGCGATGTACTGACGATGCCCGGATTTAGATGTCATCGTAGCGAACAATGTTAAGCCTTCGGCACAGTGTCCCCATGTTGTCATTAAAGCGCAACAGGCGTTATTACGTCTTAGGAGGGCGCTGAGTAACACTAAAGTAAAAGTATGCTTGCCGTTAAAAAAAGCAGTGGTTATGCCACGCCTGGAATATTGTATTCAGGCCTGGACACAGTACGTCCTTACTGACGTCATTTGTATAGAAAAATTCAGAAACATGCGACCAGGATGATCGAAGGTCAACGAAGAAAATCGTACGATAATCGTTTAAGTAGCTTGAGATTATTTTCCTTGGAACGGCGCAGCTGGAGAGGAGATTTGATAGAGCTGGTTAGGATCATTAAGGGAATTAGTGGTATTAGTCCCACCCATCTGTTTGAGTTGGCTGTGCCAGACGATCTGCGCGGGCATCGCCTGAAGCTCAAACACCATAGAACTCGTTTGAACAACAGGGCAAAATCTTTTTCTAGAATAAACTTCCTTTTGATATCGCGGTGTCTGAGACCGTTGAAGCCTTCAAAAGGGGCTTAGACAATTGCTTGTCTATCCTTTTTTCATAGGTATTGTAGTTGTACTAAAATACTTAGTGTATTTTGATGCTGGCATACCAACGTGCAAAGATTGCTCTTATTCTTGCTTCATTCCATTTCAGAAGCAAGAAGAGATAATCCAACGTCGAATTGCCGGGGGTCGCTTCCCTTACCGGCACAAGAACTGGTAGCTCGTTAGGCGGAAGCCTCTATCGTCTGTTTGACCTGACCTGACTTGACCTATGCAACCGGCACTTGCCATGCTGTTTCAAAAAGCGAACCACCTGCAACACCTCGTCGTCAGTTTTACGCATGTCCTGCCTCCTCATATACCACAACTTCGCCTTCTTCATCTGTCGGCCGTAAGTCTGCCACACAAGAGTCCATATTTAACTGCTTCCGCTAAGTGTGTCCATCAAGGAACAGACCTCCGACGCCTTATCAGCAGTTAAACGTTGGTTGCTGGGATACAACCATGGCTGCTCAATTTGAAAACTATGCGTGTGCTGCAAGTTGAAGTTGCAACGCTCATTCAATTGCCCTTTCAAACTGAATGAGAAACGCACAAGGCATCAACAATCACGAAATCTGTGAAATCAAGCATTTAGTTTTCCAACATATATGTATGTAACGTACCGCTTTCCTACTGCAGCTTTGCGTGTAGAATGTACGCATCGAAATTGCACAAAACGGCAGGGAAAGCCTTCGGTGATATTCGTACCACTTCCCTTCGATTGCTTCTTTGCAGTATCCGTACGATACTTGAAAAGCTACTGGCAGTCGCAAATTGAAAGTTGCTTACCGCTTCATCCACCTCCTGCCAGCTTTTATAACGATCGCACATCCTACGGCGAAAAACAGCGGTATCATACAACATGGCGCACGAGAAGCAATCAAGCCGCCCCCAATTAACTTCATTTAAACCAGCGCAAACCTAAACACTCAGCAACCTTAGCAAATGTCATTTACCGTAGGTACTTACGCATTAAGCATTATATATCTCCGTCATATATCATTATGAAAGCAGCACCATTTATCCTTCCACTCACTAAGGCGTGGGTCCGTTTGATTGCACTATGGCGGTTAAAGTTAAACTGCTTTGGTGCCAACTGGTGCATTCATTTTACGGCGTAAATACTGTGCCTTCTGTGTGCTATGGATGACTAGCATAAATTATTGTAAACCGTTTCATTGTGTTACATGGGATCTGATATGTAAACATTTTACTGAGGTTAAGTGAGTGAAATAAGGAAGGCCAAAATGGCGGCGGAAAATCAACAGATGCGAATGTGCGGAAAATACCTTCAACAAATATAACGTCATTTTGGTTAGCGAATGTGTTGAAATGTTACATGTATTGAGACTAAAACTGCCTGTCTATTATACTCGGTAGTCACTTTCACGATGCAGCAGGTAAAAGAATGAGAACTCCACACGGATTGTTAACTGCACAACTAATCTTCACGGCGGATACTAAATGCAGCATTTTAAAACAACCCATGTACCTAGGGTGCTCCTAATGAACAGAAATACGTACTTAAGAAGTCTGAAGCTTAAGGATGATACTTTGAAGGTCAGCCGAAAGTAACTGTAATTTGTAAATCTGCAGAAGTAGAAAAGGAATAACTGCTATGACAAAGGCATCACTATGTGCATGGTTGATAAAATAGAGAATGATATGTTCAAATTTGAAAAGGAATTAGGAATAACAGACATTTTCAATTACTGGATTGCTGTGAACATGAATGCGTAATTGGTAATGAGCATGCACTGAATAGCATTTCTTATTTGTAAGTGAACGGGAATAATTACACGTGCAAAGGCTGTGTTGGGCGGTGTTGTTGGTTGCGAAGAGCTGGGCAAATAAGAATAATTTCCTTGCCAATGGACGCAAAAGTAAAGGATGTAATTGTAACCATCCGCACTCGGCAACTGCTTACATCTTCCGCGCTTTTACGCCGCTGCAGATACGGAGGAAACACTGAAAAAACAAGTCGCAGTTTCTATTTGAAAATGTCCCACAAGCTCCTCAATGTTTCAACCTTTCATTCTTCGCCAAAGCCAAAGAACTAAAAGCTCACTATCCTCCACGAGCATAGAGAAAACAGAAAATTCCTGTATGACCAAGGAAATAATAAAAAATCATAAATATGCACCCTTAACCGTACCCACTTTTATAGTATCAGAATATACACACTATTCAAATAACTCCACATTATCCAGCCGCTTCCAGATACAGGTGCAATCATCAAAATTAACAACGTCGCTAGGAAAAGTACAGAGTAACAGGCAAAGGAGAATATTCAGTCAGTCATGTTTACCAACTGCATAATTTATCCTGACTGGCCCAAGCGTCCGCCGATCGTAAATCGAGAGGTCCGACGAAGTGTACGCGCACATAGAGTCCGATCGTAAATAGAGCAGGCAGGGACGCGCACTATCACAACAATTCAGCGGCAACCAAGGTGAACCACGGAAGACGAGCTCGAAACCAAACGTATATATATCTAGTTACTTAAAACAAAACTATAAAACAACTGCAACGAAATAGGTAAACGGGAACATGAAAAATAATTATTCACAACCGCCACAGTACTCCCCGCTAGAGCGTGCACTACGGAAACGCTCGACAGGGTGCCTACGGAACGTACTGAGCAAGCTTAGGTGGAAGGAGAAAAACACGACCAGAAGGTGTGTGTGTTTGGAGCTGCGTGTAGTCGGATGGCACCGAGGACTCGGTGCATTGGCGTCAGTGTGCTTTTGGGTGGGGGACACTGAGTCAGAGGCGGGTGTATGCGGAGGGGAGGAAACGGGCTTTGTACTATCGACTGTAGGTTCAACGTAAGCAGGTTTGAATCCCTCGATACCCACGTATACTTCTGCTCCATTCTTATTCAACAGAAAATACTTAGGTTTTCGTGATAAGACCTGGTACGGGCCCTCATGGGGCGGTAGTAAAGGTCATCGGAAGGCGTTGACGCGGATGAAAACATAAGACACTTTGCAAATCAGGGTGAATTTGCCGTTTACGTATGTTAGGCCGCGTAGACGTCGGTCGAATGGATCAAAAATGCAGTTTGAGATGTCCAGCTTACTAGAAAGGGTCTAGTTCCCCGGTGGTGCGAGAGTCCAGTAACATCTCGCAAGGTAGTCTGAGGGTCGTGCCAGACACGCGTTCTGCAAGATAGCACCCAATTTCCTCTTTGGTTGTATTGCGTATACCAAGCAGGATGGCAGGTAGACGCTCAGACCAGCGTGAGTCGGACGAACTAGCCGTGATGGCAGCATTTAATTGTCGGTGAAAGCGCTCGACGAGGCCATTGGCAGCTGGGTTGTACTCGGATGTTCTTAGGTGCGTACGGCCTAATAAACGACTCAGTTCACGGAACAATATGGAACTGCACTGAGTTCCTCTGTCGGCAGTGATGGTGGATGGAACACCAAAAAGAGAAATCCAAGGTTCGACCAAAGCAAGGAAAACAGATTCGGTAGATGTATCAAGTAAAGGAGCAGCTTGCGGCCAACGGGTAAAACGGTCAACACATGATAGAAGATGGGTGAAACCGTTGGAGGGAGGTAAAGGGCCAAAAATATCTACGTGAACTTGGCTAAAATGTGCGTCAGGGTGTGAAAATGTACCTGGGGTAGTGACTGCGTGACGGTGAACTTTACGGGTTTGGCAACTAAAGCAATGTATAGCCCAATGTCTAATGTCCGAACGCATATCGTGCCAGGGTAAACGGTCGGTACTTCGCTTTACGGTGGAACAAGTACTTGTTTGTGAGACCAGGAAAATGATCAAAAATTGGTCGACTGTATGGTCGTGTGACAAAGTGTCTAGGCTTACTGCTTGAAAGGGCACAGTAAACTCTTATGTCAGAGTTAAGTACGGGCAATTGTGTAAGCTGCATTGAGGGTTTCGACTGAAGTTGGACAAGATCAGGGTCATTGTGTTGAGCGGCCGCTATTTTCTCCAGGTCGCTGGGTGTCGATGACAGTTGGTTCATATGAGCGCGGGATAATGTATCGGCAACAGCGTTATTAGGACCGTCAATATAACGAACATCAACACAAACCTGCGAAAGATAGACCCATTGACGCGTTGCTCGGGGTGAGCAAGGGTCCGAGGCAGAACGGAGAGCATGCACCAGTGGACTGTGATCTGTTAAGCGTATGAAACGACGTCCTTCTAATAGGTGACGGAAACGTTTCACAGTCAAGTACATGGCGAGCATTTCGCGACCAAAGGTGCTGTACCTGACTTGAGCAGTTTGAGGTTTCACGCTCCACTGCCATGCTTCTCAGCACACAATTACTTCCCCTCTCTTGTTTGGCCTCTCATTTGTCTATACTGAAGACGTTCAATGGCGGTATACGTACCACTAGCGTCAGCGCAACATCCCAGGCCACTTTTGATTATCTTTCCTACTCTGCCACTCATTTCAGTTCGATCTAAACGGCATCCGTTCCGCTATCAAAACCATAAAACCCTCCACCAAACTTGGTCCTGATGGAATTCCACCCATACTACTTAAGAATGGGGGCGATGACCTTTCCATACTCCTCTTGAGACGCTTCACACCCTCTATGGAGAAGGGCCAATACCCGTTGGCTTGGAAGCACTCTGTCATCACACCGCGCCATAAAGGTGGCTCCGTACAGGAAGTCAGAAACTACCGACCCATAAACCACACATCTATTCTCTCACGTGTGATGGAGAAATCGGTTAAGCGTGCGCTTATGGCCTGCTTGAATGCAGGAGGCCACGTTAGCAGGTCACAGCATGGTTTTCTACGCGCACGATCCTGCGCAACCTGCCAGCTTGATTTTCTCAACCTGGTCACTGGCGCGATTGATTCAGGTCTGACGATTATTACGCTATACCTCGATATGCAAAAGGCGTTCGATAGGGTCCCCCATAAACGCCTATTACATAAGCTCAAGGCTTACGGTGTAGTCACCCTCCTGCTTGACTGGCTTAAATCCTACCTAACCGGGCGTACGCAGTCCGTGAAGGTAGCACACTTTGAGTCCATCCCTGTCACAGTTTCCAGCGGCGTTGTGCAAGGCAGCGTGCTTGCACCAACCCTGTTTTTGATTTATGTGAACGACATTTGTAGTAGTCTGTGTCATGGTCGCCCATTCCTCTTTGCCGACGATATAAAGGTCGTATATGTCTTCCCACCAAGCGCCAAAGTACCCGCACTACAAGAGATCCGTGAAGACCTGAAGACCTTAGAGTCGCGGTGTCAAAATTGGCAAATGACATTCTCTGCTGATAAATCTATTATTCTGATCCACAAATGCTCCATATCGGATGGTGCGTTTACGTTGAACGGTACGCCCATCCAACTAAAAAGGTTAGCTACTGACCTAGGTATTTGCTACTCTATGACCCTCAACTTTTCAGAGAATGTGCAGTATCAAGTAGCAAAAGCACGCAGAATGGTCTTCCACATAGGCCGTCACATTAACTCGGCTGAAGCACGGTTGGAGCTTTACCGCAGTCATGTTCGTCCGCAGCTGGAATACTGCCCCTTCATCTTCAGTAATTTGCGGAAATCAGACCACATATTGCTCAAAAAGGCTCAGCAACGGTTTACCAAAATAGTAGCCCCACAAGGCCTAGCGCTTAGTTGTCTACAGAGGTGTAACCATCTCAAACTCCAGTCTCTATGGCTGCGGCGCATTATCTTAAACCTGTGCTTTTTACATAAGTTAATATACCAAGTGGTGCACAGTGATATCCCAAGCCGGACACTGAGAAGAGGATCAGAATTCAACCTCGGAAACAAGCACTGCACAGTTGCCCCGCTGCCAGCGAGGAAGAAACTACCTTCACGTTTCTTCCTTGTCGCTTATGTAAATATCTGGAACAAATTACCTACACAGTTGCGGGAGATTCACAATCCACAAGCTTTCAAGCAGGAGGTACGAAAGTTTATGTGCCTGGACAACATTAGATGCCTTTTCAACATCTGTGATTCTGATGACAACCTTTTTGAGACCGGCCCCGATGGGGCATAGATCATATTTTGGTCAGCTCTGGCGCAACTTTGTATTGCGCTCAACTAGGCTTCACGACAGGAGCATCTTGGGCTCAAAGGTCCTCCCCATACTTTGCGGTCCCTGTCACACCATGTGAGAGATTTTGGACCAATCAGTTGCACGCATCTTACAGATGTTAGGACTGCTAATCCGACCACAAAAGGTATTCAGCCTACCCCAGTAGTAGCTGAGCGCTTTACTGGCCCCCACCGACACTTAGTTAAATAGGAAGTCTTGAAATAGTAGACGCTACCGCAATGGAAACCTGGAAACACTAAACGGTAGCTCAAATCCTATGAAAGCTCCTTCCCGACGTCCAGTTTCTTACTGCTCAACAGATCAGCAGGTAAAGCAGCCTTGTACTATTGAATGGGAGCATCGTAAGCCTGTAGGCACTGACCAGGTAGAAGATTGCATAGCAATAGGGAAGCAATCCGAACGGACAAACTTTACTTCACTTTTTCCTTCTTCCTCACTAACATTATGCTTAACCGCCGTGAAAGTGGCTTCAACTTCTGGAGTTATGGTTAACGTCTTTGAGTTTCCTTTCAGTAATTCGGTAAGCGGATGAAGTACCTAAGCAGAGTTTGGAACGAATCTGCCATAGTGATCGATCATACCGAGAAATCGGGGAGACTTCGGACAGATTGAGACATCGGATAGTCGGGGATCGCTTGAGATTTATCCGGGAGAGGTTTAATACCTTCATCATCAATCTTGTGACCGAGAAATTCGACGGTCGGCTGACCAAATTTGCATTTGTCCCGATTTTATGTTTATACCGTGGTTTCCAAAACGTTCGAGAACCATTCGGAGGTGCGATAAATGCTGGTTGCATGTAGCGCTTGCGATCAGAACCTGGTCAAGGTAAACGTAGGCGAAATCAAGGCCACGGAGGACCTGGTCCATAAAGTCTTGGAAAGGCTGTGCTGCGTTCCGGAGGCCGTAAGGCATACGAAGAAATTTGTAAAGGCCAAATGGAGTGATAACAGCGGGTTTTGCGAGGTCTTCCTCCACCATTGGGATTTGTGGGTAAGCTCTGACTATGTCGAGTTTGGTAAAAATAGACTTTCCGACTAGTCCAAGAGAGAAATCGTGAATATGGGAGATAGGATACCTGTCCGGAACCGTGACGTTGTTGCGAGCACGGTAGTCACCACGTGATCTCCAATTGCCTGACTTATTAGACAACAGATGAGGAGGTGACGATTAGCAGTTGTTTGATGGACGTAAAGTGCCGAGATCAAGTATGTGTTGGAATTCCTTTTTAGCTGCCTGAATTTTGTCAGGGCGCATGCGTCGGGCTTTAACAGTTACTGGCGGACCAGTTGTCATGATGTGATGGCGTACATCGCGTTTAGGATCGGAAGTTTCGTCACTGGCTCGAATTAGATACGAGAATTGTCGAAGTAATGAGCAGTATTGTGAGTCGTCAAATATGCGGTTGCGAAGCCCGAGAGAATTGACTGAAGCAAGCTTGCAAGGGGTGCTTAAAGACGTAGTATCGTCTCATAATTTCACACAACGTAGGTCGACCACAAGACCGAACTTACTGATAAAGTCGATTCCGATGATAGGATGTTAAACATCGGTGAGGTTACGCCGTAGTCCAAGACTCAAAGTGAGTAATTTCTGGCCGTGGGTAGCGATTTTAGTCTGATTAGCTGCCGTAAGCATTCGACCAGATGGTTGCAGAAGCGCTTTTCCAGAGAACGGGGGAGCACGTTGACTTCTGCACTAGTAGCAACCACGAAGTGTAGGTTCGTGGTGGAGGCATATTCGTACACCAAACGACTAATCTCCTCTCAGTTGTCTCTTCGCTTCGGACTACTGTGACCCTAATGATCAGAGATAAGCAAACTCAACTGCCAGCTCATATCACCCCAAACATATGGCTGGCTTTTCCACTTTCCCCCATAGAGCGTTTTCTTGTTCGCGCACTCTGCATTATTTTTACAATTGGACGGATATCTCTTCGGGCCTGCTCTAATCTACCCTCGGCTGACTAGTTCTCTGTTTCTGACGGCTCCCCGACATCCGAGACCTTATTACTCTAGGCTCTACATTCCAAACACTCTGTTCCCCTCATCTCGAGACCTTTCCTTGGCATGCTACCTGGCTTTCCATATAGCCGCTGCCGTCCCAAAAGCTTCTTACGACACCCATTACTGTTATTTACACCTTAAGTTGCCGGCCTAACTTCATCTTTCTGGCTTATCCAGACTCATCTGAACGGTCTATTGCTTTCTGATCCACCTCGGACTCCTAAGATCTAAGTGACAAGCTCTGCCGACGTACTGCCTTGTAACCTTTGCTTCAAAAGCCTTGTTGTCCATGATCCACCATTATTCTCATGTCCCCCTTTCATCCTTAACATTTCTCTTTATGCCGAGGCTCTCTTTCAGTATTTAGCTCTACATTATACGGCTTTCTTTCTATGCGCTGGCACTCTATTTTTGTCTTAATGGTCTCGTTTCTTTGGACTACTATGTCCCTTATGCTCAGGTTTTAACAGACCCAACGGCCTGTTCACATCACTGCGAGGCTAACTGCCGTGGGTTATAGCCACTTTCGTCCTAAACTGCTTCTTTTATGATGACCTAGCTTCATCTTGCTGACTTACCTGGCTTTGTCTGAACGGCCTCTTGTTTTCTGACCTTTCTCGGAATTCTGAGATATAACTGATCTAGTTACTGCTGACGCAACCCTGTTACCCTCACCTTAAGTACACCACTAGGCATTATGCATCCTCCAGTTTATTAACAAGGATGAATCATCAATTGAAGAAGGTCGACGGCTTTTTCAATTCTCCTCAATAGAACCCGTTTTACCGACCCTTTCTTTCCTTCCTGTGTTTTCTGTTGCATTCCTACTTCATTCGCAGCTAACTTACATGCGTCAGTCCTCTCTGACTTTTTACATTCCTACCACTTTAAGACTGAGGCAACGCGTCCCTATCGCTGTTTCTGAGTGATATTCTTACCCATAATCTGCACACCTCGTCCTCCTCGCTCTGGTTCCAACCGATTGAGCATATGCGCATTAGGACCCCACAAACTCTCTTTTCCTCATCTTCATTCCTATTTTGAAACGATCTTTCAGTCTCTGCCGATCAGTGTTCTGCTTTGCTTCTCGTCGTATTTCACCACTTATGATACACATGTAAATGCGATAGGTAAATAACAAATATATGTATAGGTGTACAATAGTTCAGTCAGCGCCGCAATTGATCGACTGCATTACAGGCGCATCCCTTTCTTCTCTCATGGTGGTTGTTTTTGTTCGTTTCCTTTTATCCCGAGTTGTCACAGGTACGGAGACACGCACCCAAAAAATGGTCCATCGTTGCGACAACAATACAAGCCACACAGTTCTTTTATCTGGACATGAGCGGAAGATTATCAACCCTTTTACAACTTACTAACCGGAAATATCATTCGGTATCATGCACGGAGACAAATGTTCCGAGGCTTGAACCGTTGGGCTCAGTTTGCCTAACGCTATCTCTTTCACATTACTCTTGCCTAGATAAATAATTTCGACTCTGGAAAGCACATTCTCCTGCGACACAAAGCCGGAACAATTGATCATTATGAGCTCTTCAATCCGCGTTGGCCGCTCAATTGGCCGTTGTATCCTTTATTTCTAATCAATTTTACTACATACCCCGGGGGATCTGTGATTCCTTCGTGGGAACCATGTTCCATCCTTCAAGGTTTCAACCACAATTCAACATATTTCTACCTATAACCCTCGGAGCCTTCACGTGGTTCTGCAGAGGATCAACACGTCATATTTCAAAAACCTAGATTCAGGAACGCAACAGGCACCCGGCTGTCGCATCAGCCGGCAGAAAATTGGGACGCAACCTGACTGCGAATAACCGAGCAAATCAACGTTCAACCAGAAACAGCCAGTTACAACTTGCCATTCAATGGATTGGCGGCAGTGTTTTAGGAAGTGGTGGGTTTTCGCCTGGCAAGCGTTCTCTCTATAAAAAACCACATAGGTCCGTTTAACAACAATGCAACGTGGCGAATGTGACTCGCCACGTGAACTTCTCCCACCCATCGTCAATAAAGCTTTCCCGTTCTGACCCAAAACCTTATTATCGCGCTCTGCTTTCATTTCTTTAATTGGATTGCACGACCTTACTGCTCTGAGGTGCACTAGTCCCACTGATTTGTCTCTTTCTCTTTTATGCTCCAATGCTACTCTGACATAAGTGGTATGCGCTATGCAGACTCAACGCCCTTGTACCCCTACCCGGAGATTCTGCTTGACTCGCTCACTCTCTATTGTTGCGGACCTCTACCTGTCTTTAAATTTACGCGCTATTCCTACGCGACGACTAATCTGGTTTCGCTAGATCAGACACTTGTTTCCAGTTTTACTTAGACTTATTCCACGTTACAAACCTTGGTTCGGCTGACTCGACGTCTTGCTCACATCACCTGGAAAGCCTCGTGGGCTCCCTCACTACTTATCAATAAACCTTTTCATACGGACCCTGACCTTTTCTTCTCTCGCTTTCTGTTTTCAATCCCTTTCTTATCGGACGTGCGGCTTTACTGCATTGCCGTGATATTGGCTCACTTGCCTAGTCTGTTTCCCTCAGTCTGCTACTAGGCTATTAAAACCTACGCGGTATGCGCCCCGTAGTCTTAACCTGATGTTTCCCTTAAATTTAGAGCCTGCTTGACTTGCTCACCATTTACTGCTGGCTCCTTTCTTACCTTTACTACATGTCCTTATCCACACGCGCCGACTAATCAAGTCCTACCCGATCGGCCTCCTGCTCTCCGGATTTATTCAGACTTCTGAGACGTCACCTCTCTTGGCTCGTCTGACTCTACTATCCCTTTACATTTCCTAGAGAGCCTATTGGACTTCTCTTACACATCGTGAATAAACCCTTCTCATCCTGTCCCTAACTTATGTTTTATCGCGCTTTGTTCTCAATTGTTCTTCAACTGGCGGTGTGGTGATCTAGTCCACCGATTAGTTTCCTTCTCTCTGATTGCTGATATGCTACTCTGACTTAAGTGGTGTACGCTATACAGACTCAACGCTCTTGATCCCTTACTATGTGAGGCTGCTAGACTCGTTCACCTTCTGTTACAGCCTCTTTTCCTGCCTTTAATTTTACGTGCTATTCCTACGCGCCGACTAATCTAGTCTCGCTAGATCAGACACTTGTTTCCACTTTTACTTAGAGTTATTCCACGTTACAAACCTTGGTTCGGCTGACTCGACGTCTTGCTTACATCACCTGGAAAGCCTCGTTGGCTCCCTCACTCCTTATCAGTAAACCTTTCTCATACCGACCCTAACCTTTTCTTATCTCGCTTTCTCTTTTTATTCCCCTTATTTATCGGACGACCAGCTTACTGCCCTGCCGTGATCCTGCCTCACTGGACTAGTCTGTTACTCTCTGACTGCTTCCATGATACCGAGCCTTAAAAGGTATTGGCTCCGCAGAGTTAACTCTATTACCCCACATTATTGTTATAGCCTCATTCTTATCTGCATTGTACGACCTAGTCCCAAAGGGCCGATTAATCCAATACCGCTTAGTCGGCCTCGTAATCACTAAATTCATTTAGACTTCTGCGACATCACTTCCATTGGTTCGGCTGACCTATTGGTGCTGTTTACACTAATTGGAGAGCCTCGTGGGCTTTCCCACTCTTTACCAATAAACCCTTCTCACCCCGACCCTACCCTTTTCTTCTCTCGCTTTCTGTTTTCATTTCTTTTTAACTCGGACGTCCGGCTTTACTCTCCTGCCGTTATCCTCTCTCACCTGACCCGTCTGTAACTTTCCGCCTGCTTTTATTTTCTATTATCCTTGGCCTTTTCTCTTATTGCGCTCCAATTTGTATTCCCACAGCTTACACTCATTGCGCCTATCCAAGTTATCCTCGTGCGCATGATCTCATTCGACTGAGCTCGTTCCTGAGTATTGGCGGCACTCGGACCATTGCTAAGTGTTGCTTGACTAGTACTTCCATTAGTATGCTTAACTTACCACTCTTCCTATTCCTATGCTCTTTACCTTACGCTCGCACTGGTATACTATTGAGACCGTAAGTGTCATAACGACACCCAATGCACGGCAGTTTTGGCCCCCTGTGACCATTTTCCTAGATTCTGAAGGCTTTTGGACTGTAGAATCATGAACGCTTTAGTGTAATTACTCTTACGAACTACTCCTCGTATTGCCGTCAGCATTCATTCGCTCCTGACCGATTCCTTGAAATTCCTTTTCCTCTTGGAATGTTGCTCTACTTGTCTTGCTCCCTCATTCGGTCTCAACCTAGTTGTCCTCAGTTTCACATAAGATGCCTCTCGCATTCTGGCTTCTGCCATCATCATCGGTTTACCCGTTTCCCTAAAACCATCGCATCATTCGCCTAACGTATGTTAAAACGCTTTGTTATATCGGTCTTTTGACCCTGCGCGTGCTGAACATTCTTCCCACGTAGTAGCTGTAGTCTGAGTCACACCAGCGACGTAATGTATAGAGCGCGCTTGCGAATTATGTATCCCAAACAAAATTACATACGTTTGAAGGTATCATAGGCACCGGTGAGCGCCACCAGTCTGTGTTATTGCTTCTTGATTCATTGCAGTCTCTGTTTGGCCACCTCTTGTCCGTTGCCCGCTTTTCCCGAGATTCCCACTGGTACATCCGCCAAAACAAGAAGGTTTATCCACTGGGACTGGTTGACCCATCCTCAAAACGCTTGGTCCTTTCTCCAGGAAAGGAAAAGCCCACACACGGGTCCAAATGGAGCTTATTCCGGAATTCCGGACGCGCTACCTGCGTGGGGTCTAAACAAATGGGTTTAGCTTGCCTCGTACTCAGAGAACAATTTACTCACCTGGAAGAATATATGTACATGGATCCCCCGTTCCACAATCGAAGACAAACAACTCTGGCGTGATTACCTTCACTGCCTCAAACATTCCTATTCGCCAGTCACCTGGAGCTATTCTGATGTCATTTCACGGACAGCGTTGCGCACGTATACGTGGTTATTCCGATGGTCTTCCATGGAATTTTCCCTTGGCTACGGAAACAGTTATACTTACTTACATTTGCAGGAATCCTAAATCCAATTTGCAGAGAATGGCGTTTTTACGTATTCAGGACATATTCAGCCACAAGAAACAACTTCACTCACCGACCCCATGACAAGTCCAGCGAGGAAAGTTGGACATGGTTTGCGAGCCGAGCATGAATATAATAGAAGAGCCGGCCTCTATTAACAATTTGTTTACTCACCTGCATCATTAGCATTCGACTCTTCGAATCTTGCATCATTGACCAGCTTCAACGACTGCTGGCGTATCAGAACTAAGCCATTCGGCCAACCAACGAAGAATTTTGGCTGTCAACCGACTGCGAATAATAAAATGCAAAATCGGTCTATACGATGCATAACCGACTTGCACTACTGTTCAACGAAAGCTACGGCAGTGTTCCAGGACGTGGTGGGTTTTCGCCTGACAAGCGTTCTCCCTATAAAAAGCCACAAATGTCCGCTTAACAACACTGCAACGTGGCGATGTGACTCGCCACAAAATAAAGTCACAGCTATGCATTTCACACTGACGCAGTCCTCAGCCTTCTACATCGAACCTGTGCAACTAATTCTGCTATGAACAATGCTTTGTTGGAGCACAGATCATCTCTTTCTCGTAATGGTTATTGGTTGCAAAAGGCTTTGTTTATTCTGATGTGCTCACGGATCACTACCTGGCGAAATTACCCCCAACTTGTGTTTTGACGGATTTTTGCGCGCCACAGCGC
This sequence comes from Dicrocoelium dendriticum, assembly GCA_944474145.2. NCBI lineage: Eukaryota > Metazoa > Platyhelminthes > Trematoda > Plagiorchiida > Dicrocoeliidae > Dicrocoelium > Dicrocoelium dendriticum. Next base: position 21,372,161 of record OX104065.1, on the reverse strand, counting down.
TATAATGTCCCTGGGTCTGACTATTACCTGACAGTATGCTCAATCATGCGGACAACATCTTTTCTTTTATAACTTTCATCAAAACGAAATGTTTTAACATTCCACAGAAGCTATGCTTGTATGCATATTTGATCACGCCTTTACAGGTGTGTCTCGTCTTACCGAGAATATACTATTTATTTATTTATTTATTTAATAAAGTCACAGTCCATAACTTTACACTGGCAGCTCAACTAGCGTCACTATGCTAGATAGGTTCTTTACACTGGAACTTTTACATCTGCATATACTTTCGCCATTTTTGCTTTCTCCGATATCACCGTTGAGCTTTGTGTTTCTTGTTACTTGTGCACGATCTCAGTGTATTGTCATATCTCTCTTGAGCGTGCCCTTCAATTATCTTCCAATGGATCATTTAGGATTCTCAATCTAATATTAGCCGAGGTCCCAGTTCCACGACAGCCAAATTATTAGTTCGCATTTTCACCATTGTACAGTTCCAAGTTTGGACGTATAAACACTTTTCTACTGTCATTGTTACGGTAGCCATAAAATGCCTATACAGTTGTACATATCTGATCATGCCTCCGTGGGCCCGCCTCGCATAGTCGAGCATAAAATATTTATTTATTTAATAACCTGACCAGCGACAGCCGCCGTTATTACTGGCTGGCCACGTGGTTTCCCGACATAGGATTTGGAAGGCTTTGGTGTGTTTACACCCTGGACGTCACTTACGCGCTGCGTCTCCGAAGCGGTGGTAAGAATTACAATAGGGGTAAGACTGTCGTGTAAGTGAGCTGCTAGAACGTCTGGATCAAGAAACGGATTGTCGCGAAGAAACGCGGTCGCGTTTGAGGTGGGACAAGGTGAGGTCTAGGTTAGAAAGTCTCTTGGGGATTGTATCAAGTAGCGTGGTTCCAGAGAGGTTGCCTGAACTAGTCTCAATGACTTATGACACAGACGTTTTAATGAAGCATTCGTGTACTTTATCAGCAGCTTCTGCCGGTTTGTCTAGCGGAAGGTCGTCGGCGAGAGCAGCTAAAATAGCCGTGGTATTTGCAGGAAGACAATTACTCCACAATTGGCGAGAACGGAATCATCCAGTATGGAAGAACCGACGAGGGAACGCATGTGTCGGAGTAACTGAGACGGCGTTCTATCGCAAGCTCACCGCCAGACAGCAACTGCTGCAGGCGGGTCTCATCTGAGGCTGTAGTTGGCTTTAAAATTGCTGCCCTAAGTTTATCCTAGGTTGGACTCTAACGGCATAGGATCAAGGATGTCGATGACCTCAGATGCGACGTTGGACGGTAGGTGAGCAGTCACATATGCAAACATTGTGGACTGTGATGTAATCCTACTGAAACGAAACGCAGCTTCTACTGGAACGAAGCAAACACGTGGGTTAGAAACGTCAAAAGAGCGCAAAACATGTTCAAGGGAATGTTCCGACGCATCGATAGCGGACGCGTGATCTGGCCTTATGAAAAGAAAAGAGGAAAATTATACACAAAAATAAATAAAATTGTGTGGCCACCACTTATGTGGAGGAACCGGTAAGGGAGAATACTCAGTCAGTCGGGTTTACCATATGTATAATTTATCCTGATGCGCCTAAGCGTCGGAAGACCGTAAATCGCGAGGTACGACGAAGTGTACGCGTACATAGCGTCCGATCGTAATTAGAGCAGGCAGCGACGCGCACAATCACAACAATTCAGCGGCAACCAAGGTGAACCACGGAAGACCAGCTTGAAACCAAGCGTACGTTTAGTTATTTAAAACAAAACTGTAAAACAACTGTAGCGAAATAGGTAAACGTGAACATGAAAAATAATTAAATTATTCAAAATCACCACAGTACTCCCCGCTAGAGCGTGCACTACGGAAATGCTCGACAGGGTGTCTACGGAACGTACTGAGCAAGCTTGGGTGGAAAGGGAAAAACACGACCAGAAGATGTGTGTGTGTGGAGCTGCGTGTAGTCGGAGGGCACCGAGGACTCGGTGCACTGGCGTCAGTGTGTTTTTGGGTAGGGGACAATGAGTCAGGGGCGGTTGTAAGCTGAGGAGGGGAAACGGGATTTGTACTATCGACTGTAGGTTCAGCGTAAGCTGGTTTGAATCCCTCGATGCACAAGGATTCTTTTGCTCCATTCTTATTCAACAGGAAATACTTAGGGCTTCGTGATAAGACCTGGTATGGGCCCTCATGGGCGGTATTAAAGGTCTTCGGACGGTGTCGACGCGGATGAAAACAAACGACGCTTTGGAAATCAGGGTGGAATTGCCGTTTACGTATGTTAGGCCACGTAGACTTTGAACGAATGGATCGAAAATGCAGTTTGAGATGTCCAGCTTACTAGAAGGGGTCTAGTTCGCCGGTGGTGCGAGAGTCTAGCACCATCTCACAAGGTAGTCTGAGGGTCGTGCCAAACACGCGTTCTACAGGACAGCACTCAATGTCGTCGTTGGTTGTATTGCGTATACCAAGGAGGATGGCAGGTAGACGCTCAGACCAGCGTGAGTCGGACGAACTAACCATGATAGCAGCTTTCAATTGTCGGTGAAAGCGTTCGACGAGGCCATTGGCAGCTGGGTGGAACGCGGTTGTTGTTAGGTGAGTACGGCCTGATAATCGACTCAGCTCACGGAACAATGTGGAACTGGACTGAGTACCTCTGTCGGCAGTGATGGTGGATGGAACACCAAACAGCTAAACCCAAGGTTCGACAAAAGCAAGGAAAACAGCTTCGGTAGATGTGTCACATAAGGGAGCAGCTTGTGGTCAACGGGTAAAACGGTCAACGCATGATAGAAGATGGGTGAAACCGTTGGAAGGAGGTAAAGGGCCAAAAATATCTACGTGAACTTGGCTAAAATGTGCGTCTGGGAGTGAAAATGTACCTGGGGTAGTGAATGCATAACGGTGAACTTTACGGGTTTGGCAACTAAGGAAACGTATGGCCCAATGTCTAATGTCCGAAAGCATAGCTTGCAATGGGAAACGGTCGGTAAATAGCTTCACGGTGGAATGGGTACTTGTGTGTGAAAGACCAGGAAAAGACCAGGAAACACCAGGAAAAATGGTTCGACTCTATGGCCGTGGGACAAAGTGTCTAGGCTTACCGCTTGGAAGTTTACAGTGAACTCCTATGTCAGAGTTAAGTACGGGCAATTGTGTGAGCTGCATTGAGGGTTTCGACTGAAGTTGGACAAGATCAGGGTCATTGTGTGCAGCGGCCGCTATTTTTCTCCAGGTCGATGGGTGTCGATGACAGTTGATTCATGTGAGCGCGAGATAATGTACCGGCAACAGCCTTATTAGGACCGTCAATATAACGAACATCAACACAAACCTGCGGAAGATAGTCCAGATGATGCGTTTCTCGGGGTGAGCAAGGGTCTGAGACAGAACGGAAAGCACGCACC
>OX104065.1:21351234-21368331 GCA_944474145.2 Dicrocoelium dendriticum | reverse complement strand
AGATGACGGTGTGATACAATTAAATATCACAAACGGTAGTAGGTTAATAGCTCAATGTTGTATCCGGTTGGCTGTGTAGGCCGGGATGCTCTTTTTCGAAACCAAGATAGCCAGCATTGGCTTGTGCACTGTCAGAAGCTTGAAGCGGCGGCCGTATAGCATTTTGTGGAATTGCTTGACCGCGTACACTATGGCCAATGCTTCTTTCTAAATCTGTTTGTAATTGTTCTCGGCCTTCGTAATGTTCCGGTGGTATGGGCGATTGCTTTATGAGATCCATTGGTGTACGTGTGTGCAATTACTGCACCAATCCCATGGCTTGGTGCGTCTGTGGTTAGGACAATCTCTTTGGAGGGATCAAACTAAGTGAAAGTAAGTTGGTGGACAGCAGTGAATCGACCCGTTCGAAGGCATTCTGGCATCCTGATTTCCAGTTCCAAGTTTGGCTTTTGGCTAGTAGCTTGTTAAACGGGGCACACGGATGGTGCATATTAGGCAAGAATGCGCTGTAGTGGCTGGTGAGCCCACAAAAGGAAAGCAAGGGTTGTAACTCTGCTAGTGAAGTCATTTTTCTAAGGGATTTAATCTTTTCGAGATCTGGTCGACGTCCATCATTTTTGAGGGTAAAACCGAGGCATTTGCTGAGCGGCGTGAAAAATGTGCATCTATCTTCCCGGATCCGACCGCCGTACGACTGTATACAACCAAGCATTTCATCCAGGCGGTTGAATTGTTCTTCCGGTGTTAGACTCATCAATATGATATCATCCAGATATGCAGCGGTTCCAGAAACGCCAACTAGCATGGCAGCCATCAAATGTTGGAAGATGGCTGGCGCAGTTTTCACACTAAATGGCAAGTGTTTATATTGAAATAGCCCACGAAGAACGCTGATCGTCAACCTCCGCTTGAAGATAAGCATCGGATAAAGCAAGCTTAGCAAGGTACTTACTACCATTCAGCTTTGCAAAAATATCCTCCGCGACGGGTACCAGGTACTGGTTGTCGTCCAGCGCGGCCTTGAGGCCAGTGGAGAAGTCAGCGCAGACGCATACCTTGTCATTTGCTTTCTTCACTTCAACTCTCGGTGAGGCACATGCTGTGCAGTTGACGGTTGTGATGACTCCGGCACGTTCCAATCAATCGGGTCCTTGATCAGCGGTTCACCTGGTTTCATATGATACCGGGCTTCTGGCCTTGAACACTGGTTAAGCACCTGCTCGCAAGTTCAGTGTTGCCTTGATATTCGTGCAATAGCCAAAGCCATCCTGTAAGACAGAGGCAAAGTTTCGCTGCAGGGTACGTGTCATGTTTTCGACGGACTTTGATGATAGGTCTGGACTTGCTCGAACTCGGCTGTAGTGCTGAATCAAGGGAACGTCGTGGAGTCGCAACGTTTCAGTCAAGTGGAGACCAAGAACATACCATTTCGGCCGGTCTTAAAGGTGACCGCGGTAAATTCGAATAAGTTGTATTGTTTTGGTTGGCTACTCAGTGTTGCCAAATCGCTCTAATTAACCCTATCATACCATTTGTGATATTTAAGTAAATTACTCCGTCAAATTATAATGTACGTCGGGTTTTCTTTGGCCTTTCTGTTCAAGTCTTTTTTGTAGCGTTGTGGTATCATGCTCCATTTTTCTGTATCACGGTACCTAAATGTCCCGCAGCTATGAGGCGTGTTAAACGAACGGTGAAATCGCCTACATTCCCCACTGTTAAAGTCAACTCCGCTTTAGCGGACGTACGCGATGTTCAACCCATGGACCAAATTGACACCATCGTGGTGGCCAATTGTTCTAGCTCTGTGACTGGTGATAAAGAGGCTGCAAATCCTACATCAATTCCTGATCTAGTTGCTATCATTCCCTCTCAGGAACGCGAGGTCATACTTACTGACCCACTTACTGAAGTGACGCTAAACGTTCACGCACTTGAAAAGCAAGTGAACTTGCGGGAAAATGACATAATGAACACCAATGAGGCCTTGAAGAAGGTGATGCCCCTACCACGCCTGTCGAGCATACAAAATCCTGAAAACTCATCAGACCTAAACCAAGCTGGTATGCTCCTGAACGTTACTGCCCAAGAGACCAAAAGGCGCTTGCGTCGCGCCAATAATGCCGTACTATTCAACGCCCCAGACCGGTTTCCACTTGAAAATTTGCTGCGTATGCTTCTACGCGTCTGCAAATTGCAGCTAGCTTGCTGCACAGCTAAACGCTTAAGAAAGGTTTCCAGCCGTACTTGTCCCATCGTGCTCAGATTTGTAGGTCCTGAGTTTGCAACACCATTTATGGCCTCCAGCTTTCTCCACAAACAACAGGCTATCTTCGTGGCTCTACAGATCGGAGAGGATATGACCTCCCTACAAAGTATGAGGCGCGTACCTCTACATCATCTTTTAACATAAAAGCCCGACCTGAAGCTAAAGATGCATCGCCCGTCACATGCTTTACACCACTGTGTGCTGTTGATTTAGATGCAGCACAACCCCAACAACTACGACAGGAAGTCTCTTCTAACGTGACTACACCCAAATCCGGCTCAGAACGAGATACTGCAACTATTGCAGAACGTGAAACATTCAGAGCGTTACCGCACTGTGAATCTGATATGAGCGATGCTGACATTGAACCAGCAATCCTGTCTATCGCTTCGCCCACCTACTCCCAACATCAGGAGTGAACGTACCAATGCTGATGCACCTTGCGGAAGTCCACATATACCCTGTAACGCAAGCCAAAGTTATCTGCTGCCCACATTTACAGCGAACCAGGCAAAGATCCGCAGGACCCAAAAAACCCAGTTTCAAAAAAAACGTTAACAAAAAGGAACCCGAGTAGCGGATGGTGCACACCAACGCTTGGACACAGGCGAGGCAACCGGTAACCGAAAAACCATCTTCCCAAAGGTATAAGTCTTCGATGAGGCCTGCGATCTCGTCTAGGCTAGGCCAGCCACCAGTTAACAGGTACCCACTTGAAGCTCCCAAGTTGGCAGCCCGCGCCCCGACTTCCCAACAATCACCCAACGCACGAGGCTCGATACCATCTGTTTCTGGACCTAGTTCTTACGGTACTTACCATCGAACAAGGAGTACCGAAGCTTCAGGCGCCACTATAAACAAACGCCTCCCAAAATCTGGACAACCACAGTTCATGAATTTTCATAACGTAACCGCACCCAAAACGGCCCCTTTACCAACGTCCTTTTTATGGAACACTACAGGGTATGGTCCACCGCACTTAATCCATCTAGAGCTAACACCTATTCTACTTTATCTCCGAAATCTGCTGTGTTCATTACAGCCCCCTCCAAACCGCTGGTTTCAGCCATTCGGGGATCTCCAGCAACCCCCAAGTTTACTCTTGGCATGTCGATGGCAAATATTCAACCGTACCAAACTTTGTTATCCTATGTTCGTATATACACGAAGATTTCACTCAATAAATGCAACTCTATCTTCCCCAAATTTTTGGTGCCCCCTCCTCTACCACGAAAGCGAAAGTCGCCCACATTAACCCGCAGTCAACGCTCTCACATAGCGATCCGCTTTCGCGGTCAAAGTGCGTTGACGATCCAGTCTTTCCCCCGTTGCGATGTTCCATCCATCCACACCCGGTCTATCCTAGGGACCTCATTAATCACCTCATCTACCTCTTAGCGCCACCAAACCAGCCCCTCACAGGAGCTGGCAATACTATACTGCATGACCAACTGGCCTACGATAATGATAATGCCCCTACTACAAATCCTCCTTAAATGGCATTATAAAAGTTTCTGCGCAAAAAATGAGCCGTTAGACCCGTTACCTTACCAAACCTTTAGCTCGCATTCGTCTAACAACTCGCTAGCGAACAACCTGTGGGCTCATATTAAGCTGTTCCGCAAGACACCTCAATGCATCTCCCCAGATCTCTGTGAGGTAATAACTGCAACCTGTGTATAACCTGCATGTGAAACCTCTACCTCACTCTTTACTGACTCCACCGTTGTGACACTCAGGGATACGGCACCCAACCCCGACCTCACTCTCTCTATAACTAAATAAACAAATAAATAGTTTATTCTGGAATTTGTCGAGACACACCACGCGAGGCATGATCAATATTTACATGCAATATTGCTTCGCAACAGACACCTTGCTATGGGTGTAGTCGACATTAAGCCGAAGGTGGTACAGCCTGCGGAAATTGTGTAAGTAGTCACAGGATACAGTCTTCAATGAATGACGAAATGTTGAATCCTAGCGTGCGTAGTAGAAACAGTCAGGGCACTACATGTGTAATAATAACGATACAAATAGGCATGGTGTAACTTATTATTGGCAGTAACATGGCAATATTGAATAATGATTCTGGTCGACTTGCCAGTAGGTAGTTCAGGGCAGTGATTTTATTCGGTGGCGAGTCACATCCGCCACGTCGCAGTGTTGTTACGCGGACATTTGTGGCTTTTTATAGGGAGAACGCTTGCCAGGCGAAAACCCACTACGTCCTGAAACACTGTCAGAAATTTGTCGGTGCACTAATATAAACCTAGCAGACCAGGTAGTCGACTGATTTCACACTCGGATATCCGCAGTCAAATGACCTTCAATTTCCTCTATTATTTGATCAGGTATCTTGCGCAAGGCCGCCATAATGGCTGAGGCGAATCGAGGATGTGTGCTTTACTAAGAACCGTCTTTGTTGGTATCCAGGTCTGCGAAACGTCAGTTTCTTGCGTCTTTCAGGAGTATGTATTCTTTTCAGTTGTGTGACGTTCTCGAGTCCAGCTATCATCACTGGACAACGGTCCTGGTAGTGAGTGCAGCTGTATCCGTTTCTTGTACGGCCATGTGCTTCATAAGTCCCTATTGGCTGTTCTGTCCCGGACAAAAGCGGTTTCTCGGTCCTATCTTGGATCCCCAAGAAGTTCTGGACCTCGGAGAAAAGGGAAGGTGAGAGACAACCAAGGCCGCAACGCACAGGCGTGGATACAAACATTAGTAAACTCTTGTGTTATTACATTTAGAGTGGAGACAAATGAGGTACAATGTGCAGCAATGATTGTGCTGAAAGTGTCTTTTGAATGTTTTTCGAAAGCAGTGGCCCTATAAGTTGGTTGCTACTATCTACGAAGAATACAGAGCCTTGCGCCATTAAACAGAAACGCGGTATCAGTTTACTATGATGCGACTATCGCGTGGAAAGACAGAAAGCAGAGTTCAGGGACCAGCGGCATTAGAATGGGGGATGGACGGCTGGTGGCCAGCCTACATCGAAAGGTGGTAAGTTAGCGGATAGATAGGACTCAAGCGCTGAGTAAAAGTTATCGGGTGATCAAGACAGAAAACGACACGAGGGTACTAGGAGTATAGTGCTATGGCCTACTGAAATAGGGAAAGCCTATGAGAGCTAACCTATTACAAATTAACTGTCGAAAACTTTGCTGTAAAAACGGATCCAGATTAATAGGGGAGAAAGGATTGATCGATAGAAGTGAAGTATTAAAGATCAGTTAAAGGAAAGCGCACGTGTGGAAAAAACATATATGCAGAGTCGCGCAGAGAAACAAGTCGTTCTAGGGTGTCAAGTAAACGTTGAGAAATGAACACCTAGAAATGTGAAGCTAACGGGCGTCTGTGTGCTGACCAATTGAGAGGAGGGAAAAACTAAGAGGCTAAGAAACATTAATTGACGGAAGGGCCGGATATACCCGAAATGCAAGCGTAGAGTAAGGTTGCTTAGAGTATCGGAGCAGTGAGGCCAAACCTCAGCAGCTAGGGTACTAAGATAATAGTACCAAGCTGGATAGTGCCAGCGAATGCTAGCCCGAGAGTTGCATGATTGCAGGTAGTAAGGTGTAAGACAATAGATCAAGTAAGGAATAAGTGAACAGTAGGAAGAATAACGCAGAACAGCGGCTTGCGCTGAATACATGGATATGCCTGCACGACAGAAGAGAGTAAAGAAAGGCTTCATAAAGAAAGGACAACGGCCGAATGAATCCCAGGCATACGTTAAGGCTCTTAACTATTTTAGGGCAAAAATAGGCGATGCGCATATAATAGGATCATGCTTTGGCGCTATAGGAATAAAACTAGGGAGGACTGAAAGAGGAGAAACCAGTGAGAATGCCAAACTATTATTAATTAGGTGTCATAGACGAGTGACAGCTGTGCATCTAGCAAGGAGCAGCAGTGCACTGACCGGATGAGTTAAAGATGGTCGCCAGACGAGAGCTAAGAAGGTCGAATAAAGAAAGGACAACAGCCAAGAAATATGCAAGCGTTCAGTGAGTTGATTGAGGGAGTCATATCATATAACGCTGAACAACGGCGGTGTATAAGTTTACAATTCACGCTATGGTGCTCGGTTATTACTACTTTGGAAGGAGCCTGGGAAAGCTAGTCTCAGAGCTGGACGCTTACAGGTGAAAAGGTCGAAGACGTTACAACAATTAAGAGATACGAGAACGTCTAGAGTAGAGAGGCTAAGTAACGGCTGAGCATCGACTTGAAGAGTTGGAAGGAGTGCTAGAGAAAGCTGAAGTTTATATGGAAGGACATCAAACAGTCGGAGTGCATGCCTACATTAAGTCTGCTGAGGACATCGCAGCATATGAGCCAGATGCGCGCAGATAATAAGTCCTGTAATGGTGCTAAAATTTTAGTACTCAGGTAGACTGGGCTATAAAATGCCAGTGAAAGCTCTGGAATCCTATATGAGCTGGCGTCACGGACGTTGCAGCAAGCAATGGATAAAGGGAGTTTTAGAAGAGAAAGGAAATAGAGCAAATGTGCGCAGGCCACATGAATTATGTTTACTTCACAGAAGAAGTAAGAAAGGTTTTATGAAGAGAGGACAGCGAATGGATGAAGCATAAGCATACGAGATGGTTGTTAAATATTGCAGAGCATAAAAGGCGAAGACGTGTTGAAGCGCAGATGATGAAAGCATGCCGTGGTGCTAATGTAATAAAGGTAGTGAAGCCTGAGAAGGGAGAAGCCGGTGAGAGGGATGAACTTCAAGCAATAAGCTGACACCGACGAGTGACAGCTGTGCATCTAGCAAGGAACAGCTGTGCACTGACCGGATGAGTTAAAGTAGGTCGCCAGAGGAGAGCTAAGAAGGTCAAATAAAGAAAGGACAACAGACGAGAAGAATGCAAGCGTACACCGAGATGCTTTTAGGGAGTCGTATCATATAATAAATAAATAAATAAATAAATAAATAAATACTTTATTCTCGACTATGCGAGGCACGCCCATGGAGGCATGATCAGATATGGGTCACAGTAGTCGGAAGCAACAAGACCACTGAGACGAGATTGGAGTATCAGCTCAAAGAGTGAAATCAGTTGAATTAAGGTCTAATTACTAAAGGAGAGCATCGGCACAATAGGCATATACAGGAAGAATGCGGGTATGGTAGTAAGGATGTAGCTTGGCTAACAAATCATTTTATTTGAGGGTTACAGGTAGTTACGGCGGCAGAACCTAAGTCACTTAGATCTCGGAAGTCCGAGGTGGGTCAGAAATTAGTAGACTGTTCAGACGAATCCGGATAAGCCAGCAAGATGAAGATAGGCCGTCAACTTAAGGTGCGAATAACATTAATGTGTGCCATAAGAGAAGAAGTTATCGGAACAGTTGCGGCTATATGAAAAGCCAGGTAGCATGACAAGGAAAGGTCTCGGGATGAGGGGAACAGAGTGTTTGGAATGCAGAGCTAGAGTAATAATGGCTCGAATGGCGGGAAGCAGTCAGAAACGGGGGCTGGTCAGCAGAGGATATATATATATATTAGAGCCACGTCCCAAGGAATATCTGTCCAATTGAAAAAGTAATGCAAAGAGTGCGAACAGGGAAGCGCTCTATTGAGGGGAAGTAGAAAAGCCAACGATGTTTTCAGGGAGATGTGATCAGGCCGATATGACTGCCCATCCCTGATCATTAGGGTCACAGTAGTCGGAAGCAAAGAAATAAATAAGACGAGATTAGAATATTAGCTCAAAGAGTGAAATAGGTAGTAATATGCAGTAATGTGTGTCATATGATACGAAGATTTCGGGATGGTAGCATCTATATGAAAAGCCAGCTAGCATGTCAAGGAAAGTCTTGGGATGAGGAGAACAGTGTTTGGAATGTAAAGCCTAGAGTAATAACGTCTCGGGTAAGGGTGAGGACGGTTTTATTGTTAAAGGGTGCGAAATTTAACGAGGCCACCGAAGGCATTTGAACAGTCAATTAGGTCAACCGAACCAGTAGAGGCAACGTCTCAGTAGTCTGATTGAATCCGGAGAACAAGGAGCCGATCTAACAATCCTGGATTAGTCGGCGTGTTAGGATTAGGACGTATAATAAAGATGGGAAGAGAGCCGTATTAATAAAGGCTGAATGCGTCTAGAATGCTCATGGAGTTAGTAAGTTAAAAAAGATTGAGCATATCTTGCGGGCACCTGAGGTGAGGTGAACATAGCGTTATAATGCGGACATATAAGTCCACAGAGCCTAGCCTGTTTGTATCTTCGTAGTTTTGAAGGCAGCCCGAAGAAAATAGACTGGGCAGATGAGACTCGGTCAGGGCTAGGTACTGAGAGTTAGCGGTCAGATGGAGGGAATGAATACAACGAAGAGAAAAATGAAGAGCGTCAGAATGAAGAACACTTTACTGATTAGGACATACGCAGTCGAATCTGCTATATGCTCCTTATCAATGCAAGCTACATCAACTACAAAATTCACTACATCGGTCCATTTGTTCTTCTCTCATCTTCACAAATTTATCTGATCACAGAAACCTGGCAATCCTCAAGCACCCCTGACAACAACTTAAATATCCCCGGGTACACCACGTTCTGCAACGGACGCCTCAACCAACGTGGAGGTGGACGCCGTATTTACTTACGGGACGACTTTGGGGCTTCATACTTTGATTTGTTACCAATTGGAGACTCGGAGGATTCAATCTGGATCCAGACCAATGGAGGTACACTTGACCTCCATATTCGTTGCATATATAACCCCCACATGCCTCTAATACCAATATTAATGAACTAGTAAACCTCTTCAATGACGTGTCCACGATGTCCCCACGCTACAAAATAGTGGTGGTGACTTTATTATGCGACATATCTCTTGGAATGGCCAGTGCACCTCTCAAATAGAGGCTCTGTTGACACAATATATACTAACAATTGGATTCAACACGTCCATGTTCCGACGAGGCTGTGTAATACTCTTGACAATTTTTACGCTTGGCGTCTTGGGTGCTTTTACTAGTTAAAAGAAAACATCCCAGGCAGCGACCATAAGGTAGTTCATTTATCATTTACGCTCTCTGTCTCATCCTATCGCTCAATTAGTCTAGTTGGTGAATCGCGAATGTTTAAAAGCATTAACTGGGATAAGTTTTCTCTGCTTGTCCGATCAGCTAACTGAGATACCTTTTTCTTGTCCACTGATGTGGACACAGCCACTCATGAACTCTACAACAACATCACCAATTGTCTAGACGTGGTCGCTCCGCTAATGCAGAGCCACAGCTAAAATCCGATAAAGCCTTTTTCCCAGCTAAACAAGGTGCTGATGAAGCTCCAGAAAATGCGTCACGAATATTATACGACACATGATTTCCATATACTTGTTTGCATGAACAGAGTCATAGACAACTGGCAGCACTCTCAGGTGATGGTTAGGCTAGCCGAAGTGCGCGCTGCCTATAACAGACACAATAAATCAAATCAAATCAATAGTATATTCTCGAATTTCCGAGGCACACCAGACCAGGCATGATCAACGTTTACAAGCAATTTATGTTTCGCAACAAGCACGTTGCTATGTATGTAATCGGCATTAAGCCGAAAGTTGTGCAGGCTTTAGAAATTGTAAAATTACTCTTGAGGTATAAATTCGTCAAAGCATGACGACAAGTTGGGTTCTAGTATGCGTAGTGTAAGTAGACTGGGCATTCCGTTTGTAGAGAAAACTTGTCAAGAAAATAGTACATTAGGATTCTGGTCGGCTTGCCAGTATGTAGTTGTGGGCAGTGACTTTATTCAGTGGCGAGTCACATCCACCCGTCGCAGTGTTGTGAAACGGACATTTGTGGCTTTTTATAGAGAGTAGGCTTGCCAGGCGAAAACCCACTACGCCCTGAAACACTGTCAGAAATCCGTTTGTACACTAATGTAAAACTGGCGAAGCAGCTGGTCGACTGATTTATCCCTCGGATAACCGCCGTCAATTGCCTTCTAATTTCCTCTGTTAGCTGAACAGGTTATTTTTGGTCGGGGCGGCCATAATGGCTGAGGCATATGGAGGGTTAGACCTTCGTCATCTTCGTGTCCAGGTGAGCAAAACTTCCGATTCTTGCTTCTAGAAGTTACAGGATTATGTATACTTCGCAGGACTATGAAGGCGTCATGTCCAGCTACCATTACTGGACGACAGTCATGGTAGTGAGTGCATTTTTATCCACTTGTTGTACAGCCGTGTTCTATGTATGTCCTTTGGGTTTCTATGTCCTGTCCTAGGCACAAGCTCTTTCACGTTCCGATCCCAGATCCCCAAGAAGTTCCAGACCTCGGAGAAAGGGAAGGTGAGAGACAAACAGGGCCGCAAAGAACAGACGTGGGAACAAGCATTGTTTATGTTCTATGGTCTAACATTTAGTGGAAACATATGATGTACAATGTGTAACAATGATTATGCTAAAAGTGTCTTTTGGATGTTCATCGGAAGCAATGCCCTATAGGTTGGTTGCTACCGTATACCTTGGATGCAGAGCGTTGCGCCGTTGAGCAAAGAAAACACAGGATCGGTTTGTTATGATGCAACTGTTGCGTGGGAAGGTTCGCTGGGGAGCGTAGAATAGAACCATGTGCCTCACTCAGCTATTGAAATATAGCAATAATCGTAAGGCAAAATCCACCAACTATCTAAGGCTCTCCAATGAGTCCCTAATCAGCGATCCAAAGGAAATAGCTGCGATTCTCAATAACCACTTCTGCGATTGCTTCACTGACATCGACATGCTCTTGCCAACTGCTGTGCCTAAACTTACCCACGAGTTGCTAAACATTATTACCTTCGACCTACGTTCGGTGGCAGTGTTCCAGGACGTGGTGGGTTTTCGCCTGGCAAGCGTTCTCCCTATAAAAGCCTACAAATGTCTGCTTACCAACCCTGCGACGTAGCGGATGTGACTCCCCATAAACTAAAGTCACCGGCCCGTGGATATTCGGAAAATGCTATCAACTCCACGAAAATCAACCGCTTATTCTCACATTCCTGTCGAAGACAGACAGACAAACATTCTGCGGCGCATCCAAAAACACAAGCTACATTCCTACACAGTTACATACGTGTATACATGGTTGGCGGCATCCGGTTTCGGATTTGCCTGTCACTGTGGCAAGCCACAGGACGCCTGCGCCTACAGAGGGACCATGGATGGCTTGCGCTGCACCACCCACAGCTCCAACCACATACCCCTTATCCAGTGTAAACCCGAAGGAATAAGACCGGGATGCATGCGGATGGGAACCACGTTTCATCAACGAAGCCGGCCCACACTCCTTCACAGGCAAACACAAGCACACTGTATTTGGGAATCAAGCGCACACAAGGCGGTGGCTGGACCGTAGTCCGCTCCACACTGACTGCATGGAACCACTCTTCGAGCCTAACACGGCCACAAGGACCGTGCACCCCGTCCCCTCCAGCAACGACCAACTGTCTCCTGGAGCCAGTATGAACGATGTAGTGGGTAATAGACAGGTAGGCACCTTGTCAACATGCACATCAAGCGCAGCCACACCGGGGATATCAAACAACAGCCAAACACTTGAGAGAGAGAGAAAGAAATAGAGAAACCTCGATTCATGCATAAGGAAACGGTGATATAAACCTTAAGTAAATAGCATATGTAATAGGTTGTTCACAAACAGATCCTAGCTAAGTGCACGAGGTCAGGAAGTATAGTTCACGGAATGCCACGAACCCAAAAATGTTATGGAAATCGAATACAATTGGCTGAAGCGATGTGTGCTAGTTAATGGAATAGAGTACAGGGAGATATTTATATGAGAAAGAAAAGCAGTAAGGTAAAAACTGTAAACCCACCACCTGAAATAAAGAGACTTAGCATGCAAGCACGCGGTTAGTAAATCGAATTCAGCGTGCCTACAAACGCTGCGCCGGCTCGTCGTAATTCTCTGCAGGACCCGTCGTCGCTTCTGTGGTGTCCCCAAATGGCACAGCTCATGGCCCACCAGACATTTATATGAGAAAGAAAGGCATTAGGAGAGAACCGAAAACCCACCACCTGAAATAAAGGGACTTAGCATGCAAGCATGCGGTTAGTAAATCGAATTCAGCGTGCCTACAAACGCTGCGCCGGTGCTGCCTACGTTCACTGCGGGACCCGTCGTCGCTTCGGCAGTGGTCCCGAGTGACCTCTCTCATGGCTCACTAGGCCTGCCTGACTAAGGCACTCGCGACCGCATCTTCTACAGCACAATGCGCTCAATGTCGATGGAGTACAACTCATTGGTGCTTGCCGCTTCCGCAACTGCCGCTTCTTCTCTGCATGCATGAGGGCTTTCTCCCGCACTTCAGCAAATGCCTTCGTGATTAGATCGCGCCATGCACCACGATCAAATGCCTTCGATTCCCATGATTTGCAATCAAGATTAGAACGTGTGAGGCTCACTTTAATCATATCCTGGTAACGTAACTTTGGTTTCCCAGCATGCCGCTTCCCCATACTCAGCTGACCGTATAAAAGTTGTTTCGGTATTCGCGTCGAATCCATACGGCTCACATGACCGAGCCATCTCAGGTGTCGCAGTAAAAGTATGCCGTCCACTGCATACATCCCACTTCGGCGCAACACTTCCGTGTCTGCAACTCTGGCGCCCCAGCCGATGCGCAAAATTCGTCGCAGACACTGCTGGTGGAACCGCTCGAGATATCGCACATCCCGACGGTACATCGTCCACGTTTCACTGCCGTATAGAAGAACGGACAGTACCATGGATTTGTACACCATCAGCTTCGTGCCAATGCTAAGCTGATGGTTGTTCCACACTCGGTACTCAAGCTTCCCGAATGCCGCTGCCGCCTTCGACACGCGATTACGCAACTCAACGTGTAGCTGCTGATCAGTCGACATCACACTCCCAAGGTAGCAGAAGCGGGAGGTGGTTTCCAATACTTCAGCACCAATGCTGATTTGCGGCAATATTGAAGATTGCACCTCCGGTGAAGGCTGAAAGAGACAGACAGTTTTGCTTGTGTTGATGGTGAGCCCGAATTTGGCCGCTGTCGAAGCCAGAGCACTAGTCATGTGCTGCAACTCATCCGCGCTGTGTGAAAACAACGCACAGTCGTCAGCAAACAGCAACATACGGATAGTTGTCTCACAGACTAGAGTTCTGGCACCGAAACGACGGATGTTCAGCAACCCACCATCAATACGGTGCTCCACACGAACACCGTAAGCACAAGCCGCATCAAAAGCACAAGACAACATTGCATGAAGATAGATATTAAACAGGGCAGGAGCTAACACACAGCCTTGCTTCACACCAGAGACAACTGCAAAGTCATCCGAGGTCTCTCCACTCAGCTGCACCCTCGCTCGCATACCACCTGTGCAGACATTCAATTAAACTTACAAACTTACGCGGGCAACCAAACTTACCCAACACCAGCCACAGTGCCTCGCGGTTCACCGTATCAAATGCCTTGGTGAAATCAACAAAAAGCGAGTACAATGGCTGGTGTCGTTCTCTGCACTTCTCCTGCAACTGACGAGCCGCAAACACCATATCTATAGTGCTGCGACCCGAACGGAATCCACATTGCTCTTCCGCCACGTTTGGTTCCACAATCTGACTCACGAGGCGATTGAGCAGGATTCGGGCAATCACCTTGCCCACACAACTCAGCAAGTTGATGCCACGATAATTCGTGCAACATTGCTTGCTACCTTTGCCCTTGTACAGTGGTAGCACAAGGGCATCCTTCAGCTCAGGAGGCACCTCCTCCTCAATCCACACGCGTTGCACCAAGTGGTGCAGCGCAGTCAACAACGCGGGTCCACCGTGTTTCAATACTTCAGGTGGGATCCCGTCACCTCCGGCACATTTGCCGTTTCGCAGCTGAGCAAGTGCTCTCTGCGTCTCATCCAGTCTCGGCGTATCTGCCAGATCCGCCTTCACATCGTGCTGCTTCAGGCCATTCAATGTAGGCCAGTCGATCTCTGAACGGTTGTTCAAGAGACAGTCAAAGTGTTTCCGCCAGATCTGCATTATGTCTGCAGTCTGGGTGCAGGTAGCGCCTGAACTACCATCGATCAGTGTCCTCAGCGGCTCCAATCTCGGTCCATACACCGCCTTCAAGGAGTCAAAGAATTCCTTGTGTTGACGGCGTTCGGCGTAGCATTCCATCTGCTTCGCCTTCTTCCTCCACCATGCATTTTTAATGCGACGGAGCTCTCGGGTCAGTCGCCGTCGAAGTTTGCGAAACTGACTACTCTTCCCCAAGTCACTGGGGTCTGCCACATGTGCAGCAAATGCTGCATTCTTCTCTGACACTAATGCGTCAATCGTCACATTGTTGTCATCAAACCAATCAGGCCGCTTACAGTTTGCGCGCCCGATGGTCTCCTCCGCAGCAGCTGTCACCTGGTCGCGAATGTGGTGCCACAGGTCGCCCACTGTGGCTATGCAGTCCACATCACCACACAGGCGTGCAGCCATCGCCTTCTCCAGCTCAGCACGTTTCGCCATAGTACCGAGGGTGAGAATGTTAAATTTACGCCGATTCACGCTGGCAGTGCAATACATCGATTTACGGAAATATACGTACAGTTTGGTCCTAACCAATTAGTGATCAGTGCCACACTCAGCTCCACGCAGTACACGTGTCATGCGCACTTCACGCATATCACGCTGACGTACGATGACATAGTCAAGCAGGTGAGCGTGACCACTCCGTGGGTGCGTCCAAGTTGCTATATCACTCGCACTCAGTGCAAACCGAGTGTTCGTGATCGTCAGGCCGTGAGTGGCACACGGTGAGAGCAGCCTGTCACCGTTCGCATTCGCTGAACCAATGCCATGCGAACCGATAACATCTGTCCACGCTGATGCATCACGCCCAACGCGCGCGTTGAAATCACCCAGCAGAAATAGTCGGTTGCTCCTCGGCACAGACCGTATCACGGAGGATAGCTCAGTGTAGAACTGATCACGCGTGTCATCAGGATAACACATGGTCGGACCGTACGTGCTTATAAAAGTAGCAAACTTACCTCTTCCGAGTCGTAGGCGAACAGTCATCAGCCGCGCGCTGATGCCCGTTGGTTCACCCACCAGCTAGCCATTCAGGCGGTCGGATATTGCAAATCCGACCCCATGTTCACGTGGTGCTGAGGCGGCGTTCCCCACCCAGTAGAATGTATAGCCAGCACCTGCTGACACATTAACTTACCTTGCTCAGCGAGCCGAGTTTCACTGAGCGCCGCAATATCGATGTGGTAGCGCGCCAGCTTCATTGCGACCAGTGCAGTGCGTCGCTCCGGGCGCTAGCTCGAGTTCCGGTCCAGTAGTGTGCGCACGTTACAGCACCCGATGCTGACTGCTCTGCACGCAGGCATACGATTGCATTGGTGGGCAATCGCACGCGAGGTGGTCGTTGTGCTTCGGAGCTTTGCTTGAGGGACTCCACCCGGAGCCTTTGGCTCAATAGCCTGACCCACTAGGCAGTGGGTGGTTTGGAGGTTTGCTTGAGGGACTCCGCCCGGAGCCTTTGGCTCAATAGCCTGACGCACAAGGCAGTGAAGAGCAGATCCAGCTCGGGAATGTGATTGCAGGGACAGATTGGGATCTGCTTGACGGCCGTCACACGCAGCCTTTGAGGTTCTGGAACAATTATTATATGTTTTGCGACCGTAGTAGGATAGGACCCTGCGACCACGGCCAGACGCAGGTGGGTTTTTGGCGGGTTTGCATCAATTTGACCAGGGGCTGCCTGGCTTGAAGGGGGCAGTAGCAAACCATTGAACACCCAGAGGTGTCCTCCCACCGTCAGTGACAATGCGTGGCACTCGTGCTCTACGCCAATCAAGCATTGAGAATATAACCCGTAAACCTGTTGTCTCCCATGGCTAGGTTTTACGGGAAGTGGGCCATCGACCACTTCCTAACCTCCGAAGAGGATGGATTAGGATACTGCCAGGGCGCCCAATCCTGACAGGAGAACGACTCGGGTCCTCAGCCAAAGCCTTCGATTAAATGAACACCCGAAAGGCAGCGGGTCTAGCACATGGTCAGTTAGTCGCCTCGTGCGGATTGGTGTCTTGGACCTTAGCAGGGAGAAGGACGAAACCCAACTCCCACCCAGCGGTCGCCACGTGGAGGCGCCCAGGACATGAGACTATGGCGCAACAGTAGCAGCAGTGGGTAGACCATCTGTCAGGATCTAGCCACCACCAGCCTCAGCGCACCATAGGCTCTCCCGCCATACGTTAATACGTATATACACCCACATACTTACATACACTGTTATGCCAAACATGTCCTTTTGTACAATTTGATCACACTATGTTAGCTAAATATGACCATGCCTGTAAAGGTGTGCCTCGCATTGTCGAGAATAAATTTTTTTTATTTATTTATGGTCATAATCTTCCTTGAAATAAGAACAGCTTTTGACAGAGTACCACACGCGATATTATTAATAAATAAATAATAAATTAAATATGTGGTTTATTCTCGTCACTGCGCGGCACACCATCAAGGGCGTGATCATGGTATTACAAGCATGTAAATAAATAATATATATATATATATATATAAACATGTATGATCAGCAGTTGCACAAATTAATACATTTTGACCAATAGCATGGGAATTTATGTGTGTCGTGAGATGTAAAAATATGTTTCACTGTGTATTTGGAAGGGACATGTTGTGTGAGTAGGTAAATGTGACTGTGTGTGCTTTTGTTCGTTGTGTTCGCCATCAAATGGGAATCAATGGAATGCTGTGCATCAGATGACGTCCGTGATGTGTGATTTTGCAACACGGTCGCTCCTT
>OX104065.1:21265146-21351048 GCA_944474145.2 Dicrocoelium dendriticum | reverse complement strand
CAGACTGTCCCAAAGGTCACATCGATCGACTGTGAGTGCTACGCGGTAGCTCGACTTTTTGGCGTGCCATACTGATCGTGATTTTTAGCTAAATATTGTGGAAAACAGCGTTGGAATAAACATTTGAATCGAAATTTGACTATTGTCAAATTTTCTCTGATCCAAAATGTCTTGGATCGATTAAAGCGGTTCTGGTCAAAGCGTCTTTGGAGCTTACTGGTTATTTTTCCCAGTTTTAACCCCGTTTTACACCCCGTTTTTGCATTTTTTGAGCTCGTTTAACTATTGCATACGTGTTATAATCACTCTGTTTTCCACTATGTCGGTCTCGCAATGCACCGAGGCTGTTGTTCCTGATGGCTTGGATTCTGAGGTTGTCGCACTTTGTGGCGACCCAAGCTGCAATATACCAGTAACTGACGATTCCGGCGATATGCAATGCGATGTCTGTAACCGATGGTACTGTTAGCTTTGTACTGAGCTAAATATCGAGCAGTAAGCAGCGCTGGCCTCTAGCGAAAAGTTGCTTTTCAGTTGTGCCAATTGCTGCAGCCGTTGGCAAGGCCGCACAGCCTTTCGTACGAGAGACGAATCTCTTGATACCCGGCTGCGAAATATAGAGCGTTCGTTCTCGATGCTCTCTGATCTTCACTTTAAGATTGATTTGCTTATGACGACGCTTCCGGTCTCCAACAAAGCAGATTTGATCGCTTACACTGATGATCAACTTGTGGTACCTATCATTATGTCACCGGTCCAGATGGCTACCGCCCACAAAAATGAAGCAGCTTCGGACGTCGTATCTAAACCTATGCTGATCGACGCCGAATTGCTGGTTCAAGGGTCACTTCGAGTTAAGCGAAGAAGAGCCAGGAAATCTCGTAAGCTCTCTACTAAACAAGAAGTTGTTGTCTCCGCACCGGAAACAAACCAAGTGTCGTTACTTGGCATTCCGTCTGACAGTTGTGCGAACGCGAAGATCCCAACACGCACTACTTGTCAGCCGAAGTTGCCGGAAATCTTGGTTCTCACCGAGAAGACATGTTTTGAAGGTTTGCTTGATTATGCTCAAAGCGGAAAAGCCTCACGGGACCCTACTCCCGTTATCAAGAAGAAAAAGTAGACAAAATATGCTATGAAGCCTTCCGGTGAAATCGATGACCCTAACCAAAGTAAGACATCGACAATGGAGCGGAAAACATACGCTGCCGTTGCTACATCATCGGAGGGGCTAAAGACAGTTTCCTCACCAGTAGTGAAGCCACCTTCTCCGAGTGTTGAATCAAAGACCCGTGGGGTTAATATACCCCGTCGTGGCGATTCTTTCACGGCTAGTAGCGTTATATTCCGTAACGCGGCTGAATCTACTGCTGTCCTTCCTGCTGATCGCATGTTGGACGACCTTCAACGGTTTAAAACGTGCGTAACGGAGCTTTTTTCGCCTGGTTTTCCAGGCGTTACTGTCAGGAAGCTGATTAGACTGGGGAACGCCCCAGTTAACGTACCAAACCCGCGACCGCAGCTACTTCGTGTGGTACTTTCTACCGCGGAGGAACGCAATCCTCCCATGCGGTTTGCGTCTAAGCTGAAAGGTACAAATATTAGTGACCAGCCGGACCTTGCGCTGGCCGATAGACTGAAGCTAAGGGAGGCCATCAAGGACCTCAAAAGCAGGCGAGCGGCCGGTGAACAAGGTCTCCGGTTAGTGGGTTTTCGGGTGGTCAGGCGGCGGTACTTTTCCGCCCTACCACTGCCCATTCTGGTAGCGCGAAAACCTTCAGATATTGCTAAGTAATATGCGCAGCCTAAGGAATAAGGTGTACGAGTTAGGTCTGTTGATGGGTCTTATCTCGATCTACTCGCATTCACTGAAATGTGGCTGTCTCAGGACATCACGGATGGTGAAGTACATCTATCTGGCTACGCATTATTTAGATGCGATCGCTCTGCTGGCCGACAGGGAGGGAGGCGTCGCTCTTTATGTGAGCTGTAAACTTGACGTTTTGAAGACTTGCTTATTTTAGTCGGCAGACAAAACTGTTGAAACTCTATCGGCTGTTATTAGCACATCCTCGGCTCAGGTTACAGTTGTAATTGTGTATAGAAGCCCTGGGAGCGTATCCAAAGAGGTACTTGAATTCATTCGCTCCCAGTCCGCCAATAATTGTTTGTTGATGGGCGACTTCAACCTCCCAGAGATTTGCTGGGCATATCTTTCTTGCGACTCAGCGTCAGGCACATTCGGCGCTGATCTGCTTGAACTTTCCCTCCAAGTATATTTGCACCAGTACATTGACCTCCCCACTAGGTACATGGACGCCCAAGTACCGTCTATCTTAGACTTTGTATTTGCTAAGTCACTCGATTTTGTTGATGACATTACTCACGGACCTCCACTGGATTCCAGCGACCATGTTTGTTTGCTCTTCAGTTGTACTCTGTATAGACGCTACCAGAGTACTGATGAGTCTCGCCTGAACATATGGCACACAGACTATCAATTGTGAGATCTCAGACGACGATACTGTCCAGCTTGCCTGGGATGAATTTAAGTCCTACCTCGGAGAGGTCTCTTCTCCCTTCATCCCAGTCAGAAGGAGAAAGGAGTTTCGATCACAGCCGCCCTGGATAGATCCCACTGGCAGGCATCTGCTCACAAAGAGGTCTAGATGTTGGCGGACTTACCGAGATGCTCCGTCCACCGATACTTATGACAGGTACCGTATGGTTAGAAATAGGTGCAAGCAACACCTAAGGCATGCTCTGCTCAATTTTGAAAAAGGGTTAGCGGACGAAGTTTCAGAGAATCCAAAAAGATTCTTCGATTATGTCAAAAGGCGCTTCGCTTCGAACATGTCAATTCCAGTATTAAGGCGTGATGACGGTACTCATACGCATACGGACTACGACTGCCTGTGTACTCAGTGGGCAATATGCGACACCGTTTGTAAGGGAAACCTCTTTGACAGGCGTTGAGCTGGTTTGCAGGACCCCAGAGGGTTCAGAACTCTCTGAATTTATTGTAGCGGAGACTGCAGTTTGTAGGCTGTTAGAAGGGCTGAACCCTTCTAAGGCCTCTGGGCCTGATTTAATTCAACCGAAACTGTTGCATGAGTTGGCTGCGGAACTAAGTGGACCGCTCGCTATTGTGTTTCAGAAATCGCTTGTCAGTTGTGCATTGCCTACCGAATGGAAGGAAGCTGTCATCTGTCCCATCTTCAAACATGGGGACGGGTCTGCGTGCAAATTACAGGCCAGTTAGTCTGACGAGTGTAGTAGTCAAACTCCTCGAGAAACTGGTGAGAGATTCATTGCAGAGTCATCTGAGTAGCAATGTACAACACGGATTCCGGAAGGGATTTTCCTGTCTGACGAATCTGTCGGTGGCTCGCGAATATTGGGCGGATGCAGTGGATAACGACCACACATTGGACGTGCTTTTTGTCGACTTTTCGAAGGCATTTGACAAGGCACCCCATTTGAGGCTCGCGCAAAAGCTGTCCTCCTACGGGGTATCTGACCGCGCCCTTCATTGGGTGACTGCCTTCTTGGAGGGCAGAGAACAGTGTGTACAGGTAGGCCGCGGCCTACACGGAGCGGCTCCCATCGGTTGGGACAGTTTCCTGCTCTCATAGTTGGACTAGTAACTCGTGTAAATCATCCAAAAAAGCAGGTCCCCCGAATTTGAAGAGGACTGGAGGAAGATCATCAGGTCGGCTTTATTTAACTTCAACAGTTCGATCTCAGTTCGAATTCTGAGCGAGAGGGTGGATCCAAAAGGACAGCCCAGGGAGCGTGGCGATCACTGTCCGGCGAGAAATCTAACAATTCCGACCGATTAAGTTGCCTTTCAAAGTGCTCAGCCCAACGCTCTAAACGTTTTGATAAGTTGTGGATAGGCTTTCCACGCTCGTCACGTATAGTTTCACTAACACCAGGTCTCCTGCTGCCCGTTTCCCGTATCAGACGGAATAACTTGCGATGGTTACCAAGGGCAGCGGCCATTTCCATCTCTGATGCACGATGAGACCACCAGGATTCACGGTCTCTCTTCAGGCTAGCACGGAGTTTTGCCCGGAGCTCTTTGCGAGTTTCATTGTGTTCGCTTCCAGCCGGAATATGCTGGCAAGCATCTATGAGTTCCAGAGACTGTGAAGAGACCCAATGTCCATGTTTGTGATTAGACATGCCACATGAGGCTTTTCCTGCTGCTATTAAGGTCTGATGAATTTGAGACCAGTGACCTTCAATTTCTTCCAGTGAGCGCTTATTCAACTCGCATGACAGCGTACTTCGATACGCATTTAAAACAGCTGGCTTTGCCAGTTGGCTGGTGTCAATGCGCTCACAGCGTCGTCGTGGGCGTCCGCCAAAACGCATCCGCAGGTCAGCACATACAAGTGCATGGTCGGTGTCCACACCTGTGCTCCAAATCGAGCGACAGCTGGACGCAGCCTCTCCATCGGTAACTTATCGCATTGTGATCGATTTGCGTCCAAGGCTGGTTCGAGGCTGGTGGGCGCCAAGTCACCCTCCGGCGGGTGCTGTGTCGGAAATTAGTGCTCGTAAGAAATAAGCGAGCTTCCTCACATAAATGAAGTAACCGCTCACGGTTATCATTACCAGAGTCTACACCATGTTGGCCGCCCAGATGCAGCTCATCTGTGGATAATTTTCCAACTTGAGCCTTCAGATCCCCAGCCAGCACAACTGTGTCCGAGCTTCTTCTGTGGCGAAGAAGCTCGTTCAGTTGACAATAGAAGTCATCTTTTACCGAGTCATCGCTACAGTTTGTCGGTGCATAGGCAGCGATAACGAATAGACACCTGTTAGTCTCACGCAACTTCGAAGTTTTGTATGAGCCAGCCAATCGGACCGCACACATCCGGCTACTGATTGGAATCCAATTAACCAGAGTAGCTTCAGCCCGGGGACTCAGAGCAATACCAACACCGGCTTGGCCGGTGCTCGCAGCTGCATCGTCACCGGATAGGTGCAATGAGAAAGTGCTGCTAGTGTTACCTGAAGGTGATCGCAGTGTGAATACAGAGCTCGAGTCTTGCAGGCAGGTCTCCGATAAGCAGCAGATATCGATCGAGAGGGTCTCTAATGTTCGGACAAGTGCTGTCTGTTGACCGATCTGAAGCAGTGTGCGAACGTTGAGGCATGCCAATCTGAAGGAGGATCGAGGGCTCTAAATGGAAGCCGATGAACTGGAATGGGCCGCT
The DNA here is from genome assembly GCA_944474145.2 of Dicrocoelium dendriticum. Taxonomy (NCBI): domain Eukaryota; kingdom Metazoa; phylum Platyhelminthes; class Trematoda; order Plagiorchiida; family Dicrocoeliidae; genus Dicrocoelium; species Dicrocoelium dendriticum. Next base: position 21,345,820 of record OX104065.1, on the reverse strand, counting down.
TGGTTGGACATGGGCCTGTTGACAGGGCAGGAATGACGCTCCGCGTTCGCATGTGAGTTGAAACTAAAAGACAAGCGACTATTGAAGCAAGGTGGGGGGGCCGAGAATTGGGGGGTTGAAAACAGGGGGGATAAAAGTGAAGCTGGAACGGGACGATAAGGGTGAAAAAGCTTAAGAGAGGGAATAAGAAGACCGGAAGGCTTGAGCAGTAGCATCCAAACCCCTATCTACCCTGCCTGATGCAGCAGATAGGGCACCGTTGATTATCCTCTGTGGTGGCCAGAGCATCAGAAATTTGTTTGAAGTGAAATTCATTGTATTGCGTGGGCGGAATACTGTCAGGTTGCCAAGGCCTAGACAGGAAAACAATTAGGGTTCTCAACCAAAGCCTTTGGTTCAAAAACCTGTCCACAAGGCAGCGGGTTTGGCACTGGGCTACAAGGAGTCCATTTTAAGGAATAAGGTGCCGCCCTCATTCCAACCCCCAACCTGGACGACCAGAAGGCTGAGTTTGTCTGGCCTCTAACCATTGATCAATTTGGTATAAGTGACTCTGGAGGTGCAAAATTGCACCACCCAGTATAGCTCAATGGATCACTGAGGCACACAAACCATCGCACCAAGGTAAGGTCCAGGCTCATTGCGATGGTTTCGTTACAATGACATCGTTGTATTGTATTTCGTTACAATACGTTTTGGCAGTCCAAAATACAGCTGCTTTAGCTTGATAGCACTTCATTGTTCCTCGCAACGTTAGCCTAACCATCTAGTACGGTTCCGTCATCAATAGTCTTGTTAACTGGAGCCGGGTATTTGGGGACCTGACCACATATAATCGTCTTCCCCATCCGACCTCACTCAAATCAAGTTTGCGCACAGCTACTCCTTCTCTCCTTGTAGACTTTCACCTATCCATTACTTTCTGCAACAATTGTGACATCTTCCCAGCCCTTACTAACTACTATTGCCTCAGTCTACCTTAGCACACAAAGAGGATTTCAGTATCAGCACGCCGCTGCGCTTCAGCGTCCGATGGTCTGACGTATTTCACAACCTTAATATATGCTTGGGCTTCGCTCGTTCGTAGTCCTTTCATCCAACAATTTTAGCTCTCCTATGACGATCATTCATATCATATGATATCTACGCACAGCCATTCCCTAGCCCCTTTCTTATACGTTCATCTAACCATTATCCGCTGCAACGTCTAAGACGCCTACTAACCAGAAGGCTCCATCCGAATGCCATTGCTAGCCACCGATACTCTCTCTTCTAGAGACATTATCTGCTCTTCATCTTAACTTTGGCATATCTTTTCAACTGCACCGGTTCATTGTAGGTAACATACATCTTTGCGCTAGGAGCCAATCCCTATCTCTCCAAATCTTACTCCTTTGGATTGTTTGCATCACATGCCTTCGCTGGTTTGTTGACTTCTGTCACTGTGAGTATCCACTAATAGCTAGAAGGCTTAATGCGAATTCCGTTGCTGTCCACTGGTTTGCTCTCAGCACCATTATCCTTCGTTCCTCTTATCTTCACGTTTTCTGCAGTGATTCGTTGTAGGCTCCATACATCTTTGCGCATATCCGGAGCTACTAGGAGACATTCCTTGTTTCTCCATCCTGTAATCTTTTAGAATGTCTGTGTCATTTACCTTCGCTGGCTTGTTGATGTATTCTGTGACATTTTACGAACCCACTAGTGACCAAACTGCTTAATGGAATGGTTACATCTGGCCACCTAAAAATTTTCATAGCGCCATTATCTACCGATCCTCTTAACTTCAGCACCTCTATTTAGTAGCAACTAGGGGTCGTAGGCTCCACGCATGTTTGCTCATATTCGCAGCTTGCTAAGAGCCATTGTCTTTTATCTCCAGCGTTCATTCTTTGTAACTGTCTGCGTCACATTCATTTGCTGTCTGTTGACTTATTCTGGGACACTTTAGGTATCCACTAGCCACAAGAGGGCTTCATCCCCATGCCATTGCTAGCCGTCGATACCTTCTCTCGCTTAGCACCATTATCAGTTTTTCTTATTACTTACGTCACCACTTTTCAGCTGCGGCGAGTCATTGTAGGTAGCGTACATCCTTGCGCTAGGAGCCACTCCTTATCTCTCCAACATTTATTCTCTTGGATTGTTTGCATCACATATTTTCGCTGGTTTGTTGACTTATTCTGTCACTGTAAGTATCCACTAATAACTAGAAGGCTTAATGCGAATTCAGTTGCTGTCCACTGGTTCTCTCTCTTAGCACCATTATCCTTCGTTTCTCTTATCTTCATCACGTTTTCTGCAGTGATTCGTTGTAGGCTCCATACATCTCTGCGCATATCCGGAGCTACTAGGAGACATTCCTTGTTTCTCCATCCTGTAATCTTTTAGAATGTCTGTGTCACCTTCGCTGGCTTGTTGATGTATTCTGTGACACTGTAGGAACCCACTAGTAACCAGGCGACTTCAGCAAACTGCTTAACCATCACTCGCCCTCCTTTTGCGGCATGTGTTTGCGGTGGCATGCGGAAGCTTTTGTTTTCTGTGTGCGGAAGTTCATTTGCCGGGATATCATGTTGGGACCCGTAACCTCCACCACACGTGTATCAAAGGTGACTTCCGTTTGTGAAGCCTACAACCACTCTCAATTCTCCTCGAAACACCAGGTCTGGACCGATATTAAAATCCCTTGTGTGTTCCTTCTTGAGCGGATACTTGAGCAAGGAAATGATAAGGTGTTGGAGGGTTGATAGATCCAAAACGAAACATTCTGTCCAAAGAATTACTGCTACGTTCCCTGCACTAGCAGTCCCCGCTGTATAGGTCAGGTGAAGTAAGAAAGCAGTAGAAAGAAAATGGAAGATATAGGGGATTGAAAGTCATTTAAATGAAGGATAAAACCAATGAGCCAAGAGAATGACAGAACACGAACTAGAAGTTGGTAGATGGATATGGTCAGGAAAAGGGAAAGGTTTCATGTTGCCAGCGAAGAGCGTCTAACTGGCGATCGAAACCCTTAACTGTGGGCTCACTGCCTACAATTTCTGGAAGCGGGTTCCAGTGCTTGATAACTCTACGCGATAACCGAGTTTCCGCCCTGATCCCGTCACAACGCGGCTTGTGTAGGTTCATGGGATGACCGCGAGGACAAGTCAATCTAGCCGGCCTAAATAAGCAGCTCAAGTCCGGTCCAACGTTCCCTGTCAAACTGCGGTAAGTAAGGATTAGGTCTCCTGGAAGCCATGGGTAGTGCATTGAATACATACCCAAGTAAGGTAGATGCTCGGAGTACGATTGCCCCCGTAAACCCCTCGACCAATTTGGTACCCACTCTCAAAACCCTCTCGAGCTCCATTTTGTCCCCAACAAGGTAGGGCGGGCAAGCCTGGACGCATATTCCAGATGGGGCAGAACGAAAGCTGAGAACAGCTTCACAAATATGTCGGCAGTTAAGACCCCGAATAAACGGCGTATTAACCACAACATGCTGAAACCCCCCACTAGCGGCCTTCCAGTAGTCACCAGACTGCTAAGACGAGGAATGGATGACGCCTAGGTCTACCCGGTTGGAGGCAAGGGGAGTTCGACCACACCGAGTACGCAGGTGGAAGGCGGGAAAGTAGCTCCTATAGGAAGGGCAGAACACTTAACTTGATGAATGGGCAGTAGCCACAAAGTAGACCAGTCCCGGAGTCTGTCCAGGGCATGCTGTAGGGCCTCAACCCCCAGGAACATTTACAACATTCCATAGCTTAAGGTCATCAGCAAACAATAGGGATTATACCCCAAGCTCTCCAGGGAGATCGTTTACGTAGATGGAGAACAGCATCGGTACAAGCCCTGTGGGACACCGTTAAGTACTGCTTGCCTAAAGAATAACCTGCGACCCACACGTAAACACTGGTCTCTTCCCTGCAAGAGAGCAGATACCCAGTGAAGGGCGCAGTAGGAGCTCAGCTTTGGTGATAGCCTCAAATGCGGTATCTTATCAAGTGCTTTCGAGAAGTCTACGAAAAGCACATCCACTACGTGGCCATTGCTCATTGCCTCGGCCCAGGCTTCACAAGCAACCAACAAATTCGTATGACACGGAAACCCCTTCCGGAACTCGTGCTGTGCAATACTGAGTAGATTAGATCTATTCAGGTGACCTCCCAACGATTCTCTCACCAGTTTTCCAAGCCGTATATTTGGAAATGGCTTAGTGATGCTCTGGTGACGCCTGGCCAGGGTTCACCTGACCGATAAACATACATGATCACTGACATATAAGGGAGAGCTGTGCTGTCACCTACGAAATCTATTGACTTGGCAAAAACTAGATCCAAAACAGACGGTAGTTGAGCATCTATGTAACCATTGGGGAGGTCCACGATCTGATGCAACGGTACTTGTAGCGTAAGCTGAAGGACATCCGCACCGAAAGTACATTCCGCTGAATTGCAAGAATGATCTGCTCAGCAAACTTCCGGTAGGTTGAAATCCACCAGTGTCAAACACCCGTTTGCGGATTGGGAGCGACTAAAGTCAAGCACATCTTTGCACACACTCCCGGGGATTCTATACATAACTACAACTGTAAGTTGAGCTGAGGAAGTGCTATTCAATACCGACAGAGCCTCCGCAGTCTTATCTGCCGACTGCAACATGTAGGTACGTAAAACATCGTCCATAGATAACGTAAAGCGCAACGCCCCGCCTTATCGGCCAACGAAGCGACCACATCTACATAGTGCGTAGTTAGACGGATGTACTTCACCGTCCGTGATGTCCCGAGACAGCCACGTTCCAGTGCATGCTAGTATATGAGGATGAGACCCACTTCCAAGCAGACCTACCTCGCACTTCTTATTCCTTAGGCTGCGCACATTGCTTAGCACTACCGGAATGTACTCTTTATGTCCAGCCCTGGGTCGTGCGCTACCAGTACTGGCACTGGTAGATCGGAAACAGACCGCCGGCTGACCACCGGAATATCCACCAACCGGAGACCTTGTTCACCGGCCGCTCGCCTTTTTTGAGGTCTTTAATGGCCTCTTTTAGCTTCAGCCTATCCGCTAATGGGAGATCTGGCTAAACGCTAACATTAGCACCTTTCCATATGAAGGCAAACCGCAACAGCGCGTTGCGTTCCTCCCGGGGGTGGAAAAGACTACACGAAGTAAGCACGGTCGAGGGTTTGTGGCGTTAACTGGGACGTTACCCAATCTAGTCAGTTTCCTGACCATTTGTTCGCAACAGCTGCGTAACCTTCTCCACTTCCGTGACACAAGCGTTACGATGACGCCGCCGTATGTCATACAAATCGCGCTTCGTTAAACGAATGTTACATTGAAGACGCATAAATGCACGCATCTCTTGCGTGCGGCGAAACGTCTTCATTAAGATACGTACCATGATTTCCTGATCCGCTGGTAGCCACTGATTTCCGCCTTACAGCCAAGGCATCCCCACTTGAAAACTGTGCGAATGCTAAAGACGCGTTTCCAATCTCGTAACATTCCCCCATAAAAACCGCTGAGAACCGCGCAGGGCAATTGTAACACAGGTACCTGTTAAAATATATTCATCAGGCGGATACGCTACACTTACCGCTTTCCAGCAACATTCGATCGCTTACTATGCACGCACACAAACTGAATATATAGGTACTGGTATCATTCCGGTAACACCTGTCCAGTCTCCCATTGGTAAGCTTTCGCAGTTTTAACGATCCGACGAATGAACGATGTCGCTGTTTCCATCTGAATAAGTTGCAGATCTTCATTCATCGACGAGAAGTCCACATATGGAACCTTGAAGATACCCCGGAATGCGCAGCAGTTATTCCAACATAGCTGCTTTCGCTAGAAGCGGGAAAATGATTAACCACCGTAACCCATTTAAACCGTTCACTATATTGATTTCTAATCCACCTCTTAGCATATTAACAACGACGTTAACATAATAGTAAACACACACGTGCCTCGGAAGGCCCAAAACTTTCATCTATCAACATACAACCTTGTGTACCACAATCACACTATCGAAAGATCATGGATCGCAAGTGGCGGATCCGACGCTCCGGCTGCCAACAGATTGTGCGGTGCCTGGCCGTCACACCAGTCCGATTACTTTCTCATGCTTTCGTCACACGTTCTCCATTTTTTATCCGAATAATCAGCCACATCCTCACTACTGCGCAGACGGTAATAAAACCCGATCCATTGCGTTTCTCCTTCTATGCAACCCTTGCACTGCCCTGCATTCCTAAGCGTTGACTCGGCCAGGCTGGGTGCTCCATTGTGATGCAACCCGGAGCCTGGAGCGACCGCATCCTATACCGCAACTGCAATTTTGCTCATTAGTCTCGAATGTCTGACGCGTTGCTTGCCTTTCAGCGTCTCTGTCGTCTCAACTACCTGAAAGCCTATAAATTTGGATGTTTCCTACGAAATAAGTTTGTTTATTCCGCAAATGTGTATTACTATCTCTTGTCGTAGAACTGACCACCATCCTTTGTATCCATTTCAGGAACTCCGTACTATAACTGTTCAGTTATCAGTTTCTTGATGGGATTACATGCCATTGCACGACGCTTATTCGGAGATCACATCTTTGATGTAGACAGATGGTCCTATCTGCGCGTTTTCACCGCTGTTATCATTCATGAGACACTTGGACTCGGCATTTTGGTTGGATTTTGGGCAGGGTGTTACAAATTTCGGCCCCTCCACAGGATGCTAACCTTGGCACCCAAATCTGTTCAGAATGCATACGGTAAGTAAGTGTCTCTATTAAGAGTTGCGTTCTGATTCACTAATTTTACATTTGTGTATCTACCAACTGGATAACGCTTCTGGACTCCGAATATGCCTACCATGGCAACTGCCACATTTGCCCTTGGTGTACGCATATATTACTACACAAATCAGTTCCTTGTGAATGTGACATACCGACCTACGGCTATCAAAGATATATGGTATCTTCCTGCTGCTTCTGGCGTACAATTAATACGACAATTTATTTATCAGCCGGATCCCAACGAGACTGCAGCAAGACTGTGTACTACTTTGGTCCACTGAGCTATAAAAGTTGTGTTATGGTCACCCAGGTCGCATCGGGCCACTCTGATTGGCTGTCCAAGAAAGCCTGTCCGCCCCCATTTGCCAATCAACAGGTAGATTTTACAAACACGATGTAATGACAGACAGACACGAGAAAATTACACAACGTAGTGGCGACCTTCCTGAACGTTCTCTGTTCTCTTCTATTCTTTACTTACCCTTTATAGTATTAGGTTATACGAGAACATTCTTTTGACAAACCGATGCGATTATTTTGGTTGATTTCTAGCAATTTCTCGAGGTTGAGCTGTTTAGGGTTCACTGATCCATTCGTTAGTAGGCGCTTCCCCTAACATAATGCCCTAGGGATTTTTGTGATCCACTCCTAACCGTTTGGTCAGTTACTGGAATTCACGTGGATTCAGTCTTCTGAGTCTTTAAGTTAGCAAGATTTGAAGTAATGTGATCATTTCTGTAAAAAGGTTCGTCTTGTTAACGACAACCATACTTCCGCTACTTCGCCTTCAAACTTTTGGGATAAAGGCACCTGCCATTGATGCATCTTCTTGTGTAATTCTCTGATGAAGGAATGAATTGTACCAGGCACTTAGCACGAAGCGACTTGTCAGGATACAACTATGACCATATTTGCATTACCGAATCGGCGACGGCCCCCAACTTTTTTTGAATGAAGTTGATCTGGTACCTGTGCACAGTGTCTCGGACCAAGGGCTCGGCGCCGCAGTCTGCAACCACAACCACCCTCAGTGAAATGGAACTGTCCATCTCTGCTTAAGGGTACATTAGACGCGCCGAGAATAATCACTTTGCTTAACAGCCTAAGTCAACTCAGTAGAATACAATGATTATCCGTTGCTCTGTGTCAATATCACAAGACGTCATATAGTTAAGTGATGTATACGCGACGCGGCTTTTATTGTACTGTATCCGCATGGATCCTGTTATACTCGGAAACTTTCTTCAACACCTTGTAGAAACTGCGCTGGTTCATTCGATCAACTGCGATCGGAGTACCGTAGTGCGGTGGATCCAGTTGCCACGACATCGCAAGAATGAATAAATAACCACGGCAAGACAGTGAGACTGCATGCAAATAGATCGCAAAGAAAATGAAAGCATGAAGGAAATGCGTTAGACTAGTCAGCATGGATCACAAATTAACAACTAGCTCCAAGCAACCGAATGCAAGAACGCGACTGACTGCGTGAGTGCACCACGTTTGTTATGGTCTCCAGCTATTGGTGTGGACCATCTCCAGGCCCCATCCACGTAGGCGGCACGCACTGACCTGACGAAGTCTCTCAGTCAGTCTTCATGCCTCTGTACTACGTCATGAACTGGCTACCTCGCCGTTTCGCCCAACTTGGTGCAGCCACAATGTATAGTGTACGCCGAGGAAGCCGATCAACAGGCATACGGAGAACATGAACTAACCAAAGTAGGCGATTAAGATTCAGCAAACACTCGAGAGAGGCATCAGAAGGATTCTTACCACTAACCAACTAGCAGACAGCATTGCTCACCCTGTGTTTCGACCAGACGTTAGCAATACTCCGCAAGCACCGGTGGTCAAACACAGTCGAGCGTTTAATATCTTTACTGCGAACTGGTTAGATCTCTGATCCTTACAGTAAGACTGATCTTACCACAGCGTTATACACCCTGCCTTTCACTGACAGACTGATCTCCCGCGCTGATACACCATTTAACAAGTTGCGGCCCAAAACGCCGGTTTGTAAGTAACGTCGTTCCAGTAATCACCAATTCGAAAGAGTGGGACAGGTCAGCTTATGTTTTTAGTGACTCACGCTGCTCTCATACTGATTTCACTCAGCTTCTTCGCTCTATTTTTCATCGTGACCTCTTCTTGAGGTCTTCTCAACCAACCTCGGACGTCATCGATCCATGTTTTCGACCATTTGATGGAGTAGTGGGAAGGTTTGGTGCCCGAGGTCATCCCGCATCACTTATTGCCTTGCCAACTAGAAACATGCAGAGCGTCTATCCACACTGCACGTGAACTGGATCGACGAGGTGGTCATTTTTGTTAAGACGTTCGACGATCTATGCGTGTTTGCCGAAACCAAGCCGCTTACTTCTCCTGGTTGGAGAAATATCACCACTCTACCGACACCATAATATGATCGACCTCAATGTTTTGATATGTCGAGTTACTTCTATCAACTAGGCTCACTCAGTTTACCATCACTTCCACAGATGTACTGGACAATGGTGTTGGGTGGTGAGTGGATCTACTGGGCTGCTTTCAACTAAACTTTCTAATGGAGAGCCTCTACTTTAAATGGCCCAAGGTTAACCAGTGAGTGTATTAGCCCAATGCTACGTTCTAGCTGACGTGTTATTGTTCAAGTGCAATTTCCACAATTGATCCAGACGTTAGGGCTGTTACTGCGTGATACCAACAGTACGCTAATACCTTGCATCTGTGCCACCACCAACAATAGCAGCACATCAACCATCTGAACTGATGCTTGGCTACCGTACAAACACGTTGACTTGCGGAACGAAAAATCATAAAAGCTAGTGAGGAGGGACCTAGCGTAAAACTTTAATGCCCTGAGCAAACATTCAGGATCAAGGCGCCTGCACTCTGTGTCAACAACATACTGTCGCAGGCTGCTGGCTATCATGCTAAGATAAGGCGAGACAGTTTCCTTGCGGCTTTCACTGCCCCGTGTCACAATCAGCCATTGCCCCGCAGATAACTCAGCACCAACCACACTTTAAACTGACAGTCTAACTAGAAGGCGGCAGCAGTCTCGCCATTGGTGTCGGTTTCGAGCCATGTCCTGTAACGTCTCGAGCCAACCACAAGGCGTGTCAAGTATACTCCAGGCTGGGAGGGGAGGCGGATCAACAGTGACTTCATTTCACGCTGCCAAGTTCACTTTTTCCCACCTCGGGCCTTGCGCCACCCTACATCTGGCAGACAAAACAAGACCTCGTTAAGCGGTGACTGCGCATACCTAGTACGTACCCAAGCCAAGGCAACTTTTTCAGTACTATCTAGTATAAGTATCGCTGCCTAGTACTCGCCTACGCAAATCATCGTCGCGGACGCGCTGGTGCCACCCGACATCAGCAGTGCTCCCCAGACCGCCATGATCAAAAACTTGAAGGTGACTTAGGTTTTCGTACCGAAGAAGCCACGTCTCACTTCCATACAGTAGGACGGCCCTCACTGTGGCCTTGTAAATGCAGCCCTTCGAACCGTCACAGATGTCTCGGATTTTAGAAGACGGTTTCAGCCTTTGTAATACCTGTACTTCGTTGCTGCAGCAGCTGCCAATGTAAGTGAAATGATCAACTTCCTGGATTTTCTCGCCATCAGTAGCCAAGTGGTCATCAAATAGCTGATGGTCTTATAACAACAGTTTACACTTTGAAGGTGCGAAGCGCATGTCAAATAGTACGATCACTCTTGAGAGCTTGTTCAGGGTTGATTGAGACGTCCCAACATCGTTAGACAGCAAGACGATATCGTACGCATAATAAAGATCAATTAGCGTCCCTCTGCAACACCTCAACGCCTGCATTGTGAGATTCCGCAAGGAAACCCTTCAAGATACAGTCCACAGCAAAACTGAACAAAATCGGGAAATTGGCCAACTCCGACGAACGCCACTTGTTGCCGGCAGGCTATCCGACAGGTCATTGTAGACCGTGATGCCGCCTGTACTGTTCGGGTACAAAGCACGTAAACTGTTCACATATTTCATGGGAACACCTTCCGCACAAGTATTTCGATTGGAATGCTTTAAATTCACCATTGAGGTCGAGGAACATAGCTATTGTCGGTCTGCGGTATGCGTGGCGCTGCTCTATCACCTCTCGCATAGTGTATGTATGATCTATACCGTGCGTCCTGAGTGAAAGGCTGCTTGCTCCTCCTTATTCCGGGATTCCCATTCCTCAGTAAGGCGACAAACAAAAATCGCGGCCAGTAATTTTATCACAACTGACGTTAGGTTAATATATCTGTGGTTAGCACAGTGGGTGCGCCTTCCTTTGTATTTGCCACTATAACAGATTTACTCCAATTTTCCGGAATGGTCTCTTCTTTCCGGATTTGTTCGAACAGTGCTTTGCAATAGACTTCACCTCTCTCTTTAACTAGCGCAGGTGGTAGGGAATCCGGGTCAGCTGCACAAAAACAATCAAGGGCTGCGATCGCGTTTTGGACTTCAGCTTCCGGCGAGTATTCTAACCTAACCGTCCGTGGCTCATCCTACAGCACATGAGTAGCAAGAGATCTGAAATCAAGGGGCCAACTAAAACTGATCTTGAGCACGCCCCTTCCAATAAGCCATACTGCATTCCTTATTGTGAATCATGACACCCGCGGTGTCTCTCGCTGTCACTGACGCCTGGTTTCCCGGGATCAGTGGTGCGGATCAACTGGAAGAGCTAGTGATAGTTGCCTACTGTTCCTGCTTCCTCCATTCGTTGATTTCGATTGGTTCACCAGGCCTACTTGTCAATGCACAAGCTCCGCTTTACTTCTCTAATAGTCCGCCTGGTCACATTGTGCTCATAGCCAGCAGGGAGGTTACTTCTGGGGTTTAACAGGTCCACCTACCTCTCGAATATCCAGTGACCGGTACGATGATGATGGATAGTGCCGAAAGTAGAGGCTCCGCATCGTGCCTGTCGACCGAAATCCTATTCCACTGAAACTCAATGTCATTAGTACAAAGGAGAGAATGTTCGGTATGCAGTGCATTTTGGTGGGCCTGTTTGATCGAGAGCATGGGATTATTTCACACTTTCCAATCGGCGAAGACGCTTGTTGTGCCTCCAGGTAAAGTTCATAGAAGAACAACAGCGTACCAATGCATGATTCCAGTCGACGCAAGTACTCCAGAAAGAGCGTCAATCCAGGATGGAACCACGCCACTGGTAACTTATGGCAGCATGATCAATTTGGTCCGTCGCTGACCATCTATCGGTGGACACCAAGTGGCCTTTCGACGCCCACTGTATCTGAAAGCGATGGTACTGAGAAACAGCTGATGCTCCGCACACAACTGCAACAATCGCTATCGCTGTCTGTCCTTACCATCTGGCTATGCTCCTGAAAAGCGCAAAGGACCTACCTACGCATTCGTATCTCCTGCAACCTCGACAATAACCGAACTGATAATATTTTGTAGCAGCGTGTTCAGTTCGTGGCACTGTGTTCTTGACAGCGTCAGAACTGCAGTCGGTGGGAGCAGGTGAGGCCAGAAACAAACAATGTATAATACTGCTTCGTGAATCAACCTTAGTTGGTCGTCAAAGGGGCTGCACGCAAGCGGCTACTCACGGGATTTCAATAAACTAACGATGATACTGCCTTGTAGCTGGGAGTGATGCCCACTCGGGCTTCACTAGTGATTGCCGCATCAGCGTCTCCAGAGGGGTGCAACCAATAGCGAGAGGACAAGCCGATCGCAGTTAATACAACAACCCGGTGAGAGCCATTGATTCTAATTTCGGACACACACGTATATATTCATTGTGTCCAAGGTGCGCGCGCGAGTGCATCCTGTTGCCCTTTGTGTCTTAGAATGCGAATGTTGAACACCGTTAGGGAAACGGGACAGTGTGGCCTTCTAAGGAGCTGCTGACGATTACTATCCGATGGGTGGTGCTGGAACATAGCTGCAGCTGGTATGACTCCAGTGACATTGCGGTTGCTGTCAAGTAAACTGGGCATTATAGAAAGAAAGGAGGCGCCAGCAGTTTTCGTTCATCCACTCTTCCGTATGCAACAGACAAAGTGACCCTCGATAGGCTACGCGACAGCCGATGCAAAGTGTGCTTAAAGTCATGGTTGTACGTGAGCTGAGGTACTGCCAGGGCGCCCAGACCTAGACAGGTGGACGATTAGGTTCCTCAGCCACAGTCTTTGGCTCAAAAGCCTGTCTGCAAGGCAGCAGGGAATTGGCAACGATTCGTTTTTACGGAAAATGACGCTATCCCATATCAACCTCCCAACTTGCAGAACAAGGGGAATGTGTTCGTCTGACCTATAACCATCGACCGACCTGCTAGGAGTAGCTCTTGAGGGGTCCGAGGGTCCCCAACCCGTTAGTTCACTGGACCTAGGAGGTAGGCAATCCGCTGCACCACGTTAAGGCTCAGTCTCATTGCGGCGACCGTGCAACCGCTACTAATTGTACTCATGCTTGAGTACTGCAAGGGCTCCCAAACCCTTACGAATGTATGATCGCAAACCATGGGCATAGATATTGCAAGCTAGAAATGTGCATCCTCACACCACAGCTCGTACTGTACCCCTTGGATGCATTGTTTCACGGATAGACTTTGAGCTGCGAAAGAGTGATACAATAGCCTTGGAGGATATGTTCTTTAAGGTAATGTCACCACTTTCGAATGCGAAAAAGCCAATTGACTTCACCTACAATAGTGATTGAGGACACTGTTTGGAACAGGAACTTTCATACACCGACTGAGACACAAGTGGCTTTCAAAAAAAAACTAGCGTTCAGATTACGTACGCTTTAGTATTGCCCGCTCAGGTCTATTTCTCTAGAGATCTAATGCGACGATAGACATTAAAAACATAAATCAGTGCTGGCCTGAAGGAATAACTGTTGCAGATCAACATCAAGTGAATGCCACTAACCGCAATTTAAGGTTAGAAGACACCATATTATGTATGCTATTAACCACCGCTACAATTTCTCTTTCATATGGAACGGTATTGTGCTCACTGATCACCAACCTCTGATGTCAGTGATCGCACAGGATTACCACGATTGCTCAAGACAGGTCAGGAAAACAACTTAGACTTCCTGCAAAAAGCATCTTCCCACAGCAGCTCAGCGCTTATGTGAGGTCGCATGTGGAATGCACCGTTCTGATCCAACCTCTTTGATAAAAGCGATTTTTCTATGCTTGGGACTCAGCACTAAAGAGCAGCTAAAATCTTAAGAGTCTGCACCATCTCCTCTCTTAACTTCAGCTGGTGCCCCAGATTTTTACGGTGGACAATACCAGTTGTCGCAGGATGGTTTTACAATGTATTCGATCCTCAAGGGCTCCAGCGACACATGCCATCACCTATCGGAACTCAGTCACAACACCTTGTGGGTCTATATTTTATTTACTATCAATCACTACAACTTCTCTTTTTGTGTTTTACTATCAAAAGAAGCGCGTGAGCCGGTTGCTGCCGTACAAACTCAATGACCTACGGAACAAAGGATACGAAGAAGAAGGGACGACGGGCCCTGCCTAAAATCTTTATGCCCTAGGTATTAACCTTCAGGGTCAAGGCGCCTTCGCTTTGTATCAGCAACATACCATTAGGAATAGCTGAACATCATGCAGACATTAGGCGGCGTCGGAGGGACAGCTTCTTGTGGTTTTCTCTGTCTTCATGTATGACATTTTTGGAACGTTAATGCAACCCGTTAGTTTCGCCTCTACGCTGTCCGACTTTTTAAAAGAGGCTTCATGTTATGTTGTCACACAATAATGTTAATGTTAGATCTATTTCCCATTTTTCAGTACAATCCAACCTCCTATGGCGGCCACCTGGCTATGGCGACCAGCCAAGAACATCCCAACAATTTTCCTATGTTTTCTCATTGGTCTTAACCGGTGTATCGCGTCCACTTGTCTAACACAACCGCGATCAGATTTCTGTGATCCCCACCTACTATAGAACATGTAAAAGACGACCACCATGCCACAGTTTCAGCTATGTGCGTGAGTGTGTTGAACGCACTCACACAACTGTTCGAAAACTATGTGGTCATTGAGACAGTCAGCGATGCAGGGTAACAACGTGAGCCATACACTGATGTCCAAACCTAACCTTCCTTCTATAATTCCCAGCTTAGTTGACAACAACCGAAGTGCCACTGGAGTAGAACCATCTGCAGCCACCTTTCCATGACACGCACCGGACGCCTATCGTCAACAGCCCCTTCTAAGGCCACACTGTCCCGTTTCCATGTCGACCTTCGACATTCGCACTCTAAGACCAATAGGTCAACAGACTGCACTCGCACGCACCTTGGACACACTGGGTATTGATGTGTTGTGTTTCCGAAACTAGGATCAACGACCCTAATGGGGTTGTTGAATTAACTGCACCCGGCTTATCCTCTCGTTATTGGTTACACGCATCCGGAGACGCCTATGTAGCACCCACGGGTCAAGCTGGCGTAGGTATCATTCTAAGCTCCAAGGCTGAGCCATCGTTGATCTGTTGGATTCCGGTGAACAGCCGTTTATATGCAGCCTGTTTGACGACATCAGTTAAGGTTGATTCACGAATTAGTACGAAACGCCGTTTGTTTGTGATTTCCGCTTATACTCCCACCGACTGCAGTTCAAATGCTCTCAAGGACACATTCGCTAACTGCACACGCGACTACGCAGTGCTACTAGTTCAGATATTATAGTACTTGCAGGGGATATGAACGCGCAAGTAGGGCGTCTGATCTGTTCAGTAGCTCAGCTGGGTGGTAATTATGTGCTTAACTCCGAACGGACTGATAACGGCGAGCGTCTGCTGCAACTGTGTGCGGAGCACCAGTTGTTTCTTAGTAACACTGCTTTTAGATACAGTGGACGCCGAAGTGCCACTTGGAGTCCTCCTGTAGCTGGCCAGCGATGGACCCAAATTGACCATATTGTCGTAAGTTACATGTAGCGTGGTTCCATCCTGGATTGCCGCTCGTACTGGAGTACCTGTGTCGACTCTGATCATATCTTGGTACGCTGTCATTTCTCCATGAACTTTACTGGGAGGCGCACCAAGCATCTCCTCCGATTACCAACTGATAAACTGTCAGCCCTCGGTCAGGCAAGCCTATCAAGACGCACTGCGTACCGAATTATCGCTGTCTTGTCTACATGACACTGAGCTTCAGTGAAATAGGATTTCGGACGTCATGCAGGATGCAGGAGCTTCTGGTTGTGGCACTATCAATCGTCACCGCACCAGTCACTGGATATCCGAGAGGTCGGTGAACCTGTTGGAATCTAGAAGACATCTCCCGGCAGGCTCTGAACACAATGTGACCAGACAGACTAATAAGCGTGAACTAAAGCAGTGCCTAAGAGCTGACAAGGAAGCCTGGTGGACCACTCGGGCTCAAGAAATGGAGGATGCAGGAGCAGTAGGCAATTGCCGCAAGCTCTTCCAGTTAATCCGCATCACTGGTCCCAGAAAATCAGGCGTCAGTGAGACAATCAGAGACAGCACAGGTGCACTGATACACAACAAGGAGCGCCGAATGGCTCGTTGGGCAGAACACTTTCAAGACTAGTTCAGCTTGTCCACTGTTTCCGGACCTCTTCCTACTCAAATGTTGCAGGACGAGCCATGGACGGTTAGTTTAGAGCCTCTATCGGAGGCCGAGGCCCGAACCGCGATCGCAGCCCTCAATAGTTTTCGTGCCGCTGGCCCGGATTCCTTCCCACCTGCACCATTTAAGGATGGAGGTGAGGTCCTCTGCAAAGCACTGACCTCCCTATTCGAACATATCTGGAAGGAAGAGTGTCCCGGCTGATGGGAGCGTATCGATTATAGTGGCAATATACAAGAAGAACAGTCACACACTGTTCTAACCAGAGAGGTATTAGCATAACGCCAGTTGTGACACACTTACCAGCTTCGATTCTCTTTCGTCGCCTCACTGTGGAACGAGAATCTCGGATTAGGGAAGTGCAGGCCGGTTTTCGCCCAGGACGTGGCTGTATGGATCATATATACACTTTGCGAGAGGTGCTAAAGCATCGCCAGGCATACGGCAGACCGACAATAGCTGCGTTCCTCGATTTCAAGAGTGCTTTCGATTCAGTTGCTCGATGGATTCTGTTCGAAATACTTGCGCGGAAAGGTGTTCCCACGAAATATGTGAACATCCTTCGTGCTCTATACTCGAACACTACAGGCCGCGTCAGGGTCTACGGTGACCTGTTGGATAGCTTTCCGACCACAAGTGTCGTTCATCAGGATTGTCTGATTTCCTCATTTTTGTTCAGTTTCGTGGTGATTGTATCATGGAGTGTTCCCTTGCGGAACCTCACGATGTTGACATTGAGATCCTGCCTGGTGAAAGGTTAGTTGCTCCTGATTATACGGAGGATATCATCTTGCTCTTCGACAATGTTGCGGCTGCACAATCAGACCTGAATAGCATGTCTAGAGTGATCCTATTATTTTTTATGCGCTTTGCGCCTTTAAATCGCAAAGTGTTGCTGCAGGACCACCATCCGCTTTATGACCCCTTAACTCTTGCTAACGATTAACTCGAGGTGGTTGATCAGTTCATTTATCTTGGCAGCTGCATCAGCAACCTTGGGCGCATAGAAACTGATGTCAGCTCACGCATTGCAAAGACCAGAGCTGCATTCTTGAACCTGCTGCATCTTTAGCGACAGAAGGGAGTTTCCCTCCGTCTGAAAGGCCGTGTATACAAGGCCACAGTGGGGTCGTTTTGCTCTATGGTAGTGAGACGGCCTCTTCGATCTGAAAATCTGAGGTGCCTTCAAGTCTTTGATCATCGTTGTTTGCGAAGCATTGCTGGTGTCGGATGACACGAGCGTGTCCGCAACGATGATGTGCGTAGGCGAGTACTAGGTATTGCTAATCATGCTAAGCCCCTAGAACAACGGATAGCACTGAATAAGTTGCGTTGGATCGGGCACGTGCTACGTATGCCTGGTCATCGCTTACCTAGGAGGGTCTTGTTCAGTCTCCCAGGTGTAGGGTGGCGCAAGGCTCGAGGTGGACAGAAGTTGACTTGGCAGCGTGGAATGAAGGCCCTGACGACCAAACCGGATACCGTTGGTCCCTCTCGCCTTCCGAGCTGGACTCCACTTGAATCGCATTGTGCTTGGGTTGAGACTTTACAGGACACCAGTGGCGCGTCTGCTGTCGTCTCCTAATCGGATTGCCTGTTTAAAGTGTGTTTGGTGTTGAGTTATCTGCGAGGTAATGGCTGATTATGACGCGGAGCACTGAAAGCCGCAAGGAAGCTGTCTCGCCGATACCGCCTTATGTTTGCACGATAGCCAGCTGTTTGTAACGGTATGTTGTTGACACAGAGTGCAGACGGCTTGACCCTGAATGTTTGCTTAGAACATTAAGGTTTTCAAGTAAGTCCCCCTTCTCTCCCTCTTATTCTTCTTTATTTCATAGGTCATCATGCTTGTATGGCAGCGAAGCATCGGTTCAAATGGCTGGTGTATTGCTGTTGTTGATGGTGATGTTGATGTCCAAACATGGTTTTCGGATAGAATACTGGAACAGATGAGGTCACCGACTATGCGATTAGATGTGTAACCGTGAATGCATAACTGAGTGAGTCGCTGTATGTCTGCGGAGGAATGAGCACAGTAGCAAAATCAGCGCCTGTCGGATATCACATGTCCTTACTGAGTGCCGAGTGGGTGTGTGAAGGCCAGCCTACCGTCTCAGCTTGATGGATACATCAGTTTGCGGTGGACTAAAGATGCCGCGCTCCGGCACATGCCTCCCAGGGGCGACCGCCCGCCTTCCCCTCTCCCCCATGCTTCACCACCTGTCTAAGGCAGCCATACAAGGGACCCGCAAAATGTGGTCCCCTTGGACAGGTAGTCACCATAGAACTTTGCACTGTACTTGTCGTTGCGTGTAGATGGTTGTCCTGTGGGTCTGATTTGTCCACCAAACTTCATGTTATTTTCGAATTCCGAATGCCATAGGGAAACTGTGCGCTGTTATCTAGCCAAGCAAGTATTCGTCCCGCATTAATTACTGAACATAACTAGAAACTACAGCATTCTGTGTCCATTTCAAGCTCTACATCTTCTGATTGAAGAGTCGGACAAAGGCCTATATATATATATATATATATATATATATATATATATATATATATATATGTTGGGCTAAACCAACTTACACTTAAACTAGGTCTTTTTAAGCTGGCTAAATTTCATTCCACTTTACTTGGTTTGTTCTGCCTACCTGAATACTCTTCTATTAACTGGCCACGTTGCTTACATTAATTGCGCTTATCTTCGGTAACTTTGTTGCGTTTTGTAGCATTTTTAACTAACTTATGGACATTTTTTCTTATCGCGGATTCGTTGCTAACCAACTTACTTCATATGCTTATTTAGCTTAGAGTTATGCCACCGTATCTGCATGCATTATTGGATTTGTTTTATTTCATCTTGTCGTTCCAGGGGATTGGCTGTTGCTTGATATCCCCGGTGTGGCTGCGCTTGATGTGCATGTTGACAAGGTGCCTACCTGTCTATTACCCACTACCTCGTCCATACTGGCTCCAGGAGACAGTTGGTCGTTGCTGGGGGGGGGGGACGGGGTGCACGGTCCTTGTGGCCGTGCTAGGCTCGAAGAGTGGTTCCATGCACTCAGTGTGGAGCGGACTGCGGTCCAGCCACCGCCTTGTGTGCGCTTGATTTCCCAAATACAGCGTGCTTGTGAAGGAGTGTGGGCCGGATCCGTTGATGAAACGTGGCTCCCATCCGCATGCCTCCCGGTCTTATTCCTTCGGTTTTACACTAGATATGGGGTGTGTGGTTGGAGCTGTGGGTGGTGCAGCGCAAGCCATCCATGGTCCCTCTGTAGGTGCAGGCGTCCTGTGTCTGGCCACAGTGACAGGCAAATCCGAAACCGGATGCCGCCAACCATATATCATGTATCATCAGAACCATGGCGAAATAAAGGGGGAAATGAAGGAAAGGAAGGAAACGATTTTTTCGGTTTTTCGCACGCCGTTTTGAGATATTTTATGTTTTGTGTTTTCTTTTCGGTGGGACGTTAACTAATAGATAACACTGCTGAACAGCACTCTCACCACTGATGCCTGTTGCGCGCCATAGCCTCCGACGTTCACAACCAGTGGCGGTTCGAATCTCGTGCTTCCCATCCTGGAAGGCGGACCGGTCCGACGGATGCTAAGCTTGAGGTTGTATTCTTCATGCTCATTCTCCATGTCATTAGCTGTCCGCCGGGGTACTTTTTCTAATCGCTTCTGGGGAGTGCAAATAACACTCGACGGCGAAGGCTGGTATGCGCAGTACATGGCCGAGCCAACGCATGCGGTGTCGGAGAATAACAGTTTAAAGGCATAGGCTGTTTGCTCCAAACACTCGCCCTCGGACTTTTGCTTTACTCACGTGATGCTGTCACCACACGCGATCAATTCCACACGGACAACGATTATCTAAAAGTGACAATCGTTTTGTGTCTTCCGAGCGAATCGCCCAGTTTTCACAACCATTTAAGAGGACCGCACGGACATAGGCAACGTATACCCTGTGTGGGTTGGGGATTGACTTCGCCATGGCTCGATAAGTGGCTCAACCTGATGAATGCAAGGCGGGCTTTTGCGATCCGTTGTGAGACCTCCACTACAGCCGCCTGCTATGATGCAACTCCCTAGATAAGTGAAGCAGTGGTCTTGTTCCAGGGGGCTACTAGCAATGGTAAGGGCCAGCACAGGCATCTCTCAATCCTGGTGTAGTATTTCACATTTGTCTGACGTGAGACACAGGCTATATCTGGATGTCTCCATCTCTAAGCGGTTCTGGACGCTCTGGACCGCCTGTGGATCGTCCGCGAGCAATGCGATATCATCGGCGTAGTCCAAGTCCGCGACTTTGTCAGCTGGGAGAAACTGAATACCGCAATTTAGACGATCTTCCAATGCTTGTTGGACGACATCTTCAATGGCAAAATTGAAGAGGAAAGGTGAGATAGGGCAACGTTGGCGCACGCCGCTGGTGACAGCAAACGAACTGGAAAGCGTGCCGTAATCCCTGACTTTGTCCGACGTGTGACTGTAGAGATCCTTCAAGATGGTTACGCCCTTTTTCGGTTACACCTTTCCCTATTAGACAGTTTCACAACGCAGATCTATCTACTGAGTCAAAAGCCCCTCGGATATGCAAGAACACTACGATTGCTGGCCGTCGGTGGACGTGACGGAGTACACAAAGTTTGCGGAGTGTGGAAATGTGGTCATTACAACCTCGACCTAGACGGAAACCCGCTTGTTCCTTTCGGTAAACGCCTTCTCTAGTCGCTGAGAGCCTGCGGAGTAGAACAGACACGAAAATCTTGGAGGCAATAGCTACCAACGAAATTCCGCGGTAATTGGCGCAATCCTCGTGGGAGCCTTTCTTGCGAATCGGGACAATGACGGATTCTCCCCATGCAATTTGGACTTTATCGTCAATCAAATTCTCGTAAAGAGTGATAGCATTTCGTTGACAAGTGTCTTCCCGCCATTATTGAATAGCGCCGGGGGTAGTCTGTCAGGATCGAGAGCTTTATGACGCTTCAAAGATTGGTTTGCTCTTCAGATCTGTGTTTGGGTGGAAGCATCTGTGGCGATAGACCAATTACCATCCAAGGGAAACGGAGTTGTTACAGTGGGCTGCACTGAGCAGTTAATTTGGAAAGCAAACTGGTCTGCCCAGCGACCCATGCGGCTGTGCAGGCTGGTGATTTTCGTGCCGTCTGACTCACAAATCGTCTGACTGACAACCTGTGAATTGCAACCATTGGTCTTAATGAAGTAAAAGAAACTGCGAAAGTTTCCAGCCGATGCTGCGGCCTCCATCTCGGCAGCTCGGTTGGACCACCAGGATTCACAATCAGAGCAGACTCTTGACTTCAGTTTTCGGGAAATAGACCGACGAAGTTCACTGCGCTCCGCA
This sequence comes from Dicrocoelium dendriticum, assembly GCA_944474145.2. Classification (NCBI taxonomy): domain Eukaryota; kingdom Metazoa; phylum Platyhelminthes; class Trematoda; order Plagiorchiida; family Dicrocoeliidae; genus Dicrocoelium; species Dicrocoelium dendriticum. Next base: position 21,324,032 of record OX104065.1, on the reverse strand, counting down.
CCGGCGCGCACAGCCTTTCGACGATCTAGTGGTTCCGAGCATCTTTCCGAAATCCAGGTTCTGGTTGTGCAGCGAGTGACTCCGCAGCTGAACAAGCCGGAGGACAGCACTGCTTTTTGCAAATGTGACCACCGTTGATCAACATCCAGAGCATGGGGTAGGGCGAGATTTTCGTGAAGGCTCTGTTGATATTGCGTTTTCACCGTTAGGTCCTCTAACTTGTGAGTGTTGTGTCGGTTTTGCTTGACCCTGGATGAACCGCCGAAACGTACACAGATTATCGCACACACCAATGCATGCTCGGTGTCAACACAAGTTGACCACAACGATTGGCAATGGCGTACGCTGCCGCGCCACCTGCGGCTTATGCCTATGTGACCAATTTGTGACCATCACTGGGTTGACGATTGAGGCCGCCAGGTGGCATAGTGGCGTCCAGTGTGTGGAGAGGAAAAGTTTGTTGTCAGCACAAATACTGAGCAGTCTCTCTCCCTTGTCAGAGCGAACATCATCACACCCGTGTGGTCCATTGAGATGGCGTTCACATGACAGCAGCCGACCAATACGTGCGTTTAAGTCTCCCGCCATAACAACGATGTCTGTTTTAGCTGCCCTTAGGAGCAGCTCATGAAGATATTGATAGAACTGGTTCTTGACGGCATCCGAGCTGTAGTCAGTGGGCGCGTAGGCGGAGATCTCGAAAAGAGCACGCTTGTCTGCGCGATGCCTGCTAACCTTACAAGAGCCACGGAGTCTCACGCCGCATTACCGACTGTTGACTGGAAACCAGTCAAGATGAGCGGCCTCGGCTCTACCACTGAGGGCGATTCCAACACCAGCTTACCCAGATGCGGCGGACTCAGCATCATTAGAAAGGCGAAGACAAAAGCGGGTATGTGATTGGACTCGTAACGATAGCTGGTAGACTGTGTTGGAATCCTGCAGTCTAGTTTCATTCAGGCAGCAGACATCAATTTCAAGGGTCGCCAGCGTGCGTGCAAGTCCAGCTTGCTGTCCGATCTGCAGTAATCTGCGCACGTTGAGGGTTGCCAGTTTCAACTGCATTCCAGGTCGCAGTAGCTGGTAGTTCCCTGTCGAGGACTGTGTGGTTGAGTTGACGGGTGGCGAGAGAACAACTTCATCGGTGGGGGTAAGGTTGTTCACACTTAAAGAATCAAGTAGCAATGAAGAAGGAAAGTGTATGTATATTGGTGGCATTTGGTTGTAACCTTAGCGTAGTCGTAGAACGGTGGATCATCAGAGCGAGGAAGATCGTAGTTGTGCGTATCCATGGTTCATCAGTAGGCGAAATACTACCCGGTTGCCTAGGCCGAAGTAGGTGGGTTGTCTTATGGGACCGCGGCCCCGAGCCTTTGGCCGAAACGTCTAGCCTCCAAGGCAGCAGCGCAAAACAACGGTTTTGCATCCGTTAGGAACTGGTGACTGAAGATTCAATTCATGCTCCTTTCGGATGAGGAAAGCCATACCAGGGGCCCAACATTCCCAAAGTCAAATGCAGAATCCAGTAGTTGGATTGTTTGCCGGTATACATTGTTTCCGAGAAGACAAGGGGCAGTGACTTTATTTACAGGAGAGTCACATCCGACACGTCACAGTGTTGTTAGAGGGACATGTGTGGATTTTTCTAGGGAGAACGCTTGTCAGGTGTGAACCCATTACATCCTGGAACGCTGCCGCCGAACCATTCGCCGGAACGGGAAATGCCCGAACCACCCAGCTGGCACCACGAGGCGGCTGCGCGGCAGGCCAGCCATTCACGGACGCACAGGGTGCTGCTGATATTTTGCGCTCCTACGCAATGAGTAGAGGACTCGCTGACATGCTTGAACTTCTCATAAATCTAAGAAAAAGCTTTCATTTCATTTGCAAAGGAACATACTTCCATGCTTGTGGAAAATGATACGGACAATAGAAGTGTGTGTTTATTTTTGTTAACACTTGCGGATTACGCGGATTTACAAGTTGGTTTTATGATGTCTAGTCATAAACTACATCTTTTTATCTTTTTATTGCTCATCCCACAGTATACAATAGTACTGTTTTTGCTTTAATTCGAAGACTAAAATTAATTATCGATGTATTTGTACGGACGTAGCTTGCATTTGAAAGCTTAGTACACATGTGCAGTGGATGGTTAGTAGTGTCTGCTATGCGCGAACTTGCCTATGGCGACCACTGTCCAAGGCGACCACTTTTTGTCGGTCCCTTGAGTGGTCACCTTAAACAGCTTTGACTGTAGTAGGGGACCTATTAGGCATTTTGTTCAGATTCGTCGCAGTTAGACCCAGGCAGACGGCCACCATGCATCCAGGACAACGCTGGACGGCCGTTTCTTCCTATTGGGACTGATCGATAGCACTCATCCACCGAATCCTGCCGGATTCCAACTCACTGCTTTACTATTAAGAACCAGCGACTTATACTACTGGGCCATGGCTAACGGCAACGGACTTCCGTGACTGATATCTAACTGCGACGTAGCGCGGCTTGTCCTCCACTGCCATGCATGTTATAAACATGCAGAGGACAGTGCTGGTCTCCAGAGCCACGACTTTCTTTGCAGGCCACCACCAATCGAGGTGGCGTGTGAGCTGCAAAGGCGAGTGCTGATTATTTGTAAGTAGTAGGGGGATTTATTAGGTATTTTGTTCAGCTTCGTCGCACTTAGATTTCGGCAGACGACCCTGGTCATGGCGGTCCGCTGCCGTAGTCCTCACCTGCTTCGGCGAAATATTGGAACAAGTTGTCGGAGACAATAGTCGAGGCAAAATCGGTGTCGGTATGTGAAAGATTTCTCTTCACCCATTTTGTGGATTACAGGCATAGGGAGCGTATCGCACCCGGATAAGATGTAGTGCAGCTGTAATATGCTGCCACCGCGCAGGATCAGCGACGTGATTCCGTGCAGGTGCCCGATCTAATTACGACGGAGCAACACAGATTTATATCCTCTCGCTCTCTAATCTGAGTACTCATTATGTATAAGCAGATAGTATCATGCTCTTGCATGGGCAATGTACAGTTGTACATTTGTCTTTGTCTGTTATCCTGGTAATGTGTATCTCACATTTGTGTTCAACGTTAAGTTGGATGACATCAACGCGCTTTGTGAAAATTGTGGACATTGATGTATGCTTACATTATGCGTATGGGTCTATTACGTATATTAGACATTCTCTTAGCTCTGATTAAATAGATTGTCAGGTGATCTCTCCCATGAACAATAGGCCACAGTCGTGTCCAGGTCGAGGTAGCTTCCGAGCTTATGACGAAATTATTGCATTCTTTCACAAGGCGTACTTGTACTTGGGAGCCGATTTCACTGAGCCGTATCTCATTAGAAAGAAATAAGACCGCATATTTGTCATGCACCTTGGTATAACCAGGGTAAATTCTTTGTTACTAAGGCCTCAAATGGAATTGTGCTGCAACATTTATGTGGGTAGATGGCAATAGGACCAATTAATTGGTGGGTTAAGAATTCTTTTCGGGTAAAATATCACCGGACCCAAACCGTTACATAGCAGTGCTTAGATGCTGTTAGCGTCCAAATTTAGCTGGCAAATTAATTCTTATTGTTTTCGTTGTTTGAATAGTCAAATCGATAGCCATAGGCTAAGCTTTAGTTGGTAGTCAAAGTAAAAGGAGAGTAATATATAAGATGGAAGCTCGACGCTATAATGTAATCGACTTAGGTGCCATCATCCGTCTACTAAGGTATTAGTAGCGAACCGATGTACCGCTTTTGCACACATAATTCGGGCCCAACTGGCGAATGTATATTCTCTCAGCAATAGAACGGAGCTGCTTGCATAAGCCTTGCTTTGTGCATTCAGCTGCTGTGTATATAACTTTGAAGTCATTCACCGAAGTTGTATGGCCGAAATCAAGGCGGTTTGACATAATAGTGCTGTTCGTAGATCTCATCTCCCCTTTGTAGAACCAGTCCGGGATGTGTTTGCCAATACTCTCAGATAAGCGCCTCGTTGTGCGACCCACGTATCTGCACCACCGAAACCCGAGTACTGATAAACGAGCATTGAACGGGCCAACGAGGGCAGTCCATCCTTGAAAGGTCTTGCAAGCAATAGTTTGTTGTAGTAAACTACCATCAATCGGGTCGCGAAATAGGTCTTTTCAGCAGCATTTTTCAAACGTCGAGATACGGTATCAGCAACGGAATCGCCCTTAAGGGGCCAATGCATGAACTGCTCTTTTTTAGGAGCAATTCTCCTAGGTGGCTTGCGTTTCTGTTCCTTCAGATGCTTTGCGATTAATTCGTCTGGGTAGCGTTTTTCTCTCAGGACATCGCTGATTCGTTGTAATTTTTCGTTGACAGCATATTGCTTGCAAAGACTGCGCGCCCTGAAGTCGAGAGATCGGACCAAACTTCTCTTATACTGTAACGGTACTGCGCTGTAAACATTCGTGTATTGCCTAATCCATGCATGCTTTCTGTGCACCTTTCTGTTGATTGGTCCGTCAGTTACGGATAACATCGACTTCCAGAATAGGTAGTCGGTTTCCAAACTCGTGCTCGCAGTTAAGGTGGAGATTCGCATGAGCGTCATGAAAACTTTCAGTAACTGCGCGGCATGATTTCACGATTTGCAAAGTACGAAAATGTCATCGACATAGCATACATACATTTCGGTCTCGCCAATGGGCGTCATGCGTAGGCCACCTAAAGCTTAGCCAATGACTATCGATTTGACTATTCAAGCAACAAGAACAACAACAACGACGACGACAACAACAACAACAATCAATTTACCAGCAAAATTTTGACGCTAACAGCATCTAATCACTGCTGTGTAACAGTTTGGGTCCGATGATATTTTACCCGAAAAGAATTCTTAGCCCACCACCCAATTGGTCCTGATTTTTTCACTGGAATGGGAGTATCTGCTTTGCAGAAGATCAGCATTGCCCATGACTCCTGGAAGATCGCAATAGACTTTGCCATGAATCAGATTGTGCGGCAGTATCAAGTTACGATTTAGTCTTTACATCCAGAACGCTTCGAGATGGACTTATTGGAGCTGTTCCCGATTGTCCAAGGTGGTTTTTGCATGCAAGTTGTTTGGTAAACGACCACTGTATGTTCTGTTGAGTTCAAGTGGGACCGAAACAGTAGGAGAATCCCTTGATTCTTCCTCATGTGGCTACAAATTATGCTGCAGTACTCTAGGATGTGACGACTGAAGATTTTGGAAAGTTCAACTCTGGCTGAATGTATGCACCTCGTGAGACATTAGCTACGGATACTCTAGTTCCTGCTATCTGTGCAGAAAAGTCAAGTCACATCAGCTTCCATGTCCACTTACATATGGTTGGCGGTATCCAGTGATAGGAAAGCCCGAAACCGGATGCCGCCAACCATGTGTAGGTGGACATGGAAGCTAACTTGACTTGACTTTTCTGCACAGATTGAGTTCCAGATATCAGGAGCTAGACAGTCCGTGGCTAATATGTCTCATATGTACATACACACAAATCCAGTATGTTACTGGTTAACTTGATATATTTTGTATACTTATCGACCATACCTGTTTGTATATCATGTATATCACAGGCATGCATCGTACTGCCGGGAATAAAGCATTTATTTATTTATATAGGCTTTCGCCTAACGAGCGTCCTCTTTCTTGACCGGTATGCGAACAAAAGCTCCCGATACTTCGACGTCTGATTAACTTCCACCACTTCTGCAAAATATGGAAGCAAAGACAAGAGCGTTCTTAGTACTGTCATGCAGTCATGAAGTTACAGCAACATGAAACAATAAAATGACAATAATTCTGGACAAAGTTCAGACCAGCCCCTGTCTAGTCCTCTTTCGAACGCCTCCGCGATGCTGTATTCTATTAATGCTGTAGGTAGCTTATTCCAGCTATTGACTACACGATTCAAGGACTTTTGCCCTAGATTTGTGATGCTCGAGTTTCACTTGGTGTCCTCACAAATGACCTGACCCTGCTAACTCAAGCAGTTCAGTATACTGGATACCACTAAAACTCTTCATGATTTTAAACGTCTCTGTTAGATCCCCTCTTCGTCTGCGCCGTTCCATTGAATACAGACCTAAGCTCCTTAGGCGCTCAGCGTGTGGCATTTCACCTAGAGCGGAAAGAATTAATACGTTAATGTCCAAGTGCGACAATTGATGCAGCTACACAGAGTATGCTCTACTCGCTGCTTCTAATCAGTATCAGTATCAGTCTTCTTAGTCGCCAGCTTTTTATGCTTTTTCTATACTGGCCATCTCTTTCCCGTGGTATGGTGCCCAAGCCTGTACAACGTCTTCTAATTGTAGTCTTATCACCGCTTTGTATAAGGGAAGAAACACCTCATCTGTAGTGCTGCCTAAAGATCTTTTGAGGCGTAGCAATTCATTCTGCGCTTTGTTGGCAGCATGCTTACATTGCGCTGAACATTTGAAGTCGTTCGCGACAATGAAGCCTAAGTCTCGTGTTTCGTCTGCACTTCGCAACTCTAGAATCGTGGCAGATGTTAACACTGTAATCCCTTCATTTCGTAAAGTCACTAACTGATATTTGCTGACATTTACAGGAAAATCCCATTTAACCGATCAATCCATTAGCGTGCGACGGTCCTTGAACAACATGTCTCGACTACCCCTACTGACGATCTTCAGATCATCAGCAAAAATATAACAGGGATAATTGGGTAGAGGAGCCAAGTCGTTGCTAAACATAAGGAACAAGGACCTTGGGGAAGACCGCTGTGAGCAGTGCCGATGCTTGATCTAACTTCGCCGACGTTAAGGCGAGATCTTCTACTGTAAAGAAACTCTCCAGTCCATGTGAAAGGTTGAGGATAGAAGCCAAATTATTCCAGTTTCACAAGTAAGACTCGGTGATTAACCGAGTCGAAAGCCTTGCTAAGCTCGTGGTAACATACCTCAACTAAGATTCCGTCATCAAGACAGTTAGTTATTTTATCTAAGAAACACAAAAGATTAGTAAGGCACGATTTCTTCTGAACACAACCTTGCTACTCAGCTCCAATTATGTTGTGATCAACTAAGTGCCCACAAATTCGTTTACGAATAAGCTATTCCAAGGTTTTTAGTAAAAGGCTGCTTAGTCTTACAGGCCTGTACTTGACGAGTAGGTTTTTGGAACTTCCTTTATGTATGGCTACAACAGTTGCTTCCTTCCAGTCCTGTTGTGGTCTACCTTCACCAAAACAAGTTATTGGAATATATCAGCCAGATCCACCGAGCTCTCGGTTATGGGCCCAGCACGCTTTCAGGAATATCTCATCCTGAGATATCGTGTGGACATCGTGTGGACTTGTAGTTATTTCGATAACATTTTCGTGTTGTAGCATTTCCGTAAAATAAACCTCCTGACCTCGTGAACTTACCTCGTATTCTTTTGTACACGTATTCTTTTGTAAACAACTTATTTCATATGCCCACTAATTTATGTCACCGTTTGCTTGCGTGTTAAGTCTGTTTATTTCAGGTGGTGGGTTTTCAATTTTGTCCCCATGCTTTGCTTTCTCATATGAATGTCTACCTGTACTTCCTTCTATAAACTTGCACACGTCAATTAAGCCAATTCTGATTTTTTTCGAAAACATTTTTGTGTTCGTGGCATTTCCGTAAAGTATACCTTCTGATCTCGTGAACTTATTTCGCATTCTTCTGTAAACAATTTACTTCAGATGCTCATTATTTTAAGTTATATGTCACCCTTACTCGATTTATTATCTTTGTTATCTTTCTCTCAAGTGATTGGTTATTGCTTGCTATCCCCGGTGAGGCTGCGCTTGATGTGCATGTTGACAAGGTGCCTACCTGTCTATTACCCACTACCTCGACCATACCGGCTCCAGGAGACAGTTGGTCGTTGCTGGAGGGACGGGGTGCACGGTCCTTGTGGTCGTGTTAGGATCAAAGAGTGGTTCCATGCAGTCAGTGTGGAGCGGACTACAGTCCAGCCACCGCCTTGTGTGCGCTTGATTCCCCAAATACAGTGTGCTTGTGTTTGCGTGTGAAGGAGTGTGGGCCGACTCCGTTGATGAAACGTGGTTCCCATCCACATGCCTCCCGGTCTTATTCCTTCGGGTTTACGCTGGGTATGGGGTGTGTGGTTGGAGCTGTGGGTGGTGCAGCGCAAGCCACCCATTGTCCCTCTGTAGGCGCAGGCGTCCTGTGACTGACCACAGTGACAGGTAAATCCGAAACCGGATGCCGCCAACCATATATATATATATATATATATATATATATATATATATATATATATATATAACTTACACTTAAACTGGGTCTCTTTATGCTGCATAAATTTCATTCCAGTTTATTTGGTTAGTTTTGCCTATCTGAATAGTCTTCTATTAGCTGGCCACGTCGCTTACTCCAACTGCGCTTATCTTCGGTAATTTTGTTGCGTTTGTAGCATTTTTGAGTAACTTGTGGACATTTTTTTCCTTATCACGGATTCATTGCTAACCAACTTACTTCATATGCTAACTTAGCGAAGAGTTATGCCACTCACCGTATCTGTATGCTTTATTGGATTTACGTTATTTCATTTTGTCGTTTCAAATGATTGGCTGTTGCATGCTATCCCCGATGTGGCTGCGCTTGATGTGCACGTTGACAAGGTGCCTACCTGTCTATTACCCACTACCTCGTCCATACTGGCTCCAGGAGACAGTTGGTCGTTGCTGGGGGGGGGGGACGGGGTGCACGGTCCTTGTGGCCGTGCTAGGCTCGAAGAGTGGTTCTATGCACTCAGTGTGGAACGGACTACGGTCCAGCCACCGCCTTGTGTGCGCTTGATTCCCCAAATACAGCGTGCTTGTGTTTGCCTGTGAAGGAGTGTGGGCCGGCTCCGTTGATGAAACGTGGTTCCCATCCACATGCCTCCCGGTCTTATTCCTTCGGGTTTACACTGGATATGGGGTGTGTGGTTGGAGCTGTGGGTGGTGCAGCGCAAGCCACCCATGGTCCCTCTGTAGGCGCAGGCGTCCTGTGGCTTGCCACAGTGACAGGCAAATCCGAAACCGTATGCCGCCAACCATATATATATATATATATATATATATATATATATATATATATATATATATATATATATATATATACTGGACGATAGCTGACTTTGTCAAACCATGTGCATGATATGATAGTTTCGGCGAGTCGACCAGGCCTTACTTTTTCATGCATTTTTTGCCCCCTAGTTTTTCTTCTTGGTATCTGCAGCTGTCAGACCATGACTGTTGCGCATGTGGTGAGAACGTGCACTTACTGAGTGGGTTATAGTATGTGTGACTGGCAATTGGTTAGTGCAGCCGGACTGGAAAACACATTCACTCAACTCAGCTTGGGTATGGAGTACCTCACTATCAGAACAACTTTTATATTAGTCATTATATACCGATCTAAGTTGGCCCATGGAAAGTTATGGTCTCCATGTGCCAACCAGTAAACCATGCAGCTTTAGTGATCCTTACATGTGCGGGTGATCATCGTTTTGATCTCCACTTAGTCCTTTCGGCGACTCGATCTGCATGGTCACTGGATACGCTACAGTTCCTGCTCATAATATCCCCACGAAACTGGGTGTGTCCTGTCACCCTGCTAATACAGCGAACTGATTTTTCAACGGTAATCCACGCTTGTCAATCAATGGGACGGTCGATAGTCCGTGTGGATTGGGCTTGGCAACTGCCGCGCAGACACTTGTGTAGTGCGACACGGCAAATATAGCCAATCAACGTCTATCCTCTGTCAACGTCACCTCCGAGAACCATCCAATTAAACGCGAACGGCTACTGTGCGCTCGTCCTGCCGACTCCAATGTCTGTTAAGAGTCCACTGGGTATCCTTTGAGCTTCCCACGGGCATGCGTTTAGAATCCTGTCGTAGTCCCGAGTAGACATTTTTTGAACACAAAAAGACACTCAGCAAAATTGCGCAGAAAAACGATTTTGAAATGCAGGCAAACTAGTGTGCGCTCAATCAACTATGCAATCCATTTTGCAAACGTGCCAATACTCAACTCACGTTATTATTCGTCTACGTAACAATTGAAAAATAACGAAGTGTGAAATACAAGCAGTTATGTTTGCATGAACCATAGGCTACGAAAATGCAGTATTAGTAACTAAAGTAGAAGGTATTCACCATAATGTATAACAGATAAACCTTTTTATTCTTTTTCGGAGCTTATTCAAATACACCTGCCATCCTATGCACGTCCCGTCCTGGATTCATGAGTGCCTAATGGTGTCGACAGGGCGGCAAGTAGCTTCAGGACGTCTACGCTGTACCCCAGGGAATCGCGGCGCCACTCTATTTGCGAGGAAAGCCTGCTACCAACGTCACACGTAACCTATGCTGCCAACGGGCCCCTTAATTGCTGGACTATCGTCATGTAGTCGTTTCAATCCTTGCCGCTGGCATAGATAGGCAAGCAGTGGATACGTGAAATTTATTACAACAATTGATATGTACAAAAATAAAGGGGGCATCTTTTCGCTTCCGAGAAATCAAGGTCCACAACATCCGTTGCCTGAAATGAATGTAATGATAATGAAACTTATTAGAAAATATCGCTCTTCGGTACCTATGCCTCATATGGTGGAGGCAATTGATAATGCACTTCCTAACCTCCACATGGGTTACACCGGAAGAGGAGAATCTGTCAACGGGATGCTAAATGACTTTGGCAAGTGCAAAATGTTGCCGTACTATGTGTATTATGCGGTACACCATGGTTCTTTTAAATGCAAACATGCCAGAGAAATTGATGTTCTTCGCAGCGTTGCGAGCTAGTATCCGCGTTGCAAAGGGGATCAACGTGGGTAAAAATTTCTAACCTGGGGTTACGTGATGCCGTCATTTGTTATGAACGAGCGGTCAGCAAAGTATGGATGTAAATGTAGGCATACACGGTAGCATAGGAGCTTCTTGTCCTCGGTGTTTTCTCATCCGGTTTTCCCGGAAAATCAACACTGCCACGTAAGTACACCTTAATCCTTGTCGATGAACGGTGAACCGTGTCATCCATTTCATGTCAATGCCATCCACGCGTTCTCTTCTTCCACAAGGTAAACATAGACAGTTCACCGCCAGCAAATGAACTATCAGTAACTGTTGCCACGTACACGAATCGTGAGAACGTATATCCCCTTGGCATGATTCACTTTCCCGTGCACCTAAATTACAGGTTACTTTTTTCAAATGAACAATGACGCAACTGTTCCCGTGTTCAACTTTTCATCGACATCCCCTTGCCTCCAATCCTGCGATAGACAGTGGCATAGCTGCATTCAATTAGGGAACTAAGGACACGAATTCCATACCGCCTCGCGAGTGTAAGCAATGAAATAGGGACTTTACATCCACGTGACGCACAGCCATGTATGCCACGGTGACTCTCCGGTGATGAGACAACCCGCTGACAAGCGGCATACTTCCAAACGTACCACCGCTGTACAGTGCAAAATAATCATGTCCACCAGCACCGTTACAATTCAGCAGCAAGCGAGGTAATGAGTCATTTGGAATGCCAGTCATTTGTGCCCAACATTCCTTTGTCATAGCGTCAAACTTGGTCGGCGAAATGCACCGCTTTAGGACTTCCCATTACTGATGTACGTTCGCACAAGGTGAGGGACGGACTGTATGTTGAGAAACGCAGTCCCCCGTCGTTGTGCACCTCCGCATGTGCCCGCATGGTTGGCTGCCGGCATCCGGTTCCAGATTTGCCTGTCACTGTACTCCACAGGACGCCTACATGGGTTGTATACGCTGCACCACCCTCAACTCCATCCACACACCCCATATCCAGTGTAAACCCGAAGGAATAAAACTGGGAGGTATGTAGGTAGGAACCACGTTTCGTCAACGAAGCCGGCCCACTCTACTTCAGCATTCACAGCAGCAGCAGCACTTCTGTCTTTATATATCATTTGGGAATCATGCGTACCAAACACACACAAGACGGTGGCTGGGCCGTAGTCCGCTCCACCGTGGATGAAGCCACGTTTCTAACCTTGCACGGACACGAGGACTGTTCATTCCGTTCCCCTAGCAACGATTCACAGTCTCCTGGAGCCAGTTCTCGAGGCGGAGGGTGTTAGAAAGTTAGGCATCTTGCCAATATTCACATCAAGCGCAACCACACCGGGGATATCAAACAACCATCATGGAATGTAAAGGTAATCAACTACGCAAAACTGATGCAGAATATACAACAGATTAACATAATTACACAAATTAACTAAAGAGGGATGACTTTTATCCAGATTACTAAGTCCTAGATTTTGTGCGCACATACACGTAGGTTATATCTCAACGCATATGCCTGTGCAATCACGATTTGCGGATGTGCACATGTCACGTACCGTCAGTTTGCACTATGTGTCATGACAGAGTGTGCACTTCGTCGTGGTGTACGTGGGCCGGTGAATGCCCCAGGGATTTATGATACTGACCCATGTTGACCTTGAGTACAACAATGCCAAGTCTGTGATATGCCCTATGCCAAAAGCGATGGTACTTTTTCAAATGCGCCATGTACCATGGAGTATACAGCGCCATCAGAAAGGAATCTTAATTGCAGGCTACCCACCCTAAGGCACCTAATGCACTGTTGAATATGTTGCGCTATGTTCCCTAAAATCCCGTGACGACTGCGTTTGCGCGGGTCAAATACGGCGAAAAGTTTATCAGCAGCGTTCGTCACGCAAGGTTTCGAAACTGCTGCTAGCACGGAAACAAAATTAGCAGATTTGGATAACCCATAAGAGCTTATCGTTACTTAGATCGGTCTGCACCACCGCTGCGTGGCAACCCTGTTGTCCAGCGACGTTGCTGCCGGCAACCTTCGCCATGATACTCTTGTTACACACTTGGAAATGTGTGTACTAAAAGTATCACCATGGGTATGGAAATTCTATGCATTCTGTTTCATCACTGGCCAAACGCGCAACTCCATCGCCCACACTTGTTGCGGCGAACAAACCCAACTCGCTGGAACCTTTCCCCTCTTCATATGCCTCTGAAAGACCTGCGAAAGGTTGACGCTAGATTACTCTGTTCGGATATCCCAGTTGTGGAACACTGCTTATGCGGTGCCGTTTTCCTTATACATTTACAACGTCTGGATAAACCAAAGTGTACGTGACTCCTCTGCTGATGTGAACGGTATTGTCATTGGTATCCGTGAATTACCTATCCTTGCACACATTTAAGGAGGCAGCAGGGAAGATAAGACGTTCGCTCTCTCTATGGTTCGTCTCAAAAGTTGCATCACATGATTGTTCGCATACTGAAGAAATATTTTAGTGTGTATGAGACTCGCACGAAAAAGCAGAAAAACTGTCCAATTTTCCATACATTCTGTACTAAGTGAATAAGGCCATGCACTTTGGAAGTCATCTCTTCTCACCCATGCAGTTCGAAGTTAGCACGTACGAATCCCCTATGACGGAATCCGCGAAGGATGCAGGTGCGACGTGCAGCTTCGGATGACATAACGTATAAATGGCCGTGTAACTCAGGTAGTTTTTGTAGTACTCCGGTGACAAAACGTCGACGCGCACCGTAGGTCCTGCATACAAAAGAAATTGCCTGAATTCAGCCACTTTCCTATAACGAAACACTTTAACTCCTCTGCAACGTCTGCTAAACTCCAGGGACGGCAAATACTTCTGATTGCTTCATCCAGACCACTAATTTTTTCCTCTGCTGTTCACCACTGCAAAATCATTCGACGCATGACACCAAGTCATACGGCGTGCAAATAATCTAAAAGGAACACGTTTATCATGTCAACAGATAGACTTTCGAAGAGTGGTAGTGCTTTTAACGGACCGTAACCCATCTTTTGTGCATGGGAGGCAGGAAGATTTTAGAAAGGTTACCTTACATTTTATGTAAATGCCTCGCTGAAAGCATGTATCGCAGCTGCAGGATCCGGAAGAAACGTTAGTCATCTTCACGAATGCCCTTGCCGGCGCATTGCAAATGACTGCATATAAGGAAACCTTGGTGACGAATGTGTTGCAGGGGAACGTTATCTCGGTGTCATTCAAATCAATTTACTCATCAGTACGTGGACTAACGCACTCATTCACATCAGGCGGCTCATCTTCACCATAATATATCCCTACGGCCAATTGAGCGGAGGGCATTCGGGATATTGGGGGTAGATTGGGCCATCTTTGTCGTAGATAACGAAAACGACGAAAAGCCATCCATGTGAACCTGAATACACACCTGTTCTCCGAAACCTTCCACTCACAAGTGTGAAGCCTGCCAACAGAGCCTTCTCCAATCCGATATCAGCATACCTCCCCGGATTCATGTTCACACTCAGCGTGGAACGTAGTGTTTTCATCGAGGTGCAATATTCTTTTGGCAACCCGAAGGGGAAAAGCCGAATGAAATATAGTATACCGTTCACTGTTGACCCAGATACACACAATTGCACTATCCTTGGCGCCAGTGCAACTGAACGGTCCCGAAACCTCCATACTTCCGACTCTCTAGGAATACGTGGCCAAAGTCATCAAAAGCGGTACGGCGTAACCATTGTAACGCAACGAAGCGTTTGGGAGCTTAAGCCACCCTTATCCCACCGGAATATTCAGCAAAATCGAAGTCTGGACATGGGGTACAGGTGCTGTTTGTACAAATTCATCGTATCAACATAGCTATTAACTTAACGATTTCCAAACTCAGAAGTATGTCAACAATTCGCACTCAGATCCACAAGCGACCTGTGAGTTCAGGCATGGTAAAGAACACAATGGGATCAAAATGAAACACACGGGGCTTATGGTAAGAATCCAAATGAGCCAATGGTAATAGGTATGCGTCCGCCAATGAAACGTGCTGCAGCAAGGTCTGGTACCCCTAGCTGTACAAGCTGAGGGTCACAGAAATTGATCAAGTCAATGGGAACAGTGCCATGTCAATAAGGCTGAACACAGGGGTACTTGTCCGTAGGAGTGAAAACAAAATAGGACTTGGCTGAACTGGAAATCGGACACTGCGTCACACAGTATGGGCGTCATAGTAGGTAGTGTTTAAACAGAAAATGGACAGGCACACGAATGATCCGTGCCAATCGATGAGGCTGACCGACCTTGAGATAGTCATTTGACAGGGGTGGGTCTTGGGTTGTCGCAAGTTCGTTCTACAATCATCTGTAATAAATGTACAAGGGTAAGCAATCCAACTTTCATGCAAAGATTCATCAACCTCAAGTGTTTCATCTGTGACGTTAGCCCGTAGTATGTATGCGCACTTCTTGTACATCGGTGCACGCCACTTCTAACAACGAATGCTGTGCGAATGCGTTTCACCTGTAGACATCTGTGTTGAATGAAGACGGGCGATATAGCCACCCGTATCACTCCGCCCAGCATTTTGACGCCACCTACGGAGCCTTCGTTTGCTAGGTGCTTAGTACGAAGAATGGTTCCAATGCAGCTATCTTTGGAATTTATGATATGATACGACAGGATCAGTCATTCGGTGACAACTTGACGCAGAATAGGTGAAGTCGGACGGCCAGGAAACAGTGACACATGAGACAGGTACGGAAAGGTCAACGGGTAGTTTCACAAAATGTAATGAATTCGGTAAAGCACTTTCCGGTTGCGGACGAATGGGCCGAGCTTAAAACGGTGTAGTCTCTAAGTACGAACCTTGCGACGCAAACACGTGACGTTAGCGCTCCGACAAGCAAAAACGAACGATGCGATCAGCACGAAGTGTTTATCAGGCCACTAGACTGCGCAGACGACGGACGGATGTACATAAATAACTGTGGTACTCAGTTAGACAAAACGAAACGAAGATACGGTAGGGTGAAATAACGAGCTGCTATAAGCGAACAACCAAAATAAACAGTCGGGGGTAGTAACCTTAATCCGCTTAGTTTGGTTTCCATTTTGTTACAGAAATGCGGTTCAATGTATGCGCAACAGTTCAAACTGATGCCGGAAATAAATTTGATAGCACATTGTGTGAGATGGCTTCTGCATATAAGGTTTTTCAATGTTTCAGTTTCACATAAGTATTACTAAATCTTTTCTTTCTCCAGTTACGCTGTGAAGCATAAGATTTATACCCCATGATTGGCCAGGATATTTCAGCGCTAAACCAAGTGTACAGTGGCACTGTGCTAACAGAGCAATGGTATACCAGTTTACATTTAGTAGATTCTTTTCGCAACCTAACACTCCTCTCTGTATCGCCATCACGGCATATTGATAGGTGATGTGAGTGCTGGCTGGCATTTCTCTCCCAGCGACACAGTCCCCCACAGTCTTGTATACTTAGGATAATTAGCCGTCTTTTTTCTAACATACCATATGATGCCCCCACGGTCAACTGCAGGCGGGTTTGGCTAATCTGTGCCATACCACCGCTTGCTTTGAGAACAGTGCAGCAAACCGCTGTCCATTTGTTGTCTTCATCGTCATCAACAGCAGTACATCAGCCATTTGAACTATGCTTCGTTGCCATACAACCATAACAACCTACGGAACGAAGAATAATAAGCGGATGAGAAGGGGACTTTCCGGAAAATCTTAATGCCCTAAGCAAACATTCAAAGTCAAGACGCCTGCACTTTGTCAATAATATCATCACAGACAGCTGGCTATCGTGTTAAGAAAAGGCGGCATCGCCAAGACAGCTTCTTTGAGGCTTTTGCCACCACGCGTCCTAATCAGCCATTACCTCACAGATAACACAACACCTAACACGCGTTAAACAGACGGTCCGACTAGGAGATAGCAGCAGACACCCCACTGGTGCCGACTGCGAGCCATGTCCTGTAAAGTCTAGATCCAAGCACTGAGCGGGTCACGTGGACCAGCCTGGAAGGCGAGACGGACAGACGGCACCAAGTTTGGTCATCAGTGACTTCGTCTCCCGTTGCCGGTTCGGCTTTTGTCCACTTCGAGCCATGCGACATCCTACATCTGGCAGACACAAGGCCCTTCTCGGTAAGCAGTGAGCCGACTTACGTAGTACGTGCCCAAGCCAACACAATGAACTCAGTGTTACATGTTGTTCTAATGAATTACCTTGAGTATCGCTGCTTAGCACTCGCTTACACACATCATCGTTGCGGACACTTTGGTGCCACCCGACACCAACAATGCTCCGCAGACAGGCATGCTCAAATACTTGAAGGTGCTACAGATCTTCAGACCGAAGGACCAGGTCTCACATCCATAGAGTCGGACGACCCTCACTGTAGCCTTTTAAACACGGCCTTTCAAACGGAGAAAAACTCCTTTCTGTCGCCAAAGATGTCAGCAACTCTGCTTCCCTAAAACACTCCAGTCGAGTTTACGAACCTCGAACTTTTGTGTCTCGCGAGTTATGCTTAAATTTTGCAAAATTATCTTTTTCTAAAACCCATAACCACATGTCCACTTTCGTTTACAGCCACATTAAATTTGGCCCCTGCTTTTGACATCACCTCTAATTAGCAGTTCCCCACGTATTTTGTAGGGGCATGAATTGGTCGACAAAGAAACTCCAACGGGTTCCATCTTTCGTCAGACGTCGCACAGATCCCAACCGCCTCCTTATCAGCGGCGCCGAAAGTTTTGCTTTGCGGAAGCTCCTCTTGCCGATTACCGTTCCAGGAAAAATTTATATCTCTGTGATCGTTTCGGACCTTTTCTAATGTGTCGTACCATGTATTCCTCTTTGCTCGATCGAAATCGACCTCGTTTTTTGATTTTCTGACCTGTTTTCTTAGACTTTTAGTTGTTCGGACTTTCTTTGATCGGTATTACCTATCGACAACGCGACTAGCGTTTCAAAAGCTAGGGGAATCTTCTAGCTATGAACATTGATTGGCCAAAAATTGTTACTTATTTCGCTATTTCTGTCCTTTTATATATTTGTACTAACACAAATTGGCGGGAGAACCTGTAGTGCGCCGTGACCGGTGGTGGCTAGATCATGACAGATGGTCTACCCACTGTTGTGTCATGGGCTCATGTCCTGGACGCCTCGTGGTGACCGCTGGGTGGGAGTTGGGTTACGCCCTTCTTCCTGCTAAGATCCAAACACCAATCCGCATGAGTCAGTGAACTGACCATGTGCTAGACCCACTGCCTTTCGGGAGCACATTTAATCGAAAACTTTGCCTGAGAACCCGAGTCGTTCTCCTGTCAGGTGTGAGCGCCCGGCCAGTATTCTAGTCCATCCTATTCGGAGGTTAGGAAGTGATGATAACCCTTTTCCCGTAAAACCTAGCCATTGGAGACCATAGGTCTACGGTCTATAAGCTCACAGCTCGTTTGTCGTAGAGCACGAGCACCACGCATTGTCTCTGACGGTGGGAAGACACCTCCGCATGCTTAATAGTTTTCTACTGCCCACCTCAAGCCAGGAAGCCCCTGGTCAAATGGCTACAAACTCGCCAAAATCCTCCTGCGTCTGGCCGTGGTCGCAGGTGTATCCTACTACGGTCTCAAAACATATATGAATCGTTCCAGTACCTCGAAGGCTGCATGTGACGGACCTCAAGCAGATACCAGTCTGTTTCTGCATTCACATTCCCGAGTCGCATCTGCTCCTCGCTGACTTGTGGGTCAGGCGATTGAGCCAAAGGCTCCGGGTGGAGTACCTCAAGCAAACCTCCGAAGCCCAACGACCACCTCGCGTGCGAGTGCCCACTAATACCATCGTATGCCTGCGAAAAAAGCACTCAGCATCGGGTGCTGGAACGTGCGGACACTACTGGACCGGAACTCGATTGTGCGCCCTGAGCGATGCACTGCACTGGTTTCGATTGAATTGGCGCGGTACAACGCCTATATAGCGACGCTCAGTGAGACCTGACTCGCTGATTAAGGTAAGTTGCATGAAACAGGTGCTGGCTGCTCATTCTACTGGGTGGACAACGCCGTCTCAGTACCGCGTGAACATGGGGCCAGATTTGCAATATCCGATCGTCTAAATGACCAGCTCGTAGGTGGACCAACAGGCATCAGCGCGCGACTGATGACTGTTCGCCTAGGACTCGGGAGAGGTAAGTTTGCCACTTTTATAAGCACATACGATCCGACCATGTATTATCCTTATGACACGCGTGATCAATTCTGCACAGCTATCCTCCGTGATACGGTCTGTGCCGAGGAGCGACCGACTATTTCTGTTGGATGATTTCAACGCGCGCGTTGGGCTTGATGCATCGGTGTGGGTAGATGTTATCGGTTCGCATGGCATTGGTTCAGCGAATGTGAACGGTGACAGACTGCTCTCACAGTGTGCCACTCACGGCCTGACGACCACGAACACTCGGTTTGCACTGAGTGCGAGTGATATAGCAACTTGGACGCACCCACGGAGTGGTCACGTTCATCTGCTCGACTATTTCATCGTACGTCAGCGTGATATGCGTGAACTGCGCATGACACGTGTGCTGCGTGGAGCTGAGTTTGGCACCGATCACAAATTGGTGCGGACCTAACTGTACATACATTTTCGTAAAACTCTGTATTGCACTCCCGCCGTGGATCGGCCTATATTTAGCCTCTGCCTCAGATACTGTATAGAAACGTATTGAGCTGGAGAAGGTGATGGCTGCACGCCTGTGTGATGTGGACTGCATAGCCACAGTGGCGACCTGTGGCACCACATTCGCGACCAGGTGACAGCTGCTACCGAGGACACCATCGGGCGCGCAACCTGTAATCGGCGTGATTGGTTTTAAGAGAACAACTCGAGAATTGGCGCATTGGTGTCGGAGAAGAATGCAGCATTTGCTGCAGATGTGGCAGACCCCACTGACTCGGGGAAGAAGAAAAAGTTTGGCAGAATTCGACGGCGACTGACCTGAGAGCTCCGTCGCATTAAAAATGCGTGGTGGACGGAGAATACGAAGAGGTGGTATGCTACGACGAATGCCGGCAACACAAGGAATTCTTTGACTTCTTGAAGGCGGTGTATGGACCGAGGTTGGAGCCTCTGAGGACACTGATCGATGGTAGTTCATGCGCTACCTGCACCCAGTCTGCAGACATAATGCAGATCTGGCGGAAACACTTTGGTTGTCTCTTGAACAACCGTTCAAAGACCGACTTGCCTACATTGAGCGGCCTCAAACAGCACGATGTGCAGGCGAGTCTCGCGGACACGCCGACACTTGATGAGACGTAGAGAGCACTTGCTTAGATGCGAAATGGCAAGTGTGCTGGGGCCGACGGGATCCCGCCTGAAGTATAGAAACACGGCGGATCTGCGTTGGTGGCTGCGCTGCACCACGGTGCAACGCGTGTAGATTGAGGAGGAAGTGCCTGCGAAGCTGAAGGATGCCCTGGTGCTAACACTACAAGCGCAAAGGGAGCAAGCATTGTTGTCCGCATTATCGTGGTATCAACTTGCTGAATAGTGTGGGCAAGGTGATTGCCCGAATCCTGCTCAATCGCCTCGTCACTTAGATTGTAGATACGAATGTGACGGAAGCTCAGTGTGGATTCCGTTCGGGTCGCAACAGGAGAGGTGTAGGGAACGACACCGACCTTTGTACTCGCTTTTTTTGATTTCACCAAAGCATTTGATACGGTGAACCGCGAGACATTGTGGCCGGTGTTGGATAAACTTTGTTGTCCGAGTAAATCTGTAAATTTAATTAAATGTCTGCACTGTGGTATGCGGGCGAGGTGCAGCTGTGTGGAGAGACCTCGGATGACTTTGCAGTTGTTTCTGGTGTGAAGCAATGCTGAGTCTTAGCTCCTGCTTTTTTAATAATTATCTTCAAGCCATGATCTCTTGTGCTTTTGATGCGGCTTGCGCTTCCATTGTTCGTGTGGAGCACCGTATTGATGGTGGGTTGCTGAACATCCGTCGTTTCGGTGTGAGAACTCTAGTCTGTGAGACAACTATCCATGTGTTACTGTTCGCCGACAACTGTGCGTTGTTTGCACACAGCGCAGATGAGTTACAACGTATGACTAGTGCTCTGGCTTCGATAGCTTCGAAGTTCGGGCTCCCCATCAACACAAGCAAGACTCTTTCTTTTCCCTGTGGTTGTCCGAAATCCAGATTGCCGAAGAAATTTTGCAAACCACTCCTAGGTTTTGCTACCTTCGTCGCGTAATAACAACGGACCAGCAGATGATGTGCTTGCTTTGAAGCGGCGTATCGAGGGCGGCTGCTGTTTTTGGCTAATTAGAAGGCCGTATGTGGAACAATCATCAGCTCACTGTTGGGACGATGCTGCTTGTGCATAAGTCTATGGTGCTGTCCATTCTTCTCTACGGCAGCGAGACCTGGACGCTTTATCAGAAGTATATCAGATATCTGGAGCGGTTCCATCAACAGTGTCTGCGTCGTATTATGCGAATCGGTTGTAGTGACCGAGTTGCAGACACGGAGGTGTTCCGACGCAATTGCATGAATGTAGTGGAGTGCATAATTCTCCTTTTGAGCTTGAGGTGGCTCGGCCGTATTCACCGTATGGATTAGACCCGCATACCGAGACAGCTGCTATATGGCCAACTGAGTGCAAGGAAACGGCACTTAGGAAGACCCAAGTTACTTTACTATGAACTGATCTAAGTGAGCCTCTCACGTTCTAATCTTGACTGCAGCTCATGGGAATCGAAAGCGGTTGATCAGAGTACATGACGCGAGCTAATCACGAAGGCACTTGCGGCGGTGCAAGAGAAAGCCCTCGTGCATGCAGAATAGGAGTGGCAAGAGCGGAAGCCAGAGGCTCTGATGGGCTGTACTCCATCGACCTCGAACGCATGGTGCTGTAGCATGTGCGGTCGTTTATGCTTGAGTCACGCAGGATTAGTGGGCCACGAGCGAGGCCACTCGGGTCCATCATCGACGATGAGTCCTGCTATGAAGGTAGGCAGAACGGGCTCAGCGTCGGCAAGTACGCTGCATTCCATTTAATAATGGTATGCTTGTATGCTGAGTTTCTTTATTTCAGGTGATTGGTTTGCTACCTTGTATTAATGTTACTTCCTTACCTCATTTTAATGTGTACCTGAATAATCTATTAAATTGCACGTTTCGCTTAAACTAAAAGTGGTTAACTTCGCTTATTTTTTCTCCTTAGATATGTGTCTTAATCCCTTTTTCTGCCATCCTGTATCTATCACGGCTATTTTGATAATCCATTTATTTCATATGCTCATTTCACGGCATATTCGTATGATGTATTCGATCTGTTTTATGCGACATTTCATTTCATGTGATTGGCTGTGACTTGACATCCCCGGCGTCGCTGCGCTTGATGTGCATGTTGTCAAGGTGCCTACCTGTCTATTACCCACTACCTCCTCCATACTGGCTCCAGGAGACAGTTGGTCGTTGCTGGAGGGGACGGGGTGCACGGTCATTGTGGCCAAGCTTGGCTCGAAGGGTGGTTCCATGCACTCAGTGTGGAGTGGACTAGTGTCCAGCCACCGCCTTGTGTGCGCTTGATTCCCCAAATACAGCGTGCTTGTGTTTGCCTGTGAAGAAGTGTGGGCCGGCTCCGTTGATGAAACGTGGCCCCCATCCGCACGCCTACCGGTCTTATATCTTCGGGTTTACACTGGATATGGGGTGTGTGGGTGAAACTGTGGGTGGTGCAGCACAAGCTACCCATGGTCCCTCTGTAGGCACAGACGTCCTGTGGCTGGCCACAGTGACAGGCAACTCCAAATCCGGATACCGGCAAACAATAAAACAAGTCGTAAGCATTCCGAAAATTCTAGAACGGCAGCAGCATTGGTGGAACAGAGAGCCGTCGAAGCAGCTGACTCTGTTATCGGGCAAATCGTCAGCTGTTGACTCACCTTTACGAGATAATGACATACCCCTCCTTCAACCCACTTTCCGCGGTAATGCATCTGTTGGGACGCTAGCTTTTTCTACTCTGTGCTGTATAATCTGAGGGTTTAAACATCATACGATCCATTAAACTCTCGAGTGCAGCCATTTACAATCCCATGTTAGCTGGCGTCAGTAACGAACGATATTTCTTACGAACTACAGTTTGCATAACTCAACTTGGTGCTACGTGCCACTTCTAACATGTGACTTGGCTCACTTTCTTTTCTGCCCCACAGTTCAGCGACTAGCGATTCTGTAAACAGGTGATCTCAGTTATCTTGACGTTTTCCCATCATGTCAGCAATAGCTACATCGATATTCCATCTGAATGTAGAGTGGTTGTGATGAAAGCGAAGTGTATGAGCGCGGTTTAATGTGTGACACATCTGTTACAGTGTACTTCTTAGTTATTGCATGGTATTATAGAAGCACTTCTTAAGTGCGGATTTCGGAATAAATGCCTCGTCGTTTTAGGATGCCAGAAGGAAGTAAAAACATGTATTTTTAGTGTTGTATTCCAATGTGCACGGAAGAACAGAGGAAAGCCTGGGAATCTACACTGCTGATGTTGGTGCACCTTAGTTGTCAGTTATTCAAAGTTGGTATCGATTGTGTATTGCCTGAACTTTTGAAAGATGGTCGATGCAGCTGGTGGGAATGTCAACTGACTAAAGGTAATGCCCTAGCAAAGCTTGTGTAGCAAAAGGTGTCTTGCATGTTTCCCCACCAGTGCGCTCGCCCACGATGTTCAAGAGACCAGGAGTATAAAACCGGTAAGAATAGCCGGTAAAACCTAACCTCTACTTGTTACATTGTCGCAAGAAATGCCCTAGGCTGAGGCATGTAGGCTTTGCTTCTGTGTCTAAGGTACAAAGAAAAATTTGGAAGCAAAATAAACGTAGTGAATGCATTGATGGTTGTCATTGTTGTTATTAGGGGACACCTCTCTTCGTCTTGTGAGAGATGTTCTCTGGCAGAATCTGGAGAACAACTAGCGAAAGAAAACTGGCAGCAAACGGTACAGCCAAGTGATCAGCACAACAGGACGTTATTGTCAAGATGCATACTACACTAGGCGGTCTGGAAAATGGACTAACATTTCTGACCGTGTCTGCCACGTATTGATGTCCTCTTGTGGCTTAACCTTAGTTGTTAACAGCTGTGGGTCGTATTCAACGAGCTTTGTTGACTGCGGCGTACGTAAACTAGTTTGAGGACTTGTGTATTGCTTTTCGCAAGGTTGTTCGATGTACGCTGGTTTAAGACGGTCTACAGAAACCACATCGACATCACCATTATTGATTCTATTGTGTTTTTCCGCTCTAGAGATCACTTCAAGTGGCCCTTCATACGGGGTTTGTAGTGGCTTACGGACTGCATCATTTTGAAACCACGCGTGTGAACAAGTTGTCAGATCTTTTGGTATGTAACCCTTGTTAGTTTGTGCATGTGTGGCAGTAAAATGCAGTTCACGCATGGATGAACGTAGACGATGGACAAAGTTTGAAGGATAATGCCGTAAGAAGACGAACACTGGCAGATGTCAACATTTCGTATTGTCTCTTCAGTACCAACACAATAACATGAAAATATATAAGACGACAGGTAGGGTGAGACCGGAACAAGTTAGAACAG
Source organism: Dicrocoelium dendriticum (assembly GCA_944474145.2). Taxonomy (NCBI): domain Eukaryota; kingdom Metazoa; phylum Platyhelminthes; class Trematoda; order Plagiorchiida; family Dicrocoeliidae; genus Dicrocoelium; species Dicrocoelium dendriticum. Next base: position 21,299,515 of record OX104065.1, on the reverse strand, counting down.
GGTAGAGGGGCAGGCGTGACACCCCTACGCCCAGGGCAGCCGTAGGCTTACGAACAGCTGTTTCTGCACACAGAGTGCGGGTTTGATACGGCTGATCGCGACTGCCTCTGCAAAACGTAGGAAACTGGTGTTAGTATGTCTTAACACGATCTAGTGCGTTGACGTCGAATTGTTGAACGTGATCAGCCGGAAGCTTTAGGGTGATACCGTATACCAGCTCCTCGGCAGCGCAACCTAAATCAGCTTTACCTATCGTACGAAGACCTAAGAAAACCAGTGGTAAAATTTCGGGCCAACGAGTAAAGTCAGAACATTGTAGTGACCTGGAGATTGTCCTGTTTGTCTGCGTAAAATATTATTAAAATATAATATCATTCTGTACATACACAACTTAGGAAGTTTGCCTGTTCGCACGATGACTACGTGTGTTTGAGTCATCTAGACGAATCGCATTCGCGCGCTTCTAGCTTTTCCGCCTCGAAGGGTGTTTCCTGCCTCTTGGCTGGCGACTACACCTTTCCCCTACCTAGAACCATTTTGCGGTGCCTTCAGCTAGCGGGATTGTACGTTTCGACAATCAACCTCCATCTCGCCCATATATCCGTCCTTTTATTCAGGCGCTGAGGTGTAAGCAGAACTTAATCAAATGCCTTGCCACAAGAGCACGTAGAATTTGCTCACAGGATAACCTGGATGAGGAACTAGGCTTTGTAAAGAATACGCTGCGCGAGGATGGCAACCCTGATAGATTTGTTGCAAGTAATTTTGAAGAAAAGCCCAAGCCGGTACCAGTTTTAACCGCGGCGTGGAAGGCGTTGTTGTTAAGAATACCTTTTAAGGGGGATGCCGCTGCCGAGCGCCTAACCAAAAGTCTTTCAGCGGCAGTCAAGTCGACATTCCCAGCAGCCAGGTTAAAGTGTACATTTTCTACTGAACCACTTGTTTGTTCACGCAATAAGGATATGCTGCCATTGCTGACCTCATCTGTGGTTATTTATCAGTTCAAGTGCGCTTGTGACGCTACTTATATTGGTCGAACGCCACGGCACTTGTCCAAACGCGTGAAGGAGCACTGCCCGCGCTGGTTACGTCAAGGAGGAACTGGGGCCATTAGCAGCGCCGTTTTGGCCCATATTGCCAACGCGGGGCACCAAACTGATCTAAAGCGTGCCTTCAGGATAATTTATAGGGTCCTCCAGCATCAATCAAGAGGTTTGCGCCCCCGTGCGCTCGCGACAGCTGAATCGATTTGCATTCGGTTGTTTCAACCTTCATTATGCTCGCAAAAGAAGTTGCTCCATGCCTTACAGCTTCCCTGGCCAGCTAGAACGAACGATGCTGAGGTCGATTGCCACAGATCAAGCTCGGTACTATGCAATCAACCTGTCAGGTCAAAGGTCAACTTTTAGCCTCCTTCACTGAACCGTTACTTAACTATGTAATTCGAGCCAATGAGTCGATTTCAGTTCATTATTTTACCCTTAAATATGATTGTAATGGTCTGAAGAGAATCATCGAAAACAATTGTTCACCTATGGTCTCGTGTTCTTTTGACTATGAATGGGAGTTTTCAAGTTGCTCAAACTATACAAGTCTCCCTCAGTGGTAAAGGAGCTCAATCAGTTCCTGAGGTTTTCCACAAAGCTTGTTGAAGCCAAAACCAGTGTTCAATTTTCGATGTGTGTGTTGAGCGTAATGAGTATCATGCTAGATTTTGAAGTAGGTACGTCGTTATCGGATTTATCCTAATAGCAAGGCGCTTAGACGACATGCGCTTAACCAACTTGATACGGTCCAGTCCAAAGTAGCGGAATTCGAAAGGAATTTAGCACAACGCCACGTAGCAACAGAGGATTTAGCCGCAGAGGAAAATCAGATGTTCTTGGATTATGTCCAGTCTATACTACCAGTAATTGTGTACATCGGAGGAATTCCGCTTTAGAAAAACCGCTGAGCCAGATAAAACCGCAAGCTGTGTTTCCGAAGAAGCCCGGAAGGTACGTACACAACTCTTTTTAGCATGAAACTGGATACACCTTTAATTGAAGTTCTATCGCTCGGTTAAAAATTTTGTGCACCTGGACATAGAGACAACCAACTTCATTGCGAGTTGCAATTTGAAAACCTATATGACCAAACGAATGGGTTAACGCCTACGTCTAATATGGATCTCGAATGCTTTAAGTGCTTCTTGGTACATTGTTGCTATCAATATCGTAAACATAATGTCTATAATCGTGGTCCATTAACAAGAAAGCACCTAGACGCGCTGAAGGAGCTTAAACGTAATGAGGAGGTCATTCTGTGCAAACCGGACAAGGGTGCAGGGAAGGTGTTATTTGACACAGAAAACTATATTGGTTATTTTGAAACTAATAGATCTCTTTAGTAATTTGGATTAAGCCATAAGAAGACGGACACTTGCAAATCTCAACATTTCTTAGTGTCTCTTCAGTGCCAAGACAATAACGTGAAAATACTTAAGACGACAGTTAGTTTGAGACCGGAACATGTTTTATCAGGGTAGATGGCAGGCGTGACACCTCTACGTCCAGGGCAGCGGTAGGCTTACGAACAACTGTTTCTGCACACAGAGTGCGGGTTTGATACGGTTGATCGCGACTGCGTCTGCGTATCTTATTGACCGGGCATTGGCATGTCTTAGCACCATTGTAAACATTTTGGCCGGATCAGACTGATGGCCAGTAAATGCCTACCCATGGATAAAGCAGGTGGCTTATGTGAACAGATGGTATGAGCGGCCGACAACTGGGTGGTTTGACGCTGCAACCATTTAGGTAATTGTTGCCTTATTCTGGAGTTCAACTATCTATTGGTACGGCCAATGTAGTGTATACCACAACTACAAGTAAATTGGTAAATACAATGTGAGTTGGCACCAATAGGTTGTCTTTCCGTCATTGGAGTAACAGGTATGCTATTATTCCAGTTGATAAGAACAGTTTCCGCAGCATAATAAGTCCTCTGGATTGCTGAAATTAAGCGCTTTTTTTGTCCTCATATTGGCAAAATCTCCCTTAAATGGTAGCTCGATGTACCTAAATGGTTGCAGCGTCATACCACCCGGTCGTCGGCCGCTCATACCATCTGTTCACATAAGCCACCTGCTTTATCCATGGGTAGGCATTTACTGGCCACCAGTCATCAGTTTGATCCGGCCAAAATGTTTACAATGGTGTTAAGGCATGCCAATGCCCGGTTAATAAGTTTCGCAGACGCAGTCGCGATGAGCCGTATCAAACCCGCACTCTGTGTGCAGAAACAGTTGTTTGTAAGCCTACGGCTGCCCTGGAGGTAGGGGTGTCACGCCTGCCGTCTACCCTGATAAAACTTGTTCCGGTCTCACCCTACCTGTCGTCTTATATATATTGATAAACTCACAACCATTCTGAGCGATAGGACGAAGTTTTCCTACGACACAAGGGAAGCTGACCAAACGGAACAGATTGGGAGACAGATCACTAAAAACCTTCAACAGCTTCGGGACCAGGGGTACATAACCGATGCCTTGTATGACAGTCTTAGATCTTGTAGCACTAACGTCCGGAGACTTTACGGCTTGCCAAAAGCCATAAGGCCGACGTCCCGCTTCGTCCAATTTTGTCAATGGTTAACTCTCTCTACCATGCATTTGTCCAGTGGCTTGTAGCAATTCTTGAGCCGGTGAGACAACATCTTGTGACTTACAGCCTGCGTGACAGTTTTCAGGTTGTTGAAAACATCAAGGAGGCCAAAATTAATGAGAAAGTGATGCTCTCCTTTGATGTTGTCTCGCTTTTCACTAACGTCCCTCTGATCGAAACCATCGATTACATTTTCGAGCAGATAACAAAGTTGGAAATTAAGATTTGTGCATGCCTTATATTGGTGTCGAATGGGTAGAATTATTGTTAATTGCATTTGCAAAGATCGTGGCAGCGGTTTTTGGGACCATTCAGTACGATTTTGCCTGAGTGGCAGTGCAAAATTTTTCGGTAGCAAATGTAAGTTGTAGTCAATCATAGCGGTTTGGTTGACGAGGGACGTAGTTGTACCTATGCAATTGCGCAGCTTCTGCTTGGTTGCATACGAGGCAAGGCAAAAATGCCATGGTAGGTGTAATTTTGGGTACGTTTGAGAAAAGGTATAAGTGATGTTGATTCTTGCTTGGGGGTAAGTATAAAGCGGAACATTTATGCAATTAATAAGCGCCCATGCCATCTGTGCGAAGCTACGGTGTCAAATAATAATTGGTAGAGTGTCGGTTGCTGATGCATAATTGTAAATGAAAACCACAGCTAAATATGTAAAGGTAGGGGTAGGACGTGTCAAGGAATACGAAGCAAGGGGAATATGGAATATGCGGTGTTGCTTTTAGGGCAATACAGGAAAAGGTACTAGCGATATCGATATCACCTAGGGGATAAAGTTAACGACGGGCAAAATAGCCAGATGCTTGAGGTCCAACCCAAAATCATGTGAAGCTACAACGTCAAATATGTGTCGGTAGAGCATCGGTGGTTTTTGGTGCATAAGATGGATTAAAGGTCAGAGCCAAGCAGATAAGTGGATGAGTAGGATGAGACAAGGGATACAAAGCACGGTAAGATGCACTATGCAGTGTAGGTTAGGGTAAATATAGAAAAAATTGTAAGTACTGTGGATGTCGGCTTGGGGGTAAGTATATATGTGGGAAACAGTCAACTATTTGAGACGATAAGCAAAATAATGCGGAGCTGCCGTTGGAAGGTAAGTTCTGGTGCACCAGTGATTGGTGGTGCGTAAGAAGTAATGCGTGGTAGAGTCGAAGAGGAAAATGAAAAACTAGGAGGAAGTAAGGGCTAATAAATAATGTGAATATGGACTCTACAGTGTTGTTAGAGTTAACTGTAGTAAGTTATTAGTACTATCGACGTAAGTCTTTTCAGAAGGATATAGGTGCGCAGGAAATTCAAATACTTGAGGTCCTACGCAAAACTTCGGAGCAAACGTGTGAAAGGTAATTCGTTGGAGACTCGTGAGCATATGGTAATTCTGAGTATAGAAAAGCCGGTGCTAAACGGTTAGGAGAAGTTGTAAACATAGGCGATGAAAAGAAGCGCAATGAAGGCAGAAGACTTCATGTTGTTGTCATTCATATGGTAAACATTGTAAGATATAACGCTGCAAGCATGGCGATAAGGATGTAAGTGGGCAACGCATTTAAACACTTGAATTCCTACGCACAAATTGTGCAACTACCGTGTGGCAGGTTAGTCCTGAAGCTTTGGAGGTAGGTGGTTTAAAAGGGGAAAGAAAAGCCAAAGCCAGAAAATTAAGTGGAGGAGTAGGACGAACCAAGTATTATGAAGCAAGACGAAGATGACCTATGCAGTGTTGATTTAGGGTATATAGAGGAGAAATTAACGGTGATATCGATGTAGGCCTTGGGGTAAGCTTAAATATGGGCAACATAGCCAGATGCTTGAGGTCCAAACCACAATCCTGCAAAGCTGCTATGTCCAATATGATTTGGATGAGCTTGCATAGGTGGGAATGAAAGCCAATGCAAAAGCGATGTGAAGTAGTTTAACGAGACAAAGGATAGGAAGCATGGTGAAGGAAGTCTCTGCAGTGTTGTTATGCTTAAATTTAGGAATAGTTATTAACAATCACAATGTCAGCTTGCGAAGAAGTATAAATTAATACATAACTTGTATATACTCGTTTTCGGCGAGACGCACTTGTGACGGCCGGTTCAAGCAATTTAAGCCTTTTCTAGTTTAACGACCACGAATGATCGAAAACGTACGACAGAAATGAATATGTTTTTGGATTTCATAAAGTATCAAACTAGCCTGTTGTTCCAATGTGTTATATGCTGTTTTAAAGGACGTCTATGACGGGTTTGTTAGACAGCTTGAGAATATTAGTACGGAAATGTTTAAAGTAGGTATCAATTTTCTTTTAGCGCATCTGATGGCAGCTTTGTTCGCGGCTATTTATTGGTATAGAATTCTGGTAGCACTCACAAGAAACATGAGCAGGAGAACTTCATCGAGACCAAGGTCCTTGGCTAGCTGGCGACTTCTGTCGTGAATTGCATCCGGCGGCTCAGAAACTGTGTGCAAAAGGGTATCGATGTTAGGTTTAACGTAAACTAACAGACGAACTCGGTTGCCACATAGCACATAGACGAGATGGGTGAATCGTTTTAACATCGCCACATTAGCGAAACAAAAGTTCGGGAATCTAACAGGGACCAGTTTGTGAAGGCGAGTTGACGAATACGTGTTATCCGCCGCTACAAACGGCCTGTTGCCTAATTCACCAAACGATCACATTACGTCCCGATTTCCAGTGAGATTGAACAGAAGTGCACCGTCGACTACGTTTAAAGAGGTGGAAGAAGGTAGTTCCTGTTGATGTTCTTCTTTAGGAAAGGGTCTGTACCACCCTTGCAGTCTTTGGTCAGCGTCCGGAGTTTGCTCATAAACGTAGTATGTAGCAGGACTATCCCCGGTGTCCCCCAACGGAATCGCACGAAGATAGTCGACTGCGCTCGCTAAACTGAGCACCGTACGTTCTCTTTTCAAGAGCTCAGTTACAGGAAAAAGTTAAGCCTCAGTAAGCCGTTGTTGTTGAGATTTGTATGTAACATGAAGGAAATTGTATCAGCTATCAAAGATAAGGATAATAGTCTAATTCAGCATACACTACCATAAACTGCAGAGAACCGTATAGGTGAGTAATTAGATCCAAAATCCTTGAGGTCCTACACAAAAATGTGTGGAACCTAAGTGGCTGATGCAGCTGGGGTTAGTGGTCCATAAGTTGGTGGAAAGTCAGAGCAAAGGAGATAAGTGAAGAAGTAGGATGAGATAAGTAGGCATGTGGGCAACGTAACCGGATACTATAGGTCCAAAGCACAAAAGTGCTGAGCTGCAGTTTGGCAGGTAAGTCGGTGGAGCATCGCATGTTGGTGCTCCATAAGGAGATAGGTGTGCCAAAACCAAAGCGCTAATTGAATTAGTAGGACGAGACAAGATATCGGCAAGCAGCATAGCCAGATACTTTAGGTCATACGCACAAATGCGCGTAGCTACCGTGTGAAAGGTGTCGTTGGAGCATTATAGGTAGATGGTGCATATGAGGAAAGGAAAGCCAGAGCCAAACAGTTAAGAGAAATAATAGGAATGGGCGATGGATAGAAGCGAGGTGAAGAAAGAATATGCAATATATTTGTGGTTCTTAGGATAACAAGTATAAGTGATAACAATGTCAGCTTGGCAATAAGGAGGTAGGTTTGCAGCATAGCTAGAGACTTAAGGTTCTGGCCACAAGAGTGCGTAGCTACAAATTGGCAGGTAAATCTGTGGCGCATCAAAGGTAGGTTATCCATAAGGGAAAGCAAAGCCAGAGCCAAATAGATAATTGACGAAAGAAGTGGAGACAAGGCATAGACAGGCATCAGAGCGAGATACCTCAGGTCCTACCCAGAAAATTACAAAACTATATGGTGGAAAGTAAGTCTTTGAAGCATTGTAGAAAGGTGGTGCATGGGAGGAAACTTAGAGCCCAACATGAAACAGAGTTAGTAGGAATATGCGGTAGAGAGAAGCAAGATGAATGGAGAATGTACTAGACGGTTGTAGTTTATAGGGTAACAACTATAAGAGATAATGATGCCAGCTTGGCTATAGCAATGTAAATGGGCAACGTAGCCAGATGTATGGAGGTCCAACCCACAAAAGTGCGAAGACACAATGTCAAATATGAGTCGATGAAACATCAGAGGTTATTGGCGCATAAGTGGGAATGAAATCCAGAGCCAAAGACATAAGTAAGGAAGCAAAAGGAGACAAGGGGTAGGAAGCAAGGTGAATAGGTACGTTGCACTTCGTTAAGGTTAAATATAGAAACAATTTTTATTGCTATCAACTTCCGCCTCAGGATAAGGATAAAGTACGCAAGGTAATCTAAATATTTTGGGTCCTACGCACAAAAGTGGCTAGCCAAATTGTGGAAGGTAAATCGGTGAAGCATTGTAGGTAGGTTTTGCATAAGAGGAATGGAAAGCCAGAGCCAAAGAAATGAGTGAAGAAGTTAGACGAGATAAGGATATAGCTAGGAAACAAAGCTGGTTACTTGAGCTCCCACGCATAAATTGCGGAACTACAATGTGAAAGTTAAGTCCTTGGAGCATCGTAGGTTGGTAGTGCATAGGAGGACAGACAATGACGGAACGGTAAGAGAATTAATAAGCATCGGCGCTAGACAGAATCATGATGATGAGAGAATATTCAATGATGTTACGATGCATATGTTAAAAATTATAAGCGATAACGATGTATGTTTTGCGGAAAGGACAAAAGTAAGCAAGATTGTCCGATACTTGAGGTCCGACGCACAGACTTGCAAAGCTACAGTGTAGTACGAATGTCGGATGGGCACCGAAGGTTGACGGTACATGAAGAAGCCTGACTCCAGAGTCAAAGATATAAGTGTAGAGGTAGGATGGGCCAAAGAACACGAAGCGAGGTGAAGATGGGTTATGCAGTTTTGTTCAGAGTAAATATAGGAAACTTATCAGTGCTACCGCTATTAGCTTGCGGGTAAGGATAAAGGCGGGCAATATAGCTAGGTGCTTGTGGTTCAACTCACAAGCTTGTGAAGCAGCAACGCCAAATATGAGTCGGTGGTTGATGGTGCACAACTGGAAATGAAAGCCGGTACCAAAGAAATAAGCGAAGAACTAGAACAAGACAAGCAAGAGGAAGCAAGTTAAGGCACATTTTTGCCATGTTGTAATGGTTGAAGATAAAAACTAGTTGCGGATGCAAGGTTACGTTTCTATTACGTAAGAGCCTGCTGGACTTGCGTCTCTTTTAATAATGTAGCCTTTTCCAGGTCGTACCTTTCCGTTTTTGCTGACACCCTATATTTGGCTTCATACCTTAACTGTACTATCCACTCTATTATGCAGCCTCGTCTGATCCGTCTCCTGCTCTCTGACTTCTCTCCGCCTACTGTGACAGTACCGGCCATTGTTCAGAAGATTGAACGCTGTACACCACTTAACACGCGAGCCGCGTGCGCCTTTTCACACCTTGTCAGTAAACCATTTCCATTCCGACTTCGTCACATTTTGCTGCGCTGACTCTTCAATCCTTTTTCAATGGAATAGTTAACACTCAGTGCCTCGCTCTAATCTAGTTTTATATATTTAGTCTGCTTCTCTCTGACTGCTTTCAGACTATTGAGCCGCAAGCGGTCTAGACTGCGCACTCAATGCCATGTGTCTAATACTTAGACACTAGACTTGTTCACCCTATGTTAATATAGCCCCTCACCTATCTTACCTATCCGTTTCTGCTGATTTTCTCTATTTGCTTCCCGTCCTAACTGTACAACTTAATCTCAACGTACTGAGTAATCAAGTAGCGTCTGACCGGTCTCCCTCAGTACTACAACCTTGCCGGATTTAATCCCTTATACAGAATATAGTCATTTGATATTTTATAAATAATTAATTAATTACGTCCATTCCTGCTGACTTACCCCATATTTCATCTCACCACACTTTTAGGACCCAAGCTCTGTGCGCCGGCTAACTTTGTCTTATCTGAACTGTGTCGGGTCCTCCTACTTCCAGTTCTCAGTGCCATTTTCGAGCACGGTTTGGCAGCGATTTCTCTCTCTTTTACTTACGTCGAGGTTCCTGTTAGTTTTATTTTCTTCGTATCCATATAGGCTGCTTCATCTAGAACCGGACCTTCACTGTTTTTGTGCCCCGTTTTTTCCCATCACTATTATAAAGCTTAGTCTCACTGCGCCGAATTAATTTATACTCGTGCGTATGCTCTTTTCCGCTCGGACAACGCTCCTGCATTTCTGCAGCGATCGCGTCACTGATAGGTGTTTGTTGGATACAATGTTTATTAATATGCTCACCTTACCTATCTTCATATGCACCTGCTCTTTACCTTATGTGCATCTTTGCCCTACCTCCTGGATTTTGCTGTATGTGTTTACTTCGACCCTTACCAATCGGTCAGTACCCGGGCTACTGACTCCCGATGAACGGCATTTTTCGTCCCCTATGCTGTTTTTCTATAGATTCTGACAGAATTCAGATTATGGAATTATGAATACTTCAGCCTCGTTATTCGCACTACATACGTACCGCACTTCAGTTTGCCTGCAACCGTTCCTCGTCGTTTTCTGCATCTCCCTTTCCTCTTAGAATGCTGCTTTAAGAACTAGTTACCCCTGCTTTCCGTTTCAATATATTTGCCATTAGATTCATCTAAACGGCGTCCTACATTCAGACGGTCCTCATCATCATCAAGTTATCTACATTTCTTTCTAACCGCTATCATTTGCTTAAGTTTGCAAATAAGCTCTGGGATATTGGTACTTTGACTCTGCGCGTGCAGAACTGCATCCTACATAGTAGTTGCAGCCAGCGCCATACCACAGACGTGGCGTAAAGAACCCACCTGCAAAACATTTTACCAAACAAATTTATTTAGGATTAAATATATCCTATAACTAATCACCGCTGCATACCATCAGCTTTTCGATAGTGCTTCCTGATGCATTGCCGTCTGTCGGTTAGCCTACTTTTTTTCGCGATTTCTACAGATACACCTGCAGAGACAAGGAAGTTCGTTCCCTGTGACTGGCTGACCCATTCTTGAGAAACAGCTGGCTTAAACACTTGCTCCTTTCTTCTGGGTAGGCAAAACCATCCATGTCTCTAAAGAACTCAATCAGCATTCCAAATAGAGTTCTGTTTACCATTCGGTAGATGACGCTTTTACGAGAGTAATCAAATCGGTTTAGCCGGTCTCGTACTCACAGTATCACAAGTTACTCACCGGAACTAATATACTTACCTTGATCTCCTGTTCCAAAACCGATAACAGATTATTCTGTCGTGATTGTCTTCACTGACACGGACAGCTATGCTTATTCTGACTGGCGTTCGAACAATTAGGTTCGGTGCCTTAGATTTCCAGGAGAACATTATAATTCTAAACTTAACTGGAACTTTTCCGAGTGCATTTCGTAGACAACTTTGCTGCTCCTCTATGGTGCTTGAAATGGTGGCTTTTTCGACGGCATTTTATGGAATTTTTTTGGAGTTTAGAGATAATTACACCTACTTGGTACTTACCTTTGTAAGAATTTTGCACCTAGTTTGCGGACTAAGAATTTCTTAACAATCCCACATTGGACAAAAGAGTGACCTCTTTGCCTGATATAAACCTATGCAGCCTCAAGGATAAACTGTACTTATCACCCACATTACAAATCCAGCGTAGAGAGCTGGACACCGTCTGCGCAACCCAGAAAAATACAGCAGAAGAGACTAGCCACTATTAACACGACATTTTTAGCCACCTGCATCATACATCACTTAATACTACACTTTCATCATTGACCGGTTTCAACGACTACTGCCGGATCAAGGCTAAGCCACTTGGTCAACCGGCCAAGAAATCTGACCATTAACGGACTGCAAATAAACGGGTGCGAAGTCGGTCTGTATGATGCGTCGCCAGCTTACACTGCTGTTCAAAATAACCTACGGCCGTGTTCCAGGACGTGTTGGGTTTTTGCCTGGTATGTGTTCTCAATATAAAAAGTTGCAAATGTCCGCCTAACAACACTGATACGTGGTGAAGGTGATTCGCCACTGAATAACGTGACAGCCCACTATTTCACACATGTGCAGTCATCAGATTTGTACGTACAAACTGTGCGACCGTGTTCGATAGGAAGGATGATTTGATGGAGCGCCTAGCATTCCGAGATTTTAATGGACAACGGTTGCACCAAAAGCTTAGGTTAGCTCCTGTTCTCCTGGATTACAACGTAGCCAAATCACGCTACGCTTGCACGCACATTTGATCGCGCCTTCATCGGTGCGCCTAGTTTCACCGAGAATGTAACTTTTATCTATTTACTTTTCTCGTTCAATTTACTTGGCTAGCCTCAACCTAAATGGCGGGCGCTACTGGAGCTATCTGATCAGCCATCAGAGGAGACACGCGTATGCGAATAACTGACTGAACAAACGATTGATTAGAGGCTTTGCCAGTTTTACATGACCGTGCAAAACAATCAACTATAGTATCCCGGGACGATTGGGCTTTCGCCTAGCAAGCGTTCTCCCTATAAAAAGCCACAAAAGTCCATTTATTTACACTGCCGCGTGGCGGGTGACTCCCCACTGCGTAATGCCACTGCCCACAATTACACACAGACGTATTGAATGGAGATACTCTTTCACTATTTTATTGACGCGTACAAAATGCATTCTCTTAGCCTGCACAAGTTGTCGTTACCAACAACTGTGCCTTTTCTGTTTACGATATGCACAAATGAATCTAGTTCCGCGTCAGCAAGCTGATGAGTTTGCTCCTTACGTGTATTTCTTATATTTCTACAACTTGTACGAATTATGGCCACAGGCATTTTCTACATTGCAACCTATCTACTGCACAACATAATTGTTTTTAAAGTTTGCTCATGCCTGAGATGTTGGACATTGATGGATCCAAGGATAATATATTTACTTATTTATTTAAGAAAGATTCATAGTAACGGTACTTACGATGTATACGCAGTAGCCGCAGACTACACTTCCAAGCGTGAGTAATAATGCCTAGAGGAATATGTGAAATATATACAGGGATACGCTCACCAGGCACTATAGAATGTTTTGCCGGCCCGAAATTACAAGACCTTTTGTAATTAGGACGTGGTTAAATTACTGCCGTGTGTCATTTTTAGTAGTCTTTTAGATGAAGGAAGAACTGTACAAGTAAATCCTCAAGGTTATCTAACTTTACGCAGTTGTGAATGTTATCCCGGGACTGCGTGAGTCTGGTCCACATAGATAAACCAGGACAGCGCATTGTCCGTTTGACTCGAGTGAGCCTGCAACCTCCATCGATTTATTAGATAAATTCCGTATGGTTATCAATTTTAGCTCAGTATTGGGCTCCCACTGTCAATAGGCTGCAGACATCTATCATCAAGAATAACGAATGGGCGGGCAAAAATTGGCAAGATGCGTCTAAACGTGTAATTCGATAAAGATTGCATGCGTAGAGACTCAAGCACTTTGTTTGTAAGGTTAAGACATTTCCAGGCATGAAGCATTAATGTGTTGCATGTGTTGTGTGCAACTGTTTGCTATGTATGAGCTATCTCTGTCCAAATTTCGTGGTCCAGTATGGGTGTTTGCAATGCAACCTAAGGCTCTAATTGCATGCAAGCTATCACGGCGGTGTATGTTCTAATGGAAGATATTTCCGTTCGCTAGACAACATAAATGAATGCTAGTTTAGTCAATAACAGCAAACTACCCAGGAAATAGAGGATAGTTGTTCACCAAACACTGCGCAAGATGAACGGTGGGCGATAGAGCAAGTTAAATGACACCTTTTAAACCGATGACAATGGTAAGGCACAAAGTGGTCCAAAATTGTTGGATTTCCAGCTAGCCGGTGTTCCAGGGTCGCTGGCAGCTTGACAGCTTTTGGGCCAGTGTGGGAGAACATGAAATACTATTTATTAGCTTGGCATGGTTGGCGAACACAAATGGATCTGGTTCATTATGCCTCCAGTCTACCAGTGTTTCCAATAGTGATTGCGAATGTACAAATCAAATTAAAGCTGAGATATGGGGCCAATAGAAGATACATTCGGGGGTAAATTGACTGGTTTAAGAGGCCACGACCCATCAGGCAGTGCCCATAATATTCCAAAATGACAGGAATTGCGTTACCATGGTTTGATAGGTTCTGCGGTATAGCATCGTCGGTCATGTCGTAGATATTCCTGCATTCTCAATCAGTCGATTTCCTTGCGATTTTGTGTTATTCATTAGAATACAAACACAGGGCTTTCGTGTATATATTTTATTCTAGTGCATGCCAGAGCCCTCGAGTTGCTTTCTCGATGTAATTGATTCCACTTTCAGCGGTTTATGTCTGCGTATTCAGATACCCGAAGGAAGAAAAAGAAGCGATGAGAGCGGAAGGTGTAAAAGACGGTTAAAGCGAGAGAGTAAACGAGTGAGTAAACGACAGTAAATATAAGGATTAAATATTTCACAAAAGGTCTACTTAATAGAGTCACATAAGTTGCTAACAAAATTTGTAAAACAAAATATATTTTCAACCTTACCCATTTATAGGTGACACTGAGCACCGAAACGCTGGGTTAACAGAGGAAATGGAAAATCCAGTTTTTGACTTACATAATGTAACAGAAATCTAAGGCGCTTGTCTTGATAAACATTGAGCGCTTAATATGACGATAGCGCTAGTTGGTGTCTGCGTGTAGCGTAATTTTTTCCTATGTTAAAAAGCTGCTTCTTTTGCTAGCTACTAAAAAGAGAAAGAAAACGGTATATGGATTAGGGTTTTCACTTTTAAAAGTGGTGGTGTACCTAAAAGTATGCAAGGTATCCGAAGCTGACCAGTATTTATTGGATGCGACGTGGTTAGTCAGATATGCGGCGTTCAAAATGCACGCGATAATAAAAGAAAAAACGGTGGATAAATCGCGCTAAGAAGCCTAAGAAAAGTGTTACTGCTACTCGAGAAGTTTCAATATGGCTTCATTAGTCTTGGTCATAAGGCCTCATCTTAAGGCTTCTCGTGTATGCTGAGCGTTAAAAAGAACTGTAAAGCTAGAAATCACCAAGTTTAATAATGCTTGATTGTGGAGATCTTAGCGACATAGTTACAGTGGGTACGTCCGTATGTATTACTCAGCGCGGCTTGTGATTCAGTCAGTTCATATCAGCCTATCAAAGCTGCATGTTTTCAAGATAGATAAGGCGAGATTTATGGTTTCGTACAATATTTATACAACCACAGACGTAGAGCTCTCTGGTGACACACAACAGAGGTTTGTTGCTATGCATAGACAAATGAGTCTCAGGAAAACAGGCGATTTACTACGAAGCGTATAATCTATCGCAGCCTGTAGGTGTAATGCAACAACGACTATGGTTACTAGAGCTAAATTTCCCAAAAGCTAAGCTTATTTGCCTTGCGTGTTAGAGCACGATCTGGTAGATATCTTTGCCCTTCCCGAGGCTCAGCCCTTTTCTTAACTAGGTATTACGCAAGCATTCGTAA
Source organism: Dicrocoelium dendriticum (assembly GCA_944474145.2). NCBI lineage: Eukaryota > Metazoa > Platyhelminthes > Trematoda > Plagiorchiida > Dicrocoeliidae > Dicrocoelium > Dicrocoelium dendriticum. The sequence goes on along the minus strand of OX104065.1, from coordinate 21,284,369 downwards.
CGTAGGACAATCCAAATTTATGGAAGATGGCTTCGGCAATAGATCAGCTATCACATTAGTAATTTTTTGACCGGAACTGTTCCAGGTTAGAAAATGTGAATCATAATATAGGCCAAATGTAGTAACGTGTATGCAAAAAGCAAGAGGAGGCTGTCCACCCACTATGCCGTCTGGCGCACGGGATCCACGTAACCGGGTATACGATTATTTTTGCATGGCTGTGTAAGGCAACATGTAGTGGTAATCAAAAAGTTCTGGATATCTAGCCAGCCAAAGTGTCAAGCTACTATGTTGCGTGGCCAGCCTTCTTGCCAGTTAGCTTGAAAACAAAACATTGGATGTTAAGTTAGCATGAACGGCTTTAAGAAAGGACCTAATTCTTGATGCTGTTTTGCAACCACTTTTTACGATATTGACCGTTAAACCTTTAGCACGGGTAAAAGCTGGTAAAATATTGAGCTAAGTGAGGTTGGCATGGACTGCGAGACGCCCGAGTCTAAATATTATGGCTGTGGCAATGCCCATTTAGTCGACCCGGTGGATGACAATTCTCTAAAGTATACATTATAATTAAAAACATAACGGCGGTTTAACAGACGGTAAGCAAGAAGAATGAATATTATATACGTTATAGGAATGTTAAAGATGCCGGCTAGGAATGCACATAAATTTGCGTTCAGTCCGAAGGCCCCGTAGCAACTTGGTAGCTTCGTTGCTAAGATAGCATCTATTTGGTCAGCATATGCTTCCAGTAACAAGAGTTTTACGATTTCAACGTATAAATCGTACTTTATGCTTATAAAACTACCCTATTAGTCAGATCTAAGGTGGTGGGTACAAACAATATTCGAAGTCGCACACGTGGAACTATTGGGGAAGCGCTGCTAGGGATACTGAGGCAGCCAAGTGAAGATAAATTTACCGTGCACACTATACACTCAATATTGACATACAGTGGTCATGTAGACATACTAAGGTAGGAGAAATTGATGAAGTCCGGATAAGTATCAAAGCCAACCATGAACATGTGGTCGCTTATCTTGCAAGCCTGTTGGCGCTACGGCTTTGCTAGTGGAGTTGAACGAAATGCTTAAGCGTCAGTTAGCTGAGCTGTGGTAAGGGCCAATACTGGAGTTAAGGGGTAATATGCATTAAGCCGAATATCAACAAGCTTATGTTGACCACGTGCGAGTCTCGCTGGCAAGGAAAGAACAAGAGAGAAGAGGAGCGACGAGGACGTAGAGCTGTACGTATGCACCAGGTCCTTGAAGCTGCGAGATATTTAACTTTTCCGTTGGGTGGTCTTCCACTACCTTGGTTGTGGCAGTTTAAAAGCTAGGTTTGAGGCCCAAGGTATGTGTCTGATGATCCGGACTGCCAATATGGTCAGGTTTGCATCGCCATACAGCATGCTTTCAAGAGAACTAAGGGTATTGGTCGACACAGTTTTAGGGTGGAATAGGATATAGCTCATACTATCTAAATACCCTAAATTAATGACAAGTAATGCAGTGCTGTGGTGTAGAGATCCGTCTCCCATAGTCAGAAGTCTGAGAGCGCAGCAGCCAGCTGAGATGCTCAGCTTCGTTCGCGCAATTTAGCGCGGCTATTTCTTGTTTGAGTTTCTTCTGCCTAGATCAAGCAGAGGGCTGCTTTGCAATCTCATTCGTTCTCATGGTGTGGGCAAAATTGTAGGTTTTGTTGCAGGATCATCTAAGATGACGCGTTCTGTTATGCATACTGGGTTAGCCACACTTTTAAATAAGTGCCTCATTAAATGTGCCATGGTGGCTAACGAGACTAGGCGGCTAAGTGTTTCCTCATAAAACTGTTTAGCCGACCAATCTACAGCATTATATATTAGGAATTGAACCCGTGTACTTGATCTAACGCGTATAGCAAAGGTTGTCCAGCTAACCATATGCCACCGTCGATGGACTACGACTGGGTCTGTTCCTTTGTCATAGGCATTAAATTAAACCGAGCTTTGCACTAATCTGTGAGCACGACCCGGAAACTCCTGGCAACTGACACTCGCGTTGATGGAATGCTGAAAGTAACTATTAAGTCAAGCATATGTTCCGCGTTGGTTGTCGCATATACATGTTGTGTTCAGCCACCCAAATTTCCACCTGGTAGTAGCCTCGCATACTTCATTGTTGCAGCATGTGAGAACCAGTTTAACGCAGGCAGGTTGTAATCTTCTGTGACCAGATTGTATTCGCACAAAAGGCTTGCTTCTAGCGCAAAACTAACCATAAGTGTTTTGTCACACGTATTTGAGGTATCAGGTGGGTCATAAATACACCAAAATAACGCTGTGGATCCCGGGATATCAGTCGATATGGCTACTGACTTCAACGCCTCAGTTGCCACCATGATTTTAGACATTTTGCCTAGATAGGCATGTTAACAAAAATGTCGCTCCCGTCCCTCTTTTATGCACACGAGGTTACATAAACAGATGCTAGTGAGGAATTGAATTAACCTCTTCTGTAGCATGGCGGAAAAACAACTATTCTGTGACCAATATTGCATCAGGTTTGGACGCAAGGTGTACATTTCTGTTTAGGTAACTAGAATTTATTAGTATGAGTAAGGAAGAATACTTGGGGCGAACTAGCTTTCCTGCTAACGCAGTGAACCCGCTGATAACTACTTCGTTATCTGCAATAGTTGTGAAACGTAAGTGAGAAGCCAGTGCTCTTGGTAGTTGGGCGATAAGGTTTTGGGTGCCATGATGAATCTATCGTGTCTCACCACCACCTGGTCTACAAACTGCTCAATTTGGGGGTTAGGAAGCAATGAACTATTTAGCATAGGCATCTTGAGCAGCGGTATGTATCTGGAGGATGTAGGTGCACAGCAAACAGGATGCACGTGCAGTTAAGCGGAGCTGTGTAGGTGGCCAAATGCAGTGCTCGCCATATGTGAATGGTATTCGGTTGTAGTACGCGAAGACGTTTCACTAGTATCTGGCGTTGGGTCCGGTAGAATCCATATTGGTGGACCAAAATCTACTTTCCTTCACCTGATATTATTGCAGAATCGTGTACTATTCGATATTATAGTGCAAATATTTTTTGTTGCCTGTTCTCTTTTTGTTGGAGGTCATAAAACCCAGAAAGCGTCCAGACGGACAACCTTGGAAGGCAGAGATTTAACGGATAAGTGCGCCCAGTCGTAAAGTTAACCCACTTAAGTGGGTAGTCAGAAGTATAGATGAAGCATACGTGAAATGGTAGCCGTAGCAGAAATGGAAAATAGCTTCAGCGCAACGTTTGGAGTGGCTCATCAGTGGCAATAGCAGAAAGCGTTGACGCGTTAACTACATTGTATAACAAAGTGCAGGAGGATGGAAATATACTAAAAAGTTTCGGACGAAAGACGTATAAATGAGAAACTTACTACAAGTTGTGGTGCAAAACCAGTCTTACGAATAGTCTGTTGTTGGCAACGAGCAAAGGTTGAAGCGTAGCTAGGTGTTGTCTACATGCAAGGTAGAGACATCTCATGATTAAGGAGGAGCATAACGGGTTGCGGGGCCTCAACTTTTCGGCAAAGAGCTGGGAGTAGGGAACAGAAAGCCGCGACTTAATGGGTCTGCCGTAAAATCGGGATACATTTGTGAGGTCAAAATCAATCTGCCATATTTTTAGTAACACATCAGACATTTTAGAGTGCGTATCCCGGATGAGCGATTCGAAGATAATTGAAGGGTATGACCAACCAATATGTGACGAAATACTGTGTTTGTGTGTACATAACGCAAATATTAGCGGTGAAAGCGTAGAAAGAAAAGTGGCGACAGCGTATTCAGCCGTGGAAATGTCAATGTAACAAACGTTTCAAGAGTGGTAAACTGTTGCGCCTGTTGATTTGCCAGTTTAAATTCATGGGCTGTGACTTTATTCCGCCGCAATTCTCCTCCGCCACGTCGCAGTGTTGTTAAACGGACCGTTGTGGCTATTTAAAGTGAGAACTCTGTTAGGCTAATACCCATCTCTTCATGGAACACCGCCACCGAGCCATTGTATGACAAGTTGTACCTAGCTTTGCCGCTGGTTGTGAGCTTATTTGATCGGGTATCCGCAGTCAAGTGGCGTCCAAATAATTCGCTAGCTGAATCATGCACATCAAGTACATATTTCTTCGCTGGATCCTGTCCGATCCCGACTGAATCACTAGGCGCGTTTTGCAAGTCGGTCGTGCATTAAACATTTTTGTATGTAATGTGTTGATCGCTTGAGGAACCACGTGAAGTCACCAGGGGATAGTTAATGAAATATCATGTTAAAGACTTGTTGTTGCGCTGAAGCCAGTTGTTCAGGCAGTGAAAGATAGCAAACTTTGTCTCGAAGAACAAACCGAAGGTCCTTCCGGCTTGAGCAGTAAAACGAATTGGATGTTCAGGTATATATGTACAATTGAACTTTCAAAGCGGAGTGAAGAGCTCCGGATGAGTGGTAAGCAAACTGATATTACCCAGTAGCGAGAAATGTCCGAACCCAAAATTCTGGCCTTGGTGAATGTTAGCAACGTATCAAGATTTTTCCGATGGTGGAGTACATTGCATCGGCAGGAGAATCTGCCTTCCGCAGACAAATACAAAATGCTTGTATAACAGGACATTAAACGTAAACAGGAGAGCTCCAGGTAGGAAATATGTGAGAGGAATGATAAGGCTTATTCAACTCAGTTGTTTAAGCCACCGGAATCTTAGATGCAGGCAACAAAGCGAATAATTAGCGGTTCGATAAGTTGTAACAGCAGAGTATAATCTGCAACTCATATCCTTGTAGTGGAACATTGAGCATCGTATCGTGCTCTTCAGGTCGCATGGATGGACGATTCCTCGGATGCATGACAATGTTTCTATGACAATTTCGGGAAAAATGCAACAAACAATGATAGCCACACAAACGGACAAAAGAAAAACCCGGAAGGCAGTTGTGCACATGATCAGTATCAACAATGCTTGAACTGTGTTACCCCTATACTATGTAATTTTTTGTAGTTATCAAATACATGTATTCCATAAATGTGACGTAATACAACAGTCGTGCTTACAGACCACAGATCAGTAGAATATCGTGCAGTGTTTCAAATGAGGGCTGTAGAAGAAGGGACGAAGAGAGTTTGAGGGGGCCTAACGCAAATATGTCCAGTTTGTGCGACACCGGCGGGTGGCGGAAGTGAGGTGCTGAATATCAAAAACTAATATTGCTCGGGACGAATGTATGCGGCACTGATTCACTGTGCCAAGTTGGTAGGATTGAAAGAAGTCGGTGGCAGACGGACACCATTAATTTACTGACAAGTGAAGAAGAAATGTAGACGGAGAGCGCGAAATGGTGAGCAAAGGATTTAGAAGTAAAAGGCTTTATTGTGCGGAATCGGAAAAGCTAACGGCATGAAAAGACCGTTGTGTCTGCTAGTCCTTGTTCGTTAAGGTCTCGATAGTCAGAAAGCAGGGGCTATAGAGATAAGACTAGGATGTCGACTCATTGAAATAAACCGTATTATTAAGGTCGGAATGCTAACGAAGTGTCTCGGCAGAAATAAATGTGTTAGGAGTAAAAGGGGTTGTAATTGTACGCATGAATCATGACCAGCAAGGATGTTGAGCTGATGGTCACAGAACGTTGGATCGGCAGAACCCTGACCATTTAGGTTTCAGACGTTTGAGTGAAGTCAGGGAGCAGGAAATCTTTCAGAGGAGACCAGGTAATTCAGCGAGTTGAGGCTGGACCACCAAAGTTAGGAGGGAAGAAAAGTAGTGTTACATCAGAAAAGGAAAATATCCGGATGAGCATGGCTATTTGCCTAGGTGGCTAACATTTTGCGCAAGTCTCTTAGGATGAGAGGAACACGGTGTTTAGTCTGTAGGTCTTATAAGCATCGGATGACTGGAAACAGTCAGAAGGCAGGAGACTGGTACCCCAAAGACGAAGCAAAGCCGGGCACCAAGGAAGGAATGAGCGCATAGACCGCGGGAAGGAAACCAAGGGGTCGAGAAGGAATGATCTCTATTAAGGAGAAGTGGAAAAGACAACGACCTTCTCGTGGTGATGGGAGCAGACAGTTAGGTCTGTTGGTACTTGATCGGTAAGGTCATATTAATCGGAGATTATTTACAACGGATAAAGCAATGGCCAACGCTACTATTCGTACCCTGAGAAAATTGTTTATTTGTGTTGGCGTGCCCGTGGCTATTGTGAGTGTGCAAGGTCCCGACGACATGATCTTTCGTTCCGCTCTCAACTTCGCGTAGCTTTGTGGGATATATATATAGCTTTGTAATTCTCGTAGTTTCTTCATTGGTTTATGTCACACTTAAGACTGATTTTTGTCTACCAGTTTGAAAATTTTGTGAAACTTCTTGTCCTTTCACGAGTTGCCACGTTACTGTCATAAGACTTTCCTTTAGTCGCATTTTCTACCACTTCCGCTTATTAAATTTGTTTAATAAAGGATTGTTCAACCCTCTTGCCACAGCATGCCCGGTAAAGCAAAACCTTTAAGCAAACGTAAGAACTTTCCAATTTAGCAGCGCCCCGACAAGGAAACATACTTTGTCGCCACATAGGAAGATATTGTTACCCAGTTTAAGGACGCTTTTGCACCATTACATTCACACCATAGCACCAGAATGCCTGTTGTCATGCGAATTACAGCCATATCTAACCTAGTACGGCAAACAAAAAGCCAAGTACTGGAAGTACAGTGATAGCCGAATGTTTCCTAAACGCGTTCTGCACAACAATGTTGGTCGACTGAAGTTCGCAAAATCAAGTAGTGATATATAACGTCTCTGATCGATTGGAAATTAATAACATGCGAGAGGTATTAATGAAAATTTGTGGTGTGAAACAATTATTCCTTTATTGCGCCAGAATGGGAAAGCAAATTCAGTTAACGCGTTGTCCACTCCCATGCTAAGTTGATACTGCGGACTCAACGATTAACACTGTCTCCTCAGGGTCTCTTTTGGACATATAATATATTCTTCGATACATGGGTTGTGCCGGCTCGTATGGCATTTCGACATCGCTCTGATGACAGCAACGCTACGCAGGTGCAATTCTTGTGCTTCCGGCTTCTCAAGCGTGTGCTTCGGATGATGTCAACGGCGAAACCAATAATGTAAACAAATAAACCGGGGCACGTTTATCCGATAGTCAAGCTGGTTATGTAAACCTAGCGAAGACGATTACGTGCACACCATGCTGCATCTCAGGTTGAATATTATAAACCAGCAGCCTCTAAAATTTACCTCATAGTCTTACTAGAAAAAGTCAACTAAAACTGGGAACCCATTTGATGTCTGACCAATCAACATCGAGTAGAACAACACATCAGAAACAGTCCACATTCCATCAACATCTATCATTAGAGTCTTGCCACCTTAGGAAGTTTAGCAGTATTTCACGCACTCATTTTCTAGGTTATAAGAATAGAAAACGGAGTACTAGACGACTTTAGTCGTCAAGAGTCGTTTCTTGACCTGCTTAAGTTCTCTTACGGACAGTTCCACCTTAGGACTGCACTATGGGAAAAGAAGACGTTACCACAAAATCAAATTCTAAGGGATAAGCGGTAGCCCAGCCCCATATGAATTGTCTCCATCAATGACCACCAAGAGTTCACCTAGCCCATTACCGAAATCACAACATCCGGGAGGTTTCAATCGAATCAGTCGCAGCCACCACACAGGTGTTAACATCAGAATTCTGAATGCAAAAGTTATTTAACCCTTACTGCTTAGTTCCTGCCGTGTTTCGGTTCGCTCACTGACACGTTGGTCCAAAGGCTGCATGGGTCAGCTGGTATGTACCACCATCCAGCTTCTCTTTTTCAATAATCACTTCGTCCATGTATAAAACTCAACAAACAGTACAGCCTAGCTTCCTGACCGGCAGGTTCGCACACCCGTAGATATTCCTCATAGAGGATATCGCAGGGCAATGAAGAAGACATCCGCGCAGACACATGTCAGTCCTTACATCTTATCTACATCATTCCTTGCGTTCAGCTTTACCTTTTATCACTTCCCAACTTCTTAGACTAATGGGTCCGTAGAAAAATTATTAGACCTTTGACCTTTGAGGTACGTCTAGTAAAGGCATTCTACCAGACCTAAGCCGTGAATAAGTTCTTGAAACCTATTGCTGCTACCGACGCATCTGGCATAATCATTAGCATCGCTCAAAACTCTAAATAACGGTTCTAGGTATATCATTATATACCTTAGTAGATGTCAGTTGCTAGCTAGCCTTAATTGATGCGTTTTCATTAATCCTGTACACTAGCTACTGTACTCCGCCGTTTCCAACTACTATCGGTATTTACACAGCAAATTATCATGGATATATTTTTTATCCTGCCAATAAAGAGAGCAATTTAAAACTTATAGGCCCACGAAGCAGATATTTTACTCGCTACTTATCCCCTCTTGGCCCCATGTACTTAGCTTTGTCTGGTATACATACACCTATCACCATTGGCGACAGTGGTAGACAGGCGTCATGAAAACCAGATCCACTTCACTAGCCGCTTTGGCTAGCGAAACATTCGTATTTTCAGATTCCCTTTCACTGGCATGAAAGCTAACCAATGAGAGAGAGGCATCTGTCACGGTGGCTGGCTGGACATCTAGAAAATTTTGCCCACCACACTGCCTTACCTGGGCCGCCCGTGCGTTATTTATCTTTTACCTGGGTCCAAAGCCTACTTTTCATTATGCGTAATAGTGGGTAAACTATCAACTTTCACTTTTTCGTTATTAGCTTACTCTTGATTACTTTGTCACGCTTTACTTAGAATGCTAGAAAAGCTCTTGTCAGGAAACCCACCAAGGAATTAGCTGGTGCGACAGTATAGTACTAGTTAACATTGCCAACTGAATGAACAGAGCTGGCACTTGTTTCAGAACTTAAAACTGGAGAGAAGTAGCTCAATATTCAGCAATGAGCTGCACGATGGTTTGCGTTAACACATTAGGCATAATAATCCCTTATGCTCGGGCGAGCTCAATCCAGAGAAGTAGCGTTGGTAGTGCCCCACCAAAACATACCTAAATGGATTTCACGCTCCGAAGCGTTTTGCTAAATTTGCTAAATTTCCAGATGATCATTTCTTTATTATTAGCGGCAGGCTCCTCTAGCTCACTGGTGTTGGAGATAGCCTCATGAACATAGAAAATTGGCTCTACGAGATAAAACATGCGACGTTCATCTAAGCAATATTGTGGCGCCCTAAAAGATAACTCTTATCTTTCATGTACAATTTATTTGTTGACCGATTGTACATTATTCCTTCTTGCTTTAAATGTCCTTACAACAGGCTCGACGCTCGACTGCCTTGTAAGTTCCCGCGCTCACGTGTTCGCTCTCGTCACGCTTCATCCATGCGCTTCTTATTGTAGCCCATCGAATACAGTCCGCTGTGTCCGACTCCGATTGCCTTCTGATATACGCGCTTAATTTCGCGCACAGTCTTGGACTAGTATTAAGCATTCCTACAAATCAGTGACCCCGATTCGCACGCGCGAATTCTACTTTTTCCTCATTTGTATTTTTTGGTGAGTTCGTTCTTTTTTCTCCATTATATACATGTATTCATTTGTTTCTTGCGCAATTTTAGTACTTTTATCGTATTTTGTTCATTCTTTATCTCTCGACTCACATATTGAGAGTGGCATCCGAGCCGTTTCACAACGTAACCATGCTTACTTTGGCTGTTCCAAGTTTCATGGAACACAGCCCAGAGGTTTGGTTTACTACATTCAAGATCGAACTGGAAAACAAGGGTGTTGTGTATTCTGTCAGCATTCTTGACGGCTAGTCTAGACAGACACGTGCACACAACCCAGACACACGCACACACACACACACAAAGCGTCTAATTCTCTGCTTCCTTATTGGTTCATGCTTCTCCTTGCGATACCTTAATGTACTCACCTAGTTAGACATTGCTCAGAGTACAGCAGTTCGTTTACAAGAGTGACCTTTTAACTTGCTCGTGCATTTTGATCTTTCGTATACAACACTGGCGTCGCGGCTTACGAACCTACGCCATGGAATTACGTCCTCCTACAGTTTACTGGTCTGACCCGACCTTACGTCCGACCGAAAGTGCATGGACCCAGTCGAAAACTTCTTTTACAAACTATCTTGACCTACTACCTGCGGCTTCTAACTACACTGAAGGCCAGAAACTGAAGCTTCTCAGGCACCTACTCGGTGCTGACGGACAACGTCAATTTGATGCTTTGGAGCTCCAGTTACAAAATACCTTAACGAAAGCACTAGAGGTGCTGGATAAGTCATGGGGACAGCGTACAAACCTCTTCATGGCTCGCCTCAAATTCGGCCGACTTACACAGGAACTATCGGAAACTCTTGACGGTTTCGTTGATCGCCTCATTTGCGGTGTACGACCCTGCGAGTATCCAACCATATCAAAAAATAGGATCGAGGGCGTAATGCTTATGCAACAGTTGATTAGTGGAATCACCAACAACCGGATTCGGGAATGTCTGTTTTCCGCAGACGCTTCCAAATTGACTTAGGATAAGGCCGTGGAATTAGCTCGCCTCAAAACATGTACGGTCGAACAGTTGCGATGTTTCGCCGCCCACGCAGACACACAGGAGGTTGCCAAGATCCATCGCTCTCCAATCGAATTCCAATCCCCACAGAAATGCTTCCGCTGTGGCAGCCTACGGCATAAAGCCAATTTTATCAAGTGTCCTGCCTTTGAAATGGATTGCAAAAAGTGCGGTAAGCGTGGACATTTTGCCCGTTGTTGTCGTTCAGTACGCATTTCTCAGTTGCATCCTACAGATTCCGTTTATAGTCAGCAGTTACAGTCCTCTGAAAATGTATTTTCCATTGATAACGCAGGTAATGTGTCTATCTTTCCAATTGTCCAGAGCCTAAACTACCTATGCCTGACATTCGTACTTTTACATTTATTGCACACGATAGAACAACACATGTTAAGATGGAACTTGATTCAGCCTCTCTTATCACTATAGTACCGAGTACTTTTTATGACATTCACCTACATGACATGCCTATACATCCTTCAGCCTATCGATTTGACAGTTATACAAAGGCCCCGGTAGAAATACGAGGATTTGTGGTGATGGTGTTGCAACTTGGGGCTGTGAAATCATCAGTTGCTGTGTACGTCACCCGCGGAAATAACCGTCCCTTACTCGGACGCAACGCTATGGTTGCACTGGGAGTCACGCCCTCTTTATCTCGTATGCGTATCATGGCAATTAATCTACCAGGCCTACAGATACAGTACCCGAAATTATTTGAACAAACAATAGGGCGCGCTCCGTCCTCCGTTCATCGCATATGTCTGAAGCAGGATGCTAAACCGGTAACTATTGCTCATCCACGTCCAATTCCTTTGGCCAAAAGAGAGGCTGTTTCGTCAGCATTACGGCAGATGATTGCGGATGATCTCATTGAACCTGTAGTGGACTCGGACCCAAAGAGAAATAAAGATGAATAAATGATGATCAGAAATGACAAGACTCACAGAAGGGTTTCGACGTGGGTTAGAAGTCTAACCACATAAAAATTCCTAGTCCTCTTGCGTCAGCCACTCCGATGGATGACAAAAGACGATGGTGAAACCAGTTGAGACGGAACGAGATATGTGGATGAATATTGTTCTAGGTTAGAATGTAGTGACCGACAATGCCATAAAATCCGCGACACAATAACACAGAAAGAACAAGCCGATTTGCCCGCGTGGTTCAAAAAGTGTGTTATTTATCAATCAAAACAAGTATACAAGGTTAATGTACAAGAATTGGTTGTAATAGGAAAGGAATGTACAATGAAAGATAAGTAAATTTACAGGCCTACAAACCCATTAACTGTTCTGAATGGGTCCACCCTAAGGTTACAGTCCCCAAGAAGAATGGTGCCGTAAGAATTCGCAATGACCTGCAGGCCATAAATCGGCAAATCGTGGTAGAAAAGTTTGTGCTTCCAAAGGCGGATGTGCTAATGGTCAAACCAGCCGGCGCCCAATATTTTTCAAAATTGGACCTTAGGAAGGCTTTCTTTCACATGCCTCTAATTAAGGAGTCAAGACCGCTGACCGCATTTCTCACTATGGACGGTCTCTTTCAGTACAAAGTCTTGCCAATGGGCTTGAGTTTAACGCCAGCAGCTTGGCAAAAGTTTATGGTTCACTCATTTGCCAATTTTCCTGGGTAAATAGTATACATGGACAACATCTGTGTATTCGGTAGGACTCCAGAAGAACATGATTCACGACTGCATGCTGTGTTACTTCGACTACACGATCTTAACCTCCGATTAAACCGCGAGAAGTGCAAATTTAATGCTAGTGAGATCGAGTGCTTGGGCCACATTATAACAAAGGACGGTATGAAGCCGAATATTGACAACGCACGTGCTATCACCGAGGTTCCTTTCCCACAGAACTCCACTGAAATAAAGCATTTTCTAGGTATGTGTTCTTACAACCTACGTTACCTGCAGGCTTTCACGAATATTGCTGAGCCACTGCGTAAACTGACAAAGGAGAAAAGTGTGTTTGTTTTGGGTCCACCCCAACAAAAGGCATTTGGCGAGATAAAACGTCGCATTGCTTCCGCACCAGTCATAGCGATTTTCGACGAGACGTGCCCAACAATTGTCTCTACTGATGCATCAAATATTGGGTTGGGTGCTATACTATCCTAAATTCAAAATGGGCATGAAAGAGTTGTTGCATACGCTTCCAGAAAATTGTTGGCGGCGGAGCTTTCTTATTCTGCCGGGGAAAAAGAAGCCCTTGCCTGTGTTTGGGCCTGTGAGAAGTAGTATTTGTTCTTGTTCGGAAGACCCTTCACTCTTCGTACAGACCACGCAGCGCTAACTAGTTTACTTACTCGGGGAACAAATGGCATTAGGCCACTTCAGATACATCGCTGGTATGCACGATTGTTAACATACGATTTTCAAATTACATTCCGTCCCGGAGGCGCAAACCAGGTAGCGGATGGGCTCTCGACTGCCCCTTAACGAAACTGAAAATAATGAGGATGATAACGTGAGGTTACTGGTGTCTTCGCTGAGTAACTAAACAATCTCAGCCCTGACTACGGAAGAACTCCAGAAGGCGACTCAGGAAGATGAGACACTCTGCCGCGTTCAGGGGTATCTGCTAAACGGTTGACCCCAGAACAATAAGATCACAGGCGAGTTTCGTCCGTACTACGTGTTGCGTCACGAACTTTCATTTATAAATGGATGTTTAATGCGTGGCGAAAAGTTTATGGCTTCTCGGAGCTTGGCACAAAAGATCATGCTATGTGCTCACGAAGGCCACCCTGTTATCGTTCGTACGAAACGCAAGGTTGACGCATGTTACTGGTGGCCCAAAATGTCACACGAACTAGAAAATCTTGTTCCTGACTGTTCTAGATGTCAACGGGCAGACAAGAGTTCAAGACCGTTTCATCCCCCATACAACCCATTGACTATTCTATGCGACCGTGGGCCAAGATAGCTGTTGACATCATGGGTCCATTTAGCTCAGCGCCCCAGCATCAAAGGAACTCTTTGGTGACGACCTGCTTCTAAGGTAAGTGGCCGGAAGTCCATTTGTGTGGAGAGGTGACTACTGCCGGCATCATTCGACGGCTGAAATATATGTTCTCCCGCTTCGGATTACCAGAGGACATAGTGACGGACAACGAGCCGCAGTTTACAAGCCACGAGTTTCATTCGTTCCTTCAACTTTACGCTATCCGGCACTCACGTACAACGCCGTATAATCCAGCGGCAAACAGCATGGTAGAGCAGTTCAATCGATCCTTGCAAGAGAGTATCCGAACTATTCGCTTATCTGGTACAGGTTGGGAGGACGCAGTTCTACAAGCACTATTTTCTTACCGAACCGCACGCAAGCGAGCCACAGACAAAACGCCAGCTGAACTCATGCTTGGGCGTGTCCTTCGGACAAAGTTGAATGCCGCAATTCCTATTCCTGCAACCAATAATTCCGACGAGTTAGATCGTCACCATCGATATCAGACCACTTACCAGAAGCATACTACTCCGTTCCAGCCCGGAACATTTGTGCGCGTGAAGGTAAACGCTGCGTCAAAAGGACAACCCACGTTATCAGATCCGATAAGAATAACGCGTGCATGTGGGCCAGGCACTTGCCGGCTGGAGGATGGCCGAACAGTCAACGCCCGGCGATTATTCACAAGTATCAGCCGAACGGGGCAAATGCAACCAAGCTTCAATGACGAAGCTACGCAAAGCCCGCAGCTCCGCAGGATGAGCCGAGTAAAAAGACGACAGTATCGAGATGGTTTTGACTCATCAAACGATTAAGCGGGGAGGTGATGTTGTGTATTCTGTCAGTTTTCTTGACGGCTAGTCTAGACAGACACGTGCACACAACCCAGACACACATACAAAGCGTCTAATTCTCTGCTTCCTTATTGGTTCATCCTTCTCCTTGCGATACCTTAATGTACTCACCCAGTTAGACATTGCTCAGAGTAAAGCATTGCGTTTACAAGAGTTACCTTTTAACTTGCTCGTGCATTTTGATCTTTTGTGTACAACAAAGTGCATTACGGCGGACCGTCCGAGGTGCAATCAGCTCGTCCCACGCCTTCCCCCGTCGGTTGCGACGCTGGCTGAGGACATTCTACTCTGCCCATCGAATGAGGCAAAGTGTGAAACAATGAAGCAAGCGATTTTAAAAGCGTTACAGTCCAGCGCACGAACTCGATTTGAACAGCTAAATGGTCTCAAGCTTGGAGATCGCAAGCCGTCGGCGTTGCTCCACGAACTTCATCGCATCGCTGGTCGCTTATTCTTGGGCGAAGAAGGGATGAAGGAGCTATGGTTTGCACGTCTCCCAGAACCATTGCCGGCATTGCTGACCATGTTTATAGATACACCCCTGAAAGACTTAACTACCAAGGCAGACGCTGCGTTCGAACGGGTTCCGCAGCAGACGGCCAGTAGCTCCGGTGACGTATTCTCAGCGATGAAAACCAAATCTCATGTTTGCTCCCCGTTGTTAGGCCGATCTGACCCTAAATACGAGGAAATTGCGCTACTTCCTGACAGGATAGCAGCAATGAAGGCTTCGAAGCAGCGTGTGCCTCGGTCAAATGCTGACCACGTTTTGGCTACCGTTCATTGCGGCTCGTCTGCGCCTGCGCCTTGTACGTCTCGTTCGATCGGAAAGCGTAACATTTTCCTTGCACTTTCTCAGTCAGATAATACAAAACCCATCGAAAAGTATGTTGGTATCACCGCCAATACGGTGGAAGCGCTAGACGTGGTCTGGCTCCTTGCATTAGGCACGACCCAGCTACTTCAGGTAAAACGAATAGCCCGCATACCAGCAAGACAATCGTAGCATTCAATAACCAAGCAAATTGCCTGTTTTCCGTTAAGGGTAGCCGTTCTTCCATCATATTCCTCATCCGCACGGGAGCGGAAGTCAGCGTTATCCCAGCGACCGCCAACGACAAGCGCTCAGAGTCTACGTAAAATTTTCTTGCGGCCAACGGTTCCCGGATAACGTTATTCGGTCAGCGCATGATGAACCTGGACCTCAATCTTTGCCGAGACTTTCAGTGGGTCTTCCTGGTTGCGTCTGTACCCTTCGTAATTATCGGTATCGACTTCCACCGACATTTTGGGCTGCTTGTTGATGCTGGTAGCCACAGAATGTTAGACCACCGTACTAAACTAAGGGTTGAAGGCGTTCTTACGGACGCCCCGATAATCCATCTTGCTTTTTGCATCGCCTATGTACCACAAATGTCCGCTTAACAACAATGTGACGTGGCGGCTGTGACTCGCCACCGAATGAAGTCACTGCCCTGAACTACCTACTGGCAAGTCGACCAGAATCATTATTCAATATTGCCCTGTCACTTTCAATAATAAGTTACACCATGCGTATATGTATGGTTTTTATTACACATGTAGTGCCCTGACTGTTTCCACTACGCACGCTAGAATTCAACGTTTTGTCATTCATTGAAGACTCTATCCCGTGACTACTTACACAAGTTCCACAGACTGTACAACTTTCGGCTTACTGCTGACTACACTCATAGCAACGTGTTTGTTGCGAAGCAATATTGCATGTAAATATTGATCATGCCTTGCTTGGTGTGTCTCGACAAATTTGAGAATAAACTATTTATTTATTTATTTATTTATCAGATTATGCAAACCTACTGTCTGGATACCAGCGACTATTACGACCAGCTGCAGAGCTTCTGCCAGTCACGACAGAGGTCGCTCATCACATAGTCATGCGTGGTCAGCCGGGTAGCGCACGACCAAGGCGACTTGCTCTGGACAAACTACGTGCAGCACGAGCTGAATTCGACCACATGCTTCAGCTCGGTATAGTCCGACCATCATACAGCCGTTGGGCGTCGCCTCTGCACATTATCCCGGAGAAGGTCTAGGTGGACTGGCGTCCTTGCGGTGACCATCGATCAGTGAATACGGTTACCACGCCTGATCGCTATCCGATTCCACACAGTGGACCTCACCGCCAGTCTGGCGGTGATACGCGCATACCACCAAATTCCGGTAGCCGAAGCGGACATCGTTAAAACCGCCATGACGACTCCAGTTGGTTCGTTCGAGTTTCTGCGCATGCTTTTTGGTCTAAAGATTGCCGCGCAAACCTAGCAGCGCTTCATCGACCAAGTTTGCCGCGGATTAGACTTCGCTTACGCATACCTCGTTGATATTTTAATCGCAATCTCTTCACGAGAAGAGCATATGCTCCACGTACGAACACTTTGATCGTTTATTTCAACGCGTGGTGATGATCAACGCAGAAAAGTGTTCGTTTGGTGTCGACTCAGTCAACTTCCTTGGCCGTCGTTCTCAGCTGCAGGCGTCGTGCCACTGCAGGATAAAATTCAAGCCATCGTCGACTATCCCGAGCCTCATTCTTTCTAACGGCTCAGGCGTTTTGATGGGCTTGTCA
This sequence comes from Dicrocoelium dendriticum, assembly GCA_944474145.2. NCBI lineage: Eukaryota > Metazoa > Platyhelminthes > Trematoda > Plagiorchiida > Dicrocoeliidae > Dicrocoelium > Dicrocoelium dendriticum. Next base: position 21,267,338 of record OX104065.1, on the reverse strand, counting down.
ACTTTTACCGGCAACTTATACCCAACTGCGCCTTGCTGCTGCAACCCCTCACGAACCATCTCCGAGGGAAACTCAAGAAGTTCGAGTTTCCTGTCGCAGCACGCGTTGCTTTTAATACGCTGAAAGAGGCTAGCGCCAACATAGCTTCCATAGCGCATCACCATCCGTCCGCCCCACTGTCCCTCAGTGCCGACGCCTCGGACTTGGCAGTCGGCGCTGTTTAACATCAACGAGTAGCCGACACGTGGCAGCCCTTAGCGTTTTTCTCCAAACGCCTACAACCTACCGAATCTCGCTACAGCACGTTCGGTAGGGAACTACTAGCCGTATATCTAGCGATACGTCACTTTCGACACATTCTAGAAGGCCGCTCCTTTGTCGTTTTCACCGACCACAAACCCCTGACTTACGTGCTCGGCTTGACTACCGACTGATACACTCCTAGAGAGTCGCGCCACCTTGACTATATCGCTCATTCTACGACCGATATACGGCATGTCTCAGGTGTGCACAACGCCGTCGCCGATGCACTTTCCCGCGTCCAAGCTATCTCCGCTGACGCCGGCACTGCTATCGACTTGGCAGCCGTGGCCATTGCACAACTTAACGACCCTGAGGTTGATATACTACGCAGGTCGTCCTCACTGGACATACAACCCGTTCCGCTGACCTCAGCATACGGCACTCTATTCCGCGATTTACCTCTGGGCACGCCGAGCCCAGTCGTTCCCGCGAGTTTCGGCAGACCATGTTTGACATGTTGCCCGGCTTGTCTCATCCCGGCGTTCTTGCATTTAAGTAACTCGTAACCGCATTACTCTTTTGTCGCAATGTTAATGGGGGCGTCCGTACCTGGGCAGCTGCTTGTTTTCGGTGTCAAGGCGCGAAGGTGCACAAGCACGCGAGCAGCCCATTAGGCACCTTTCCGAAGCCAGACGCACGTTTTTATCACGCGCACGTGGACCTCGTAGGTCCTCTGCCGCCTTCGAAAAGCAATGTTTATCTGCTTCCTTGTGTCGATCGATTCACTAGGTGGACGGAAGCTATTCCGATACCTTACTGCTTTTCGGAAACAGTAGCGAAAGCCTTACTGGAACGCTGGGTAGCTCACTACGTCTGTCCCGTCACATTTCTCAACAACATTTGCCACGTTGCTTAAGAATGTAGGCTGTTGCCACTTTCAGACGACGGCGTATCATCCGACCGCTAACGGCATGGTGGAGCGTTTTCACCGCCAGTTGAAGGCGGCGCTACGTGCGCACACAGATCTTTCATGGTTGGAAAAGCTTCCCCTCGTTCTCCTAGGCTTAAGAAACACGGTTAAAACCGATTTCAACGCCACACCAGCGCAGGTAGTTAACGGTTACACGCTGCGCTTAACCGGACAGTTGGTAGCACCAGCCCCACGCACTTCCAATTTTGACTACAGAAGTTACACTGACCGATTAGCTCACCAGATGCGTGAGCTACGTCCACCCGCTCCTCGATGGCAGAAGACACTAGTTTACGTGCCCGAGAAGCTGTCTGCTTGTTCACAAGTCCTTCTTCGCGCAGACGGTGTTCGACAGCCTCTTCAGTCGCCGTACATCGGACCTTTCAAAGTGCTACACCGTACACTACTGACCGCAGTGGTCGATGCAAAGTCCTCATTACTGACCTTCTAAAACCCGCCTTTCTGGAAGAAACCACCTCGCCTACTTAGTTTAGTAGTGTTTCGTGCGACGTCACAACTCACCGCACCAGCTTACTTTCCCCTAGTGCAGTTCAACCAGACCATGGTCTCGGTCTACAAGCCGTCCCCACATTTCCCGAATCTAGCCCGCCTCCTCTCACGACCAATAGCTGTGGTCGTGAGGTGCGCAAGCCCGTCCGCTTTTCCCACTATGTACAATGTAAACACTTTTAGCTTTTGATATCGTACATATCTGATCATGCCTCCATGGGCGTGCCACGCATAGTCGAGAATAAAGTATTTATTTATTTATTTATTTATATTTGCCTCATTTTTGGTCGATTAACGTTTTGAAACCAAACAAAAATATCAAACAGCTTCGAAAAACCTTTTCCGAAAATATATTTAAAAACTAAAAAGTTTAATCACTTAGATCATTTGTTTGTTCTTTTTGCGTTTTCTGCGTGTGTTTATCTATTTTCTCCTCTCTACATGCCCAAACCATCCCCTTCGATCGACT
>OX104065.1:21226031-21264657 GCA_944474145.2 Dicrocoelium dendriticum | reverse complement strand
AGGGACATGAACGAATTTCAAGTTAGGCCCTTAAAACTCCATCAGAAGTACACCTAATAATGCCAATGCATCAGTAAGTGCTAATGTTGAACATAAACTCACATTTTTCCTACTCCCATGCAAGGGCTAAACTTAAAGTAAACATTGATCTGATCCCTTAAGGGCACAGCCGCCAACCAGTCTTGAAATATACCTCATTATTTATTATTTATCTAGCTGGGCCGAGACATACGAATATGAAGGAGGCCGAACCAAGCTGCCGGAGTCCTACGAATGCTCCTCTCCAACAGTCTTACCTGCTTAAACTTCAAAGAAGCTGACAATATCCTGCTTTAAACAAGTGCCAAATGCTAAACGAAGTCCTTTAACCAAAAATCCACAGCAGGCGCCGGAGACTGCAATATCTGCACTCCGACTTCATAGGTGACTTGTCCGTAGCCATCGTCAGCATCCGTAAGTGTGGATCTTGAAGCAAAGCCCGGCCGTCAAAATGAAAGATAAACGCACAGCGAAAACCTTTGCACTTGAAACAAACCACGCAGCGCTGTTTGAAGCCGAATAAATGGCAGCTGTGGGCAAAAATCCCTGTTCGTTATTAAAAATTTGCAAGGACACTTGGAACTTTGTACTTATCAAGCTAATCATGAACGCAAAGCAAAACATCCTCATCACAACAACAACCAAGAATATCGCCGAACTAGTCGCCATGAGCCTTGAAGAAACGAAGCGCGCCGAACAATACAGCCAGCAGATTGCGAAGGCTTCTCACCAGCAGTTTGACAAGGCTAAATCATGTGAAACTGTAACACCATCCGGTTTCTAGATGGTGATGAATGCTTAAGCGAGACGTTCAAAGGTCACTCCCCGAAACTCACCTGCAACTGCAGTCCTCTGCGCTTCGAGTTCGCAGCTGACGAACGCGGTGCCAACGCCAGCATTCGCAACTGTGGAGCACGTCGCGAGACACAGCACCCATGTCTCCAACATCCCTGACAAAGCCTCTATTTATGTGTTCAACGAGACGGCAGCGGTAGTCTGCGAATCGGGCCGCAAGCGCTGGAAGCAAACCGGCTTTAAAAGCGCATCAACCGTTATCTGTCCCTATAGGCTGAACACAGGTTACCAACTCATGCTGCGCAATGCCATGGCCTTTCGTGAGCAAATTAGCCTAGACACCTCAATATTATTTCCCCAGGTTCGAGGTTTCACCTGCCTTGCATATCCACGGTGTTCCTACTCTTTTCCTTGGTCTGGCGGATTATTCATCTCTCCTGGCCGATCACTCTCCTGACACTTTTGCTTACGGCCTTTCTTTAATTCATTTGCTATCATCCGCATCTAATACAATGACGTTACGGCGCGAATTTGAAACGGTGCGTATTTTTTGCGTTGCTGTTCAGATTTTCGAAAATTACGTATAACCACTTTGTCGGTCTTTTTGTGTTACTAATCAGTAGCACAATATATTCTATACTACCTCCCTCATCGCTTTTGCAACTCTCCGTCTTTTTCCCTGTCTTACCCATTTTTACCATTTTCACGCTGTCTATTGCTTTGGCATTATTTGTTTATTCCTGACCAATGCGTGCTAAACGTTATAATCCCTCTCTTTCCTCAAAGAGTGCAGTGCAGACAGCAGCAACGAGAGCACCCTCAGCATATTCATCCGTGGTGAAGGATTGCAGGGTCATGATTGATGAGCAACTTAGCGCAGCTCAAGTCAAAATTCACCAGTTAGACAATGAGCTTATCATGCTTAAAAATGAGCTGCTTACGATGACTGCCACTTTGGAGAACCTCATACCACTGTCGGTGCTGTCGGGATTAATGAAAACTGATAACCCAAATGAACTGAACGCCACTGGCGAGTTATTAGCAGTACTTAGCGACGAAGTAACGGAACGTGTACGTCGTTCTCAGAATGCCGTCATATACAACGTACCTGATCGCTTGCCACTTGAAAAAGTGAAGTGTTCTCTTTTAAGGGCATGCAACAGACCACCAGATTGCTGTGCGTGCAGGTCTGGTAAAACTCGCACTTGCCCCATAGTTTTGACTTTCCCTACTCCACAATTTGCTGAAACATTCATAGGCCGTAGGCTGATTGTGTCCACGGTGGCAAACCTTGGGCCGATTATCATTAAACCTGACAAAACCCCACTTCAACGATCATTAATGTCGTCAACCAAGCCAGAGGGCAAGCGCAATGCTTTTTTGACTCATCTGCAAAATCTTCGGCCAAACAGACCATCATGCTGGCGATAGACCTCGACTTGTCTCCAAAACAAGATCTCACTTCGGATGCGAAATCTGCAACAGCGCGAAGCTTGCCTTGGACTGAAGTCAATGAAGGATCCTCGTCTGCACTGGCTTCTATAACCATCGATTCTTCTAGCGATGTGACTTATGGCTACTCAGACATGCATGACACTCATGCCGCACCTGGTCAACCATCTAATTGCATTCTTAACTGGGTATCTAAATTGGCTACTCCACTGCCTGCTGTCACCAACCCTAAGCAGAAACACTCTCTCACCGCGAAACCCACCATAACAGGAAGCTTCTTTCAGCGTGCATTAAACAGGTCGTTTTCACCCTCACTCTCTGCTATTGCCGTTGATACTGCAAGTGCTATGTCACATAACGATTCGGACATGAGTGTTGAGTCTACTATTGGCCTTGTAGGCCAGACTTATAAGCCTGATTCTGTTGTTTGCTTGCCTATTGACAACAATCAGCTTAATAGTCGCAATTGGCCTCAAACCCCAATAGCCTCGAACAACCCACGTCAACCCGACAACAGAAAAGGCTCGAAAGCATGGCTTTCAACCCCTGCGTGGCACAGAAACAACGCCGATTACAATATTCATTACGCAGAAGCATTGAAGCGCAGATCCCCGCAGCCATCATCTCCATTTGTGAATGTAGTAACGCCCCGAGGCATCCCACACCGAAAACCTTATCTACTTGAAAAGCCCGATTCTTCCGTTCTGCTGGTCAATGACAACAGCGGATCCAAGAGTTGTACTTGGCTCCCAACTCAGAGAACCCTGAAAAACTCACGCCAACCTAACAGCAGAGATAGCCACAAAGCACGGCTATCAAAGCCAATGAGGTACCATCACACCGTCGAAGCCAATAATCACAGTGCACATGAACAGGAGCCCAGATCGCCGCAAAAGTCACCTTCAGTTACGAGTGTGGTAATGCCTCAACGCATCTTCTCGCCTCACAAGCCTTATTTACTTGAAAAACCACACATCACAGGGTTCGATCGCGGCCGCAACCATACCAGTGTAAGCAGTGCCACTTCACCATATCCCCATACCGTTTTGCATACACCATTCGCGCCGGCGAAACAACTTGCTAAACAAGTCATTTCTAGTCGCAACACCGCTCACTTGCGATCACATGAGTTTTATATGTCGCGGACGAAGCGTAGTCGGATGCAGCCGAAGGGTTTACTTAATAAGGCGAGTTACCTACCTTCGCCACTGACGACTACGCAAGGCGACCGTACAAACCAAGCCAAATACGCACCTCATCCAAAGCATTTTACCTTAGCCCCAAGAATTCTACCACTTTTTATGGGGCAATGTGGGACACGGCCAGCCTTATACATACCAACAAATACAGTTTTATCTAGCACAACTTTTGCACCTTCTGCAAACAACAGTCTGCAGCCAGTCTCAACTTCATGGCTGCCTTCTACCGACCCAAAGTTGGTAACCTTCAAAACATTCCGCCTACGAACGTTCTCCTGAACAATCCAACGTCATGTCAACCCAGACAGAATGCCTTGCCAGTTACCAATTCCCACACTACCCATTTCTTTATCAGGTTGCTAGCGAAGTAACTAACACCTACCCATATTCTTTTCGCCCTGATGCTGTCTATTCATCATCCACTCGCACTCCGGCTCAAGCTTCGGTCTTGAACACACCCAAGGGACTGTCCCCATATCCACACCATTCCGCGCCTTTGTTACCCCACGTCCTGGGCACCATGTCAACTCTTGCCAACGCAGATAGAGCTGCCCAAATCTTTCCAGCCTGTCGCAACCCACCTCTTATGAAACTTACCGGGACACGGCCCGCTACGTCACATTCCTCAAGAACACACACCCTCCCTCGCCGATATCTGCTGACTCCTACACCTGTAGCAGTTGTCCCCGTACCAGTAGCACCAGTACTTGCTGTCACATCGCCTGATGTATGCAACCCGGGAACTGTAGATTACAGTGCATCGGAAACGCCTCCTCCACTGTCTTGTTACGACCCTACTACAGAATCTGACGACCCAATGACGGGCCGATGCGAATACGACTCGTACACTCTCCTCCTTAATGTACGATCAATTAAAAATAAAATGCACCTTCTAGGCCCCTTCATCCTTCTGTCAAACCCGCATATGGTGTTGATAACGAAACATAGCACTCGGCCGACGCTTCTGACGCACCGCTCCACATTCCAGGGTACACCACTTTCTGTAATGGACGTGCCAGTAAACGTGGTGGCGGATGCCACATATACGTCAAGAACGAGTTTTACGCATCATCTTTTCACACTATATCACTCGGCAACTCTGAAGACTCAGTCTGGATTCAGGCCGTTGGAGGTCATCCGGACCTCTTGATAGGCTGTTTATACAATCCACCGCACTCCTCTTGTGCTAGAGTTAACAAATTGGTCAGACTCTTTCAGGAAGTTTCATTTCTCCCTTCACGCTCTAAGATCATTGCAGGAGACTTCAATATGCATCATGTTTCGTGGCTCGGACAATCAACCCCGCCCAAGTACAGGGCCCTTGTTGACACTACTTCTACTCATGAATGGACACAGCATGTGAATGTACCGACTAGACAATCGAACACACTGGACCTTATATTCACTAACGCTATCTCGCACGCATGCGCCTGCGTGTTAGACATCATACCGGGCAGCGCTCACAAGGTGGTGAAGCTGTCCTTCGCTCTCCCTAAATCCCGTCAACCTGCAGTCACGAAGTGTGAGATATTTCGGCCCCTCCAGCGCATTAACTGGGACATCTTCTCCTCTCTCCTCCGATCATCACCCTGGGGCGACTTTTTCCTCTCCGACAACATAGATACTGCGACCGACGTGCTTTACAACAATTTCACCACCTGCTTAGATGTTCTCACTCCAAAACAGAAGAAAATCAAAAAGCGTCAAAATCTTGATGACACCTTCACACGCAAACTGACCAGCAGGCTCAAGAAAATGCGCTCCTGCTACATCAAGACCAAAAGCCTTCACCTAATCATCTGTATGGACGAATTGCTAGCCGACTGGAGAAATTCACAAAGTACTGCGCGTACATTAGTAGAGCATGCAGCACTTTGTACTGAAAACATAGCAAAGTCTCTCATTCGACTACTGAAGCAGCGGGGTGGCAGAAAACATATCCCGAATACTACCTTAGTGCTTCCTGATAAAAGTATACTCCCTGGTGCGGTTGACCTCTGCGAGTTCATTAACACACATTTTTGTAACTCCTTCACTAGCGATGACTTGGCACTGCCAAATATGATTCCCAAGTTCACTGAAGATCAAATTCATACTATTGACTTTGACTTACGCACTATCAAGCTAGCACTTTGCTCCTTGAAACTGTCACACTACCCAGGTCCCGTCGGTATGCCTTCTTCCATTTTAAAAGTCGGAGGTCCGGACCTTCCAGTCCTTCTCCTCAATGTCTTCACCCTCTCAATGAAGAGTGGTCACTACTCGTCCAATTGGAAGCACGCAACCGTCATACCACGAAACAAATGAGGCTGTCGCCTAAATATTGACAATTATCTTCCCATTAGTCACACAGTTATTGCGTCTCGACACATGGAAAGAATAATAAACGACGCGATGCTTTGCTTTCTGTTGCCACGCAACCTTATCAATAGGTCCCAACACGGGTTCCCGCCGTCTAAATCCTGTCAAACCTGCCAGTTTGAATTCTTAAACCACGTGACACACTCCATCGACGTAGGTCAGGCACTGGTCATTATCTTCCTGGACATGAAAAAAGCTTTTGATCGGGTCCCACACAATGGTTTAATGACTAAACTAGCAGCATACGGTGTCTCCAGCCATCTCCTTTCTTGGTTTTCTTCCTACCTTTCCAACCGAACGCAGTCAGTGCAACTGGGCGACATCTCATCCAAAAAGGCATCCGTAACCAGCGGAGTATTCCAAGGCAGAGTCCTGGGGCCTCTGCTGTTTTTGCTGTACATTAATGATGTATTCCAGGTCTTCAAACACGGCACGCCGTACCTTTTTGCCGATGAGATAAAAGTTATTTTCTCATTTGACCAAAGCTGTCTGCGTAATAGTCTCTTTAGCATTCAAAGCGATCTCAGTGCTCTTGAAATATGGTGCGATCTATGGAAACTAGAGTTTTCACCAACGAAATGCAACGACCTTACCTACCGATCCTCCATACCCAAAATTATTAACTCATAACGGTACACCACTTGTTAACAGCTTCACTGTGCGCGATCTCAGTGTACACTATTCCTGCTCATTGAATTTCGCGGAACAAGCGAGCTATAGCTCTGCCAAAGCCAGGTCTATCATTGGTTATATACTGAAGTCAATGTGCTTGTTAGAGTCTCAACTCATGCTCTATAAGTTGTGTGCCAGGCCTATAGTAGATTACTGCTCAATCGTTGTTACTAACTCACGTAAAAGTGACAGGATGGTTATTGAGAAAGTCCAGCGTTTGTTCACTAAAAGTCTATTAAGAGCATCTGCGCTCAACTATCAAGGCCGCTACAAGCAGCTTGGTCTGGAACCGCTTTGGCTGCGATGACTTAGAACCAACCTTGTTTTCCCATATAAGCTAATCAAAATATCGGACTTAAGTGTCGCTAGTTTTTTCAGCCGCCTGGCGATACACGTTATCCCCTACATCATAAGGCACACTCATTTCCGTACCCAAAACACGTTGCTCCATACGTTCTAACTTCTTCCTCTATAGATATGCGCATGTCTAGAATAAGCTATCGTAAGCCGTCAGAGCATCTGCTAGTATCACGCAATCCTCCACGGTCATAAATAGACTATTAAGCGTCCATAAGGTAGCAGAGATCCTGGGCGCCTGCATCCCCGAGGACGAGCTCTGGGAGAGCGGCCCCGATCACATATAGACACACAAATTCTTCCACCAGCACTAATAAAGCTCCCTTCCTTCCGAAACCGTCCGCTCCTTATCACGCTCTTTCCTTTCATTTCTCTTGCAATCGGATGGCAAACTCAATGCCCTGCATGACCTAGTCTCCTTTGACCAGTCTGACGGCATCCATGACTACGGAGTTGCAAATGGTCTGGGACCCGCAGTCAATGTTAAGTCTACTACACCTTGACAGTCTGCTGGAATCGCTTACACTTATGCAGTTTATTCCTGTTCATTTCTGCTGCCCCTCCCTATTTGTCTTCTCACCTTAACTATACGCTTCAACCTCAACGCGCTGAATAACCTAGTCCTATCCGATCGGCGTCCTGCTCTACGACTACCGTGAATACAATGGCCAATACTTGGAACACCGAGCACTCTATACCCATTTACACGAGTGCCTCAATGTCATTCCCACACCTTATCAATAAAGTACTTCCTATCCCAACCTTTTTCCTCTCCTAATCGCTCTTTTTGCTCTTAAGACGAGAGCAGCGTTGGCTTCTCCCAATCCCAGCAGAAACTTGTTCCATCCTGATCCTGTCATTTGCTGGTGCGGCTTCTGTTTCCAATCCTTCTTCAACCGGAATACCAACTCTCAGTGCCCTGCAATAACCTAGTCTCAGCTGAAAAGTCAGTTTCCCTTTGACTTCTTCCATACCACCGGGATGTTAAAGTTTCAGGCTCTGTAGACTCAACGCAATGCCTCCCTCACCGTGACAGCCTGCTGCGCTTGTTCACCCTCTTTTACTGCAGCCACATCCATCTTTTACTGTCCACCTCGCGACTCACTCCAAATGCCTCCCCAAATGAACTACAGCCTCAATCACAATGCGCCGACTAATCCAGTCTCAGACTCCTGTGATATTACTGGCCATCGTTTAATCATCCTTCAACCGGACGGCAAATTCTCAGCGTCATGCCCTAAATTAGCCTAATCCCATTATCCAAATAATCTGGGACTACTGGTTAACGGGATGTTAGCGGTCTAGGCTCGGTCGATTCAAAGCCGCGTTTCCCTCACTTCGACAGCTCGCTGGACTTCTGTGACGTGGCCGACCATTGCTCGGAAGACTGAACGCTCTGTCTCCATTACCTCGTGAGCCACGTTAACTGTCGCACTTCTTACCCCAAAAGTCTACTCTCGACTCTGTCCTCCCCTCATCACGCTCTGTCTTTATTTCTTCTTCAACCGGAGAGCGTCCTCTCAGTGCCCTGCCCTATTATCCTCTTTGACTGCTTCCTGAATAACGAAATGTAGTACTACGCTCTGCATCACCAAAACACAACATCTCTCACATCGCGAGCCTGCCTGACTAATCCCGTCTCAACTGGTCGGTATCCTGCTCTCCGACTGCTGTGACGTTACTGGCCATCGTTCAGATGACTGAGCGCCGTCTGTATTCAATCCTTCTACAATCGGACGGCCACCTCTTTGTGCCATACCCTAATTGAGCCTCATCTGATCAGTCAAACTCTCTGGAAATCCTACCAGGCTACCGGGATGTTAGCGGTCTAGGCTCCGTCGATCCAAAGCAGTGTCTCCCTCACTTTGATAGCTTGCTGGACCTGTTCGCCCTATGTTAATATAACCACTACTATCTCTGGCCAGTCCAATCCTACTGACTCCACTTATCTTTCCAAATGAACCATAGGACTCAATCGTAATGCGCCGACCAAATCCAATCTCGGCTGATCGGTCTCCATCTCTCCGACTTTTGTGACCCTGCCGGCTATTGCTCGGAAGACTGAACGCTCTGTCACCATTACCTCGAGAGCCACGTTAATTGTCGCATTTCTTAGCCCTAAACGTAAACTCTCGACTCTGTCCTCTCCTTATCGCGCTCTGCCTTTATTTCTTCTTCAACCGGAGAGCGTGCTCTCAGTGCCCTGCTCTATTATCCTCTTCGACTATCGAAATTCAGTTCTAGGCTCTGCTTCACCAACACACATTTCGCTTACATTGCGAGCCTGCCTGACTTGCATGCCTTATATTCATATAACCTCTTCCATCCCTAACCTGTCTACCTCAGACGACTCTTTATTTATCTTCCCACCTCAACTGTACTACTTACTCTAAGTGTGCCGACTAATCTAGTCACGTCCGATCGGTCCCCTGCTCTCCGAGTTATCTCAGACTGTTGTGACGTTACTGGCATTTATTCGGAAGACCGAACGCTCTGTCCCCAATACCTCATGAGCCTCATGGACTGCCAACTCTCAGTGCCCTGTAATAACCTAGTCTCATCTGACCGGTCTGCTTCTTTGACCTTTTCAAGACCAGCAACATTTAAACGGTCTAGACTCTGTAGACTCAAGCTATGTCGCACTTACGTTGACAGCCTGCTAGACTTGTTCACCCTCTATTTATATAGGCACCTCCACCTCTCGACCCACTCAATTTGCCATCCAAAAATTAGCTGTTAGACTCAATCTCGTTTCGCCGACTAATTTTGTCTCGTCTGATCGGTCCCCTGCTCTCCGATTTCATTCAGACTGCTGTGATGTTACCGGCATCTGATGAGAAGTCCGAACGCTCTGTCTTCATTACCACGCGAGCCCCATGGAACTTTCCACACCTTTTAAGTAAACCTCTTTCTATCCGGACCGTCTCCTCTCCTTATGGCGTTCTCTAATATCATTTCTTCTCTAATCTGACTGCCAACTCTCAGTGCCCTGTAATAACCTAGTCTCATCTGACCGGTCTGCTTCTTTGACCTTTTCCAGACTAGCAAGATATACCGATCTAATCTCTGTAGACTCAAAACTATGTCTTGCTTACATAGACAGCCGGGTAGACTTGTTTACCCTTTATTAATATAGGCACTTCCATCAGTAACCTGAAACCTCAAACCTTCAATCGGACGACCGACGCTTAGTGCCATGCCCTTCTTTGTCATCATCTGATCAGTGAGGTTCTCTGGGACTTTTACGACGCTTAAGGTTGTGTCGACCATTCAAGTCTCGTCTGTTCGGTCTCCGGCTCTCAGAGTTCTCTCAGACTACCGGGATATTACCGGTGATTTTTCAGAGCTGATCGGTTCATACTTCGCACAAGAGCGTCCTTGGCTTCACCAAACTTTAGTAGTAAACCTTTTTCATCCTGACTATCGTCTTCTAATTGCTCTCACGGGTTACTCTTCGCAGTGCCGTCCGCATTCATCCGCTCATAGCTGATTCTTTAAATTTACTTTTCTTCTTGGTACGTTGCTTTACCTATGTTGCTCCCGCATTCCGTCTCAACCTAGTTGCCCTTAGTTTCACCTAAGATGCCGCTCGCATTTGGACTGCTGTCATCATCATCGGTTTACCTGTTGCTCTCCAACAATCATATTAATCGCTTAACTTTGTCAACACGCTTTGTTGTATCCGTCGCTTGACCCTGCGCGTGCAGATCCTTCTTTCTACCTAGTAGTTGTAGTCTGAGTCACACCAGCGACGTGATGTAAAGAACGCGCTCGCAAATCATGTATACTAAACAAAATGACATAAATTTTAATGTAGCATAGGCGCCGTTGCGCGCCACCAGTCTGTGTTTGTGCTTCTTGATTAATTGTTGTCTTTCTGTTTGGCTGCCTCTTGTCCGTTGCCCGTTTTCTCCCGAGATTTCCACAGACATCCGCCAAAACAAGAAGTTTTATCCACTGGGACTGGTCGACCCACCCTCAATATCCAGCTGGTTTACATGCTTGATCTTTTCTCTAGGAGATAAAGGACCCACACATCGTTCCAAATGGAGCTCTTTCTGCCATTCTGGAGAAGCTACAACCCAGGGCGTCTAAACAAATGGGTTTAGCTCGCCTCGTACTCACAGTAGAACGATTTACTAACCTGGAATAATGTATTTACATGGATCCACTGTTCCAAAACCGAAGACAGAAAATTCTGGCATGTTTACCTTCACTGCTTCAAACCTTCCGATTATCCAGTCATCTGGAGCTCTTCTGATGTCATTGCACGAACAGCATTGCGCGCTTATAAGCGGCTTTTCCGATGATCTTTCATGGAGTTCTCACTTGGCCATGGAGACAATTACACTTACATTTGAAGGAATTACTAGTCCACTTTGCGGAGAATAGCATTTTTTCCTGTTATGGACATATTCAGACACAAGAAACAACTGCACTCACCGTCCCTATGACAAGTCCAGCATGGATAGCTGGACACGGGTTGTGAGCCGGACAATATAATAGAAAAAGCCGGCCTCTATTAACAATGTGTTTACTCACCTGCATCAATATCATTCGACTCTGCGACTCTTACGTCATTGACCGGCTTCAACGACTACTGCCGGATCATTACTAAGCCATTCGGCCAGCGAAGGAAGAATTTTGGCTTTCAACCGACTGCAAATAATAGAGTGCAAAATCGGTCAATACGATGCATAGCCGACTAGTATTACAGTTCAACGGAAGCTACGACAGTGTTCTAGGACGTGGTGGGTTTCCGCCTGGCAAGCGTTCTCTCGATAAAAAGCCACAAATGTCCGCTTAACAACAGTGCAACGTGGCGGATGTGACGCCACAAAATAAAGTCATAGCTATACATTTCACACTGACGCAGTCCTCAGCCTCCTACATCCAACCTGTGCAACTGATTTTACTATGAAAAATGCTTTAGTGGAGTACCGATCATCCCGACTTCGTAATGGTCATTGATTGTACTAAACCTTGTTTGGGCTCCTGTGCTCATGGATCACTACATGGCAAATTTATCCCCCCCCTTTATCCTGATGCAACAGTTTTTGCGCGTCACAGCGCCATCATGGTCCTCGATCTGATTATTACCTGGCAATATGCTCGCTCATATGGACTACATCTTTTCGTTTATTCCTTTCATTGAAACGCAATGTTTTAATATTCCAAAGAAGCTATGCTTGTATGCATATTTGATCATGCCTTTAGAGGTGTGTCTCGTTTTACAGAGAATATACTATTTATTTATTTATTTATTTACTTAATTACGTTGAATTTTTTAATCCCACTGCGGGGTGAGTTGAGACCAGTCCACCCCGATGTAATTGTGGTGGCTCCTAATCAGCTCTCTGTGTTTACCTTTGCTCACTGTTATCCTACATTTGAGGGTGCAGCTCTATGCAGCGCATCCTTGGCTTCACCAATGATGCTCAAATACCCTAGTTGCACAGTTGCAAGCCTTACTATTAATTGTAGGTCTTTGACTGACAAAGTGAATAATTTTCGCGTTCTGATATGAATGACCGAACCAGGACTTGGTGCCGGCAGTGTTCCAGGACGTGGTGGGTCTTCGACTGGCAAGCGTTTTCCCTACAAAATCCACAAATGTCTGTTTAACAACACTGCGACGTGACGAATGTGACACGCCACTCAATAAAGTCACCGCCCCTATCATATTGGCAAGTTGACCGACACCACATTTACACGTTCTGTGCATATATCGGCTCTCGCACGAAAACGCCTACATATCTGATTAGTGACATGCCACTATTTTTAAGTATGTTGCACCCGTTTCCTCATACTTCGCTCACTGACCTGCATTGCTTGCGAGACATCATCGGACTAGTTCCTCATCAACATACCATATAAGTTATCTGAATACTATTTTTACCTCTCGCATTCTGTGTACATAGACTACATACAACCTTTGGGCTCTATGGGCCCACACTAATGTCTCCAACTGTACTACTCCCACTGTTGGTGCTGCTTATTCTGCTGTCGTGTACAATAATGCAATATGCTGATCATGCCCAGAAGGCGTGTCTCGCTTTGTCGAGAATAAAATATTTATTTATTTATTTATCTAGATATGACTGTAATTACCGAAACCTGGTTCACACCATATAATGCTCGACAGCCTTGTCTCTATGGCTACCGTCTCTTCGCAATGTCGCACACACAAGGAAAGTGGATGGTGCGCTCTATATGTAACTTATGCTTACTCAACTGTTGCCCTTTAGGCTTACAGCCTTTATTCCGTGGCAGTTTCAGTTTGCTTTCCTGCCGAAATTCATGGGCTACCCTTATTTCTTTGCCGATAGTTCATCCACTAACCATAACGCGCTTTTGGAGGCTTTCGAACAAGCCACGCCTCTCACGTACCATAGTAATCTGAGCGGCGGGGATTCACACATGTCCGATGTTAACCGAATTAAACCAGCTGCACCAGTGTGGCATGTAAGTTAACTCGCCTTATAAATTTGAGTAAATGGACTCCGCGTGCTGCTTCATTGGCTGGAGAGGAACGTAGGCTGGTGATGAATTTCAGTATTAAGAGCCCTGAAATAAAAGCAGTCCCGGCTTATGTGTTCTCTGGAAGTGAGCACTGGGCAGGTCATTTCTCAATATGGTTGGGGTGCAGAACTACATGGACAAGCAACCCTAATACGGTACTGCTTCGTCACCTGCATCCCGCTATAATGTGATCTACATTTTCAAGGCGCTTGAAATCGAGAAACTGGAACGATTTCTTTCTTACTGCTGCCAAAACATTTTGCCCTGATTTGTTATCTGTTCTGGGTTTAACAGCTTCTCTACCACGCTCAAGTGAAGAACCCAAGGGTGCAGAGTTTTTAGCCGCAAACTTAATAAAATAAGAGATGCAGAGGAAATACTGTAATACATTAACTTTTACCCATGCAATGAGGGCGAATGAGTTGGCATTAGGACTATAAAACGAACTTCGTCTACATCAGATCCAACTATAACGCAGCGCACTAGGTTGCAGTAGCCAATATCACGCGCTTAGTGGTCTACTACGTTGGAGAACCTCGATGGAGGTTCCTAAGATAGGTAGTATAAGAATTGGTGGCGACAGTAGCACCAATGCTCTGTAAAAATGTGTGAGGAATGCAGAGTTTATTTCATAGAGTCACCTTGTATAGAACTTGAACCTGTGACTGACGAGCCTTTGGGAATGACTAACGAATCACTGCACGTTGTTCACTTCGGCCGTAAAAGTATACGGTCAATGATATCAGCAACCACACTGTTCTTATACCCTGGTCAAGATGCAATCACAAACATCTTAATATAAATTGCTAACGCAGATATTCCTGTCCCTCTAAAACTTTTACCATATCTATGTCGCGTGTCGAGCAACTTAAGCTTGGAGACCCACCATTGCAACGCTACTACACAAAGGTTGATTGATGCAAATGGTTTGCTATTGCCCCCCGATAACCCAAAACTACATTATCTCCCTGTAATGAAGAAACTAGTGAAAAGGAAAGTTTATAAACAAAAACCCAAATAAATAAATAAATAAAATTTTTATTCTCGACAAGGCGAGGCACACCTATACAGGCCTGATCAAGTTTAGCTAACCTAGTGTGATCACAAATGTACAAAAAGTAAATGTTTGCATAACAGTGTATGTAAGTGTACGGGTGTATACAAGTATGTAATTTTGTATGAATGCAGCTTGTGTCTTTGAATATGCCGCAGCATTTTGACTGTTTGTTTTCCTTAAGAATGTGAGCATAAGCGATTGATGTCTGCGGGTTGGATAGCACTTTCCGGATATCCAGCGTGTATGAGTGTATATACGTATGTACTTGTGCATTAATGTAGCTTGTGCCTTGAATATTCCACAGCTTTTGACTGGTTGTTATCCTCAGGAATGTGAGCATAAGCGATTGATGTCTGTGGGTTGGATAGCACATTCCGGACATCCACGGGCCAGTGACTTTAGTTTGTGGCGAGTCACATCCGCCACGTCACAGTGTTGCTAAGCAGACATTTGTGGCTTTTTATAGGGAGAACGCTTGCCAGGCGAAAACCCACCACGTCCTGGAACACTGCCGCCGAACTGTTTGCTGGAACGGATAAAACCCGAACCATTCAGCTGGCACCAAGAGGAGGTTGTTCGGCTAGCCAGCCAGGATCAGCATATTGCAATATGTTACGTGATAGCAGGATTGGCGGCACCAAGAGCGGGAGTAGTATACATGGTGTCAGTAGTATGGGCCCATATGGCCCAAAGGTTGTAGGAAGTCTATGTCCACAGAATGCGCGATGTAGAGACAATATTTAGATCACAAATGTGGAGTATGTTGATGTGGAAATAGTCCGATGAAGTTCTGTACACATGGCGAGTCAGATGAGTGAAGCATGAGGAAAAGGCTGCAAAAATCTTTAAGAAGAGTAGCATGTAACTGGTCAAATATGTAGGCGTGTTTGTACGAGAGCAGTATATGCACGGAATTTGTAAATGTTCTATTAGTCGAAGTGCCAACGGGTGATTGGGACGATGACTTTATTGAGTGTCGAGTCACATCCGCCACGTCCCAGTCTCGATAAACTGACGTTTGTGGCTTTTTGCAGAAAACGTTTGCCAGAGGATAACCCACCGTGCCCTGAACCATTGTCAACTGGTGATAAGACCTTCACAAGAATGCACCTGACCAATTACCCTCGCGGATATTTGCAGTCAAATTTCTCCAATTTGTTTCCCATGGTTGAGTAGTCTCCTTCGGAGAGGACCGCAAGTGGTTTAAGCTGTTAAAGTCGGATAATTCAGGTGACTTGTATTGAGTTGATAAGTGCTGGGTGCCTTTGCTGCGTCAGGATTGCGAAGTGCGGGTGGTTTCTTTGTTATCCGTTGATGCCGTGTCCAGTCGAGAGTCGCAGGTATGTCCTCAGTAATGATCCATGCAGGTAAGGTTATCATTTAGAACAAAGTAGGGAAGGTACTCTATACAGAGTCGGGGTCATCCATGAGTCTCAGGATTGGTTCTTCACAGCACAATCATGTGCGATATACCAATTAGACCTATTGAGCTTAGAAACGAAGCCATGGATTCTGCCAGGGCTGCAGTTTATTTGTAGCATGATATGCAAAATGCGTGCGATCGAGTCCCGCATAGGCGCTTATTGAATAAGGTTAGAGTGTATGGCGTACGACAGTCTTTGCTAACTGCTTAGCTCCTACATTAATAAATGTACAAATGTTAAAATAATAGAGTATGAATCAACTATCTCCGACTATACAATTGGTGTCGTGCAAAGCAGCGCACGAGGTCTTCTAATTTTCCTACTGTACGTAAACGACCTGTGACATGTACTACACGGTTGCCCATTGCTTTGTGCAGTTGTTGTAATAAGCATCTAGATGTTTTAACTAAAGGATCTACTACTTGAACTAGACCAAATCCGTGAGGACCTAGCAGCTTTAGAGTCCGGGCGCCATA
Organism: Dicrocoelium dendriticum; assembly: GCA_944474145.2. Taxonomy (NCBI): domain Eukaryota; kingdom Metazoa; phylum Platyhelminthes; class Trematoda; order Plagiorchiida; family Dicrocoeliidae; genus Dicrocoelium; species Dicrocoelium dendriticum. The sequence goes on along the minus strand of OX104065.1, from coordinate 21,248,303 downwards.
AGTGGCAGATGCTATTCTCAGCCAAAACGCTCAAGAACTTTGATTTATAAACGCACCATAGCTCCCGAAAGTTTACTTATTACGAATACGGTTCATAAAACGAACACCAAAGTAAAAGGCAGGGTTACCTTATTCCAATAGCTTAAAGTTTACAGAAAAATACCTTTCGGTGTAGCTAAAGCAGAACATTTAGCCCCTCATATAGGCCTGCACATTTATCCTGCTGTAGCAAGACTAGAACTCTGCAGATTTTGAATTCGTCTGCAAGTGGACTATTGCTCCTTTCTACTTAGCAGCTTAAGGAACTCCGACCGGATCCTACTGGAAAAACCCACAGGCACATGACCAAGTGACTCATGAATAGAAATCTGTGGTGACTTGCAAAATGCCACGCATTTATCCCTAAGTCCAAGCTCTTTGATTGCGTCGCATGAACCTACCCTGTGCCTTTTACATATCGCTTTTCAAAAAAGTATGCAATGCACTCTCACTTTTGCAGGGAAACACCATGCGAAACTTCAACGTACGTAATAAAAGTAGCGCCGTTATATTAGTAAAGGAAAGGTAAAAAGGCACACACGTTTTTCTGGGTATTTTATATAAAGCCTTGGAATACAATACCTATGAGCCTTTTGGAATATACGCATCAGCTACGCTTCAAGTTGGATGTACGAAAGTTTCTTAACATTGAAAACGCGAAGGCCATGCATATCTGCAACTCTCGTGAAAGCCTAACTGCATCAGGCTCCGACGGCATATATTTGGTTTGATTCCGCGATTATGGAAACGGCAACGACACAGTTAGTGCTAGTGTTTTATTTTGCATAGCCTGACCTTACCATAGGGACAAAACAAAAAGCTCATCTATTTTAAACGAATTTTGTGTAAGGTCGGCTTCTAAGCCTTGGACCAGAATCGCAATCAAACTAAACATAACTACTGAATCAAAATTATGCTAAAGCACTAGCAAAAGTAATAAGATTTTAAGGAATAGGCGGACTGAAGTGTATAAATGTACATTGGTTTGGGATGAAGTATTATGCGTATGCACTGTAGGCACCCTATCGGGGACAAATGCATCCTATTAGTTCATTATAAAGAGAAAGAAAATTTTCACAATCAAAACTTTAATGATTGCAAAACATACTTAAATGTAGCTAAACCACGCAGCTGCTAATAATAAATAATCGAAAACATTTTTCGTTGCTTTCGCTGTAACTCGAGAACTTGTTACACTCTATTAAGATTCCTCTGTTCTATTATCATTTTTACTTGGCGAGCCCCGAGTTATGTTTGGATCTAGGAAAACGATAAAGAAAACTTAAATTTACCTTTGGATGGGACAATCCGGTCTCAGGACAAAGTATCAAATTCTGATCAAACCTATAACAGAAGAGAAATGAGCTGCGGGATTTTGACGTTGGCAGTTCAAACAATCTGGTGCTTGATACCACCTCCAATCTTGTAATATTTCACCTTAATATCTTATCATGCAACATTTGTCTGACCTTGACGGCCTGCGAACAACTACTTTCTACATCGCTTAATTTACGGGTGAATTATTGGTTTCGTCTAAGTCGTACACGGTAAAGCTATTTCAATTTTATCACATTTTTTACCTTACCTAACATGACCATGAGCCAAGTTCTTCACTTTCGTGTCTCGGCCTTTCGAGAAATATACCATTTCTTTAGATACATTTCGCTGCATGGTGTGTTACTGGTTGTTTACGGAGCTTTCCTGGTCATCAACTGTTTACTGCCCCGAGACATCCATGCTCCAAAAGATTACCTGACAACGTTTTCGGCGCTGAAACTTGCAAGTACTTGCTGTGCTCGAAACATTTTTGATGAACTAGATCGTTGCGTTAACAACTTCTTATTTCAGTACCGTAATTATGTGCATTCGACCACTAGAAGGACTCCAGCTAAAATGCGCAAGCTTTTAGCAATACATTCTAAGCTGCCCGGATTCAGCCATGCATCTTTATTTAGTAACAACAGTGGTCGTGGGCCCCAAGCATTTCCGGAATTTCTCAGAGCCACTCTCTTTTGCCTTCAACCTTCATTCTTTGAGACTGCCTGCGTCACATACCTTTGCCGTCTATTAAATTATTCCAGGACACTTTAGGTATCCACTAGCAACCAGATGGCTTCACCCTAACGCCAATGCTAGCCGTCGATGCTCTCTCTTAGTACCATTATCAGTTATTCGTATTACCTATGTCCTCACATTTTAACTGCAGCGAGTCATTGTAGGCTGCATACCTCTTTGCGCTAGGAGCCACTCAGCATCTCTCCAACACTTCTTCACTTGAATTGTTTGCATCACATACCTTCACTGGTTTGTTGTCTCTTCTGACACTAGCTATCCACTAATAACTAGAAGGCTTACTGCGAATTCTGTTGCTGTCCACTTGTTCGTTCTTTTAGCACCTTTATATTTCCTTTCTCTTATCTTCATCACGATATCCTCCGTGCCTCGTTGCAGGCTCCATACATCTTGCGCATATCCAGCGCTACTAGGAGACATCCCTTGTTTCTCCACCCTGTAATCTCTTAGAATGTCTGTATCACTTACCTTCGCTGGCTTGCTGATGTATTCTGTGACACTGTAGGAATCCACTAGTGACCAACTTGCCGGATGGAATGGCTCATCTGGCCACCGAAAGTTTTTCATAGCGCCATTATCTGTCGATCCTCTTAACCTCAACACCTCTCTTCCGTAGCAACTAATAGTCGTAGGTTCCAATCATCTCTGCGGATATCCGAAGCTTGCTAAGAGCCGCTCTTTTTTATCTCCAACTTTCATCCTTTGCGACTGTCTGCGTCACACACATTTGCTGTCTGTTGACTTATTCTGGGACACTTTAGGCATCCACTAGAAGGCTTCACTCCAATGCCATTGTTAGCCGCCGATACTCTCCCTTAGTACCATTATCAGTTCTTCGTACTACCTATGTCTTCAAATTTTAACTGCAGCGAGTCATTGTAGGCTGCATACCTCTTCGCGCTAGGAGCCACTCATTATCTCTCTAACACTTACTCTCTTAAATTGTTTGCACCACATACCTTCGTTTGTTTGTTGACTTCTTCTGTCACTGTAAGTATCTACTAATAACTAGAAGGCTTAACGCAAATTCAGTTCCTGTCCGCTAGTTCTCTTTCTTAGCACCATTATTTTTCCTTTCTCTTATCCGCATCATGTTGCCTGCAGCGATTCGTTGTAGGCTCCATACATCTTGCGCATATCCAGAGATACTTGAGGAAATTCGTTGTTTCTCCATCCTGTAATCTTTTAGGAAGTCTCTATCACTACCTTTGCCGGCTTGCTGATATATTCTGTGACACTGTAGGAAGCCACTAGTGACCAATCTGCTTAATGGGATAGCTTTATCTGACTGACAAAAGATTCTCATAGCGCCACCACCTGTCGAGCCTTCTTACCTCAGCATCTCCATTTATTAACAACAGTGGTCGTAGGCCTCAAGCATTTTCGGAGTTTGCTCAGAGCCACTCTCTTTTATCTCTAACCTACATCCTTTGAGACTGCCTGCGTCATATACATCTGCTGTCTGCTGACTTATTCTGGGACACTTGAAGACTTCACCCATTGCCATTGCTAGCGGTCGATACTCTCCCATAGTATCATTATCAGTTCTTCGTATTACCTCTGTCTAGCAGGAGCCATTCTTCGCGGGCTCCAACCATCTCTGCACTTCTCCAGAGCCTGCTAAGAGCCACTTTTCTACTCCTCTCTGGGACTGCCTACGTCACATACATTTACTGTCTGCTAACTTATTCTGGGACACTTTAAGTATCCACTAGCAACTTGAAGGCTTCAACCTGATGCCATTTCTAGGTGTCGATACTCTCTCCTTTAATACCATTATCTGTTCTTCGTATTTCCTACTTCACTAAACTTCAGCTGCAGCGAGTCATTGTAAGTAGCATTGATCTTTGCGCCAGGAGTCACTCCTTATCTCTCCAAAACTTACTTTCTTGAATGGTTTGCATCACACCTTGGCATGTTGTCGACTTCTGTCACTGTAGGCATCCAATGGTAATTAGAACGCTTAATCCGGATGACTTTGCTGGCCACCGATATCCTCTATCCGAGCGCCACTATATGTCACTTCTCTTATCTTCCTCATCAGCATCATCATACACGTTAGCTAGAGGTGGAGAACACCTCAGCTACTGTGCCGCAATACATAGAAACAGGAGAAAAAAGCAATTGATGCAAGCCGGCTGAGCTAAAGGTAACGGATGGGCATCGTTCCGGTAAGCTACCCGCCGGCTGCTGTGCACCCATAAAAATTATTATGCAAAAGTATATAAGGCTAAATAATGAGATCGTGGTTGGAGGAACAGGCTAAGAGGGATGGGGTGGGAAAGGACACTCACAGCACGAACGCCACTGCGGTCGGCTCCTAGCCATATCAACAAGTGTGTCCAACCAAACGTATTCATCGTCTTTCGGACCCCAACCAGGGAGTCGAGACGCTCGAACCGTGGCCAGCTTCGAAGTGAGGGCCTTCACTCCTCTGGACCAAGTCATCGCTTGGCCACCCCTCCTCTTCTTCCATCCACACCCCCGGCGCGCAAACAACACACGTCGCGGGAGTCGGTGGGCTGGCATGCGTAACACGTGGCCGAGCCATCCCAGCCTGGTGCGTAAAATAACGGTGCTGAGCGGTTCAGTTCCTTTTCCTATGCCGTAAACACGGCGTCGAACACGCTTGTTGCTTACGCGGTGTTCCCACCAAATGTGAGCTAAAGTACGAAGGCACTGGTGGTCGAACGTAACTAGCCTCTTCAGGTCCGCTGCTTTAAGCAATCAGGTTTCGCAACCGTACAGCAGGGTCGAACGTGCTGCTGTGTTGTACATTCTACCCTTCAGGGCAAGAGTGAGGTCGCGCCGGCGCCATAAGTGGCGAAGGTTGGCAAAAGGCCTCGAGCTTTTGCTGTACCATTCGTGATTTCATTTTCAATCCCACGGGCGCTGCTACCACTTCCCAAGTAGTTGAATGTTTGTACGGCTTCTAGCTGATCCCCACAAAGGGTCAGTGTAGGGGGCGGTCCATAACAATCTTGGAAAATGCTCTGCACTGCGAGGGTGCGAAGCAAAGCCTGAAGTGACGGACAGCTATTGCTAATCTGTTCATTGCCGCTTGGCACGTTTTTGAGCTGTCACAGATCAGGGCAATATCATCAACATACTCTAAATCAAGAATTCGCTCACCTGGGCGTAACTCCACACCTTCTAAGTTGTGTCTTGTTAACGCGATTTCCCTGACTTCTTCAGCAGCGTATTTGAAGGGAAAAGGTGACGGCGGGCATCCTTGTCTCACGCCGCTGGGGATAGTAAAGGGCGACGACAACTCGCCGTAAGCCATCACTCTGCTCGAGCTACGCGCATATAATGCACGGAGAAGATTCACAAGGCTGGCTAGCCGAACAACCTCCTCGTGGCGCCAGCTGGGTGGTTCGGGTTTAACCTGTTCCAGCAAATAGTTCGGCGGCAGTGTTCCAAAACGTGGTGCGTTTCGCATGGCAAGGGTACTCCCCATAAAAGCCATAAATGTCTGCTTAACAACACTGTGACGTGGCGGTCGTACTCGCCACAAAATAAAGTCACTGCCCCGTGGATATCCGGATAATTCTAATTAACCCACGGACACCAATCTTCTACTCGCATATTGATGACGATATCAAGCATTGAAGATTGGAGCAGCACAACTACAAGCACAAAATACACAGCTACATACATATACACACTAAATGACATACATACATACCACCTACACAAACACAAACTGCTATGGCAAGCATATCGGAGTGTTGCACATTCTTGATCATGCATCGTTATGTCAAACTGATCATGCATGTAAAGGCGTGCCTCACCTTTTGGAGAATAAAAGATTTATTATTTATTTATTTAAATATCTCAGGTACAGGTTTCCTGAATAGACTGCCTCAAAGTGCATGTCTATCCACCGAATCGAATGCACCTGTGATATCGAGGAACACGACAAGGGTGGTCCGCCAATATATGTGACGGTGCTCCAACAAATGACGCAAGGTGAAGATAAATGAATAAATAAATAGTTTATTATCGAATTTGTCGATACACCAAGCAAGGCATGATCAATATTTACGTGCAATATTGATTCGCAACAAACACGTTGCTATGCGTGTAGTCGGCAGTAAACCGAAGGTTTTATAGTCGGTGGAGCTTGTGCAAGTAGTCACGGGATAGAGTCTTCAATGAATGACAAAACGTTGAATTCTGGCGTGCGTAGTGGAAACAGTCTGGGCACTACATGTGTAATGAAAACGATACATATACGCATGGTGTAACTTGTTGTTGAAAGTGACAGGGCAATATTGAATAATGATTCTAATCGACTTGCCAGTAGGTAGTTCATGGCAGTGACTTTATTCGGTGGCGAGTCACATCCGCCACGTCGCAGTATTGTTACGCGGACATTTGTGGCTTCTTATAGGGAGAAAGCTTGCCAGGCGAAAACCCACCACGTCCTAATACACTGTCAAAAATTTGTCGGTGCACAATATAAAACTGGCAGCCCGGTTAGTCTACTAATTTCACACTCAGATATCCGCAGTCAACTGACCTTCAATTTCCTCTGTCATTTGCTCAGGTATCGTGGGCTAGGTACCCATAATGGCTGAGGCGATTCGAGGGTGTGGGCTTCACGAAGAATCGTCTTTGTGGGTATCCAGGTCTGCGAAACGTCAGTTTCTTGCGTCTGGATTTTTCAGGAGTATGTGTTCTTTTCAGGTGTGTGAAGTTCTTGAGTCCAGCTATCATCACTGGACAACGATCCTGGTCGTGAGTGCAGTTGTATCCGTTTTTTGTACAGCCATGTGTTTTGTAGGTCCTTATTAGTTGTTCTGTTCCGGACAAAAGCGGTTTCAAGAAACTATCCCGGATCCCCATGAATTTCCGGACCTCGGAGAAAAGGAAAGGTGAGAGACAACCAAGGCCGCAACGAACAGGCGTAGATGCAACCATTATTAAACTCCTATGTTATAACATTTAGAGTGGAGACAAATGATGTACAATGTGCAGCAACGATTATGCTGAAAGTGTCTTTTGAATGTTTTTCGAAAGCAGTGGCCCTATAAGTTGGTTGCTACTATCTACAAGGAATACAGAGCGTTGCGCCAATAAACAGAAACGCGGTATCAGTTTACTATGATGCGACTATTGCGTGGAAAGATAGAAAGCGGAGTTCAGGGACCAGCGGCGTTAGAATGGTGGATGGACGGCTGGTGGCCAGCCTACATCGAAAGAGATGGTAAGTCAGCGGATAGCTAGGACTCAAGCGCTGAGTAAAAGTTATCTGGTGCTCAAGGCAGAAAAACGACAAGAGGGTACTAGGAGTATAGTGCTATGGCCTATTGAAATAGAAAAAGTCTATGAGAGCTTACCTTCTACAAAGGTAAATGTTGAAACCGTTGCTGTAAAAACGGATCCAGATTAATAGGGGAGAAAGGATTGATCGATAGAAATGAAGTATTAAAGAGCAGTTAAAGGAAAGCGCACGTTCGGAACAAATACGTATGTAGCGTTGCGCAGGGAAACAAGTCATACTAGGGTGCTAAGAAAATGGTGAGAAATGAACACCTAGAAATGTGAAGCTAACTGGCGTCTGTGGGCTGACCTAGTGAGAGGAGGGAAGAACTAAGAGGATAAGAAACATTAATTGACGGAAGGGCAGGGAATAGCCGAAATGCAAGCGTAGAGTAAGGTTGCTTAGAGTATCAGAGCAGGGAGGACTAACCTCAGCAGCTAGGGTGCTAAGATTATAGTACCAAGCTGCATAGTGCCAGCGAATGCTAGCCCGGGAGTTGTATGATTGCAGGTAATAAGGTCTAAGACAATACATCAAGTAAAGAAAAAATGAACATTTACAAGGGTGAGGCAAAACAGCGGATTTGGCTGAATACATGGATATGCATGCACGACAGAAGAGAGCCAAGAAGGGCTTCATAAAGAAAGGACAACGGACGAATGAATCCCAGGCATACGTTAAGGCTCTTAATTTTTTTAGAGCAAAACTAGGCGATGCGCATATAATAGGATCATGTTTTGGTGCTAAAGAAATAAAACTAGGGAAGACTGAGCCGGGAGGAGCCAGTGAGAATGCTGGACTATTATTAATTAGGAGCCATAGACGAGTGACAGCTGTGCATCTAGCCAGGAGCAGCTGTGCACTGAGCGGATGAGCTAAAGAAGGTCTCCAGACGAGAGCTAAGAAGGTCGGATAAAAAAAAGGACAACAGTCAAGAAGGATGATTGAGGAAGTCGTATCAAATAATGCTGAACCACGGCGGTGTATAAGTTCTCAATTTATGCTATGGTGTTGGGATATTACTACTTTGGAAAGAGCCTGGGAAATCTAGTCCAGTAGCTGGACGCTTACAAGTGAAAAAGTCGAAGACGTTGCAACAATTAAGAGATATGTGGACGTCTAGAGTAGAGAGGCTAAGGAGCGGCTGAGCGCCGACTTGAAGAGTTGGAAGGAGTGCTAGAGAAAGCTGAGAAGTTTATATGGAAGGACATCAAACAGTCGGAGCGTATGCAAAAATTAAGTCTGCTGAGGACATCGCGGCATATGAGTCAAAGGCGCGCAGATACTGCGTCCTGTTATGGTGCTAAGATTTTAGTACTAAGGTAGACTGGGCTGGAAAATGCCAGTGAAAGGTCTGGAATCCTATATGAGCTAACGTCACAGACGTTGCAGCAAGCAATGGATAAATGTACGTTTAGAAGGGAGAGGCAATGGTGCAACTGTGCGTAGGCCACATGAATTACGTTTGCTTCACAGAAGAGAATTAAGCAAGCTTTTATGAAGCGAGGAAAGCGAACGGGTGAAGCGCAGCCATACGATATGGCTGTTAAGTAGTTAGGAGCATAAAAGGCGAAGACGCGGCGACGCGCAGATGATGAAATCATGCCCTGGTACTAATGTAATAAAAGTAGGGAATCCTGAGCCGAGAGAAGCAGGTGAGAGAGCTGTACTACAAGTAATTAGCTGTCAGATGAGTGACAGCTGTGCATCTAGCAAGGAGCAGCTGTGCACTGACCGGATGAGGTACCGAAGTTTGCTAGACAAGAGCTAAGAAGGTCGAATAAAGAAAGGACAACAGACAAGAAGAGTGCAAGCATACAGTGAGTTGTTTGAGGGAGTCATATCATATAATGCTGAACCACGGCGGTATATAAGTTCACAATGCATGCTATGGTACTGGGACATTACTGCTTTGGAATGTGGTCAAAACAGCTACGATCTCGACGAAATCAAGCTCGCTCTTCGCGAATCTGGCATTCTCGAGTGCCAGTCAGTCTGTGAAGGATGGCAGAGGCAAGCAATTTGAGGCGATGGATAGCAGGCTGATTGCTCTATAGCTGCCGCATTTCGATCGTGAGCCTCGCTTGAAAATTGGGACTATGACAGAGCGGCTCCAATGGGTTGGGACAGTTTCCTGCGTCAACAGTCTCACTAGTAACTCGTATAAATCATCCACAACAGCAGGTCCTCCGATTTTGAAGAGGGCTGGAGGAAGGTGATCAGGTCCCGCGGCCTTATTTAACTTCAACAGTTTGATCTCATGTTCGACTTCCGAGCGAGAGGGTGGATCCAAAGGAACAGCCCAGGGAACAGCGCGATCACTGTCCGGCGAAAAATCTAACAATTTCGACCGATTAAATTGCCTTTCAAAGTGCTCAGCCCAACGCTCTAAGCGTTTTGATAAGTTGTGGATGGGCTTTCCACGCTCGTCACGTATAGTTTCACTAACACCAGGTCTCCTGCTGCCCATTTCCCGTATCAGACGGAATAACTCACGATGTTTACCAAGGGCAGCGGTCATTTCCATCTCTGATGCACGATGAGACCACCAGGATTCGCGGTCTCTCTTCAGGCTATCACGGAGTTTTGCCCGGAGCTCTTTGCGAGTTTCATTGTGTTCGCATCCAGCCGTAATATGCCGGCGAGCATCTATAAGTTCCAGAGACTGTGAAGAGACCCAATGTTCGTGTTGGCGATTAGACATACCACATCCGGATTTGCCTGCTGCTAGTAAGACCTGTTACATATGGGACCAGTGGGCTTCAATTGCATCTAGTGAGCGTTTATCCAACTCGGATGACAGCTACTTTGATACGCGTTCAGAACAGCTGGCTTCATCAGTCTGCCGGTGCCAATGCGCTCACAACATCTTCGCCGGCGTCCGCCAAAGCGCATCCGCAGGTCAGCACATACAGGTGCATGATCGGTGTCAACACTTGTGTACCAAATTGAGCGACAGTTCTGGACACAGCCTCTCCAGATGTAACTGATAGCAATGTGATCGATTTGCGTCCAAGGCTGACTCGAGGCTGGTGGGCGTCAAGTCACCCTCCGGCGGGTGCTGTGTCGGAAATTAGTGCTCGCAAGCAATAAGCGAGCATCCTCGCACAAATGAAGTAACCGCTTACCGTTATCATTACGGGAGCCTATACCATGTTGGCCGCCCAGATGCAGCTCATCTGTGAATAAGTTTCCAACTTGAGCGTTCAGATCTCCAGCCAGCACAACTGTGTCCGAGCTTCTTCTGTAGCGAATAAGCTCGTCTAGTTGACGATAGAAGTCATCTTTTACCAAGTCATCGCTAGAGTTTGTCGGCGCATAGGCAGCGGAAACGAATAGACACCTGTTAGTCCCACGCGACTTCGAAGTTTTGAACGAGCCAGCCAATCGTACTGCCCACATCCGGCTACTGATTGGAATCCAATCAACCAGAGCAGCTCAAGCCCGGGGACTCAGGGCAACACCAACACCGGCTTGGTCGGTGCTCAAAGCTGCATCGTCACCAGATAGGTGTAATGAGAAAGTGCTGCTAATGTCACCTGAGAGGGACCGCAGTGTGAGCACAGAGCTCGAGTCTTGCAGGCGGGTCTCCGCTAAGCAGCAGATATCGATCGAGAGGGTCTCTAATGTTCGGGCAAGTGCTGCCTGTTGACCGATCTGAAGCAATGTGCAAACATTGAGGCATGCTACTCTGAAGGAGGATCGAGGGCTCCAAATAGAAGCCGATGAAATGGAATGGGCCGCTTGCTTGGACATCGGCCTGTTGACAGGGCAGGAATGACGCTCTGCGTTCACCTGTGAGTTGATACTAAAAGACAAGCGACAATTAAAGCAAGGTGGATGATGGCCGAGTATGGTGGAGTTGAAAATAGGGGGGTTAAAAATGAAGCTGAAACGGGACGATAAGGGTGAAAAAGCGCAAGAAAGGGGATAAGAAGACGGGAATGCTTAAGCAGTAGCATCCAAACCCCTATCCATCCTGCCCGATGCAGCAGATAGGGCACCGTTGATTATCCTCTGTGGTGGCCGAAGCATCAGAAATTTGTTTGGGGAAAGATCCATTTTATTGCGTGGGCAGGATATTGTCAGGTTGCCCAGGCCTAGACAGGAGAACGATTAGGGTTCTCAACCAAAGCCTTTGGTTCAAAAACCTGGTCGCAAGGCAGTGGGTTTTGCACTGGACTACAAGGAGTCCGTTTTAAGGTATAAGGAGCCACCTTCATTCCAACCCCCAACCTGGAGGACCAGGAGGCTGAGTTTGTCTGGCCTCTAACCATTGACCAATCTGGTATGAGTGACTCTGAAGGTGCAAAAGCACCACCCAGCATAGCTCAATTGATCACTGATGCACACAAACCATCGCACCACGGTAAGGTCCAGCCTCATTGCGATGGTCTTATCTTTCTCACTACCGCAGCAATTCGCCGTAGGCTCAAGGTCCTCTTCTGCGCAGATCTTGAGCTTGCTAGGATACACTTCTTGTCTCGCCATAATACATTCTACTGGAATGTATGTATCACTTACCTCCGATGACTTGTTGATGCATTTAGTGACCCTATAGGCATAAACTAGTTACCAAGCGTCTGACTGGAATGGCTACATCTGGCCACTGATAGACTTGCCTAGCGCCACTACCTGTTGGTCGACTTAAATTCGACCCCTCTGTTTAGAAATAGCTGGTGGTCATGGGCTCCATGCATATGCGATTATCCAGTGCTTGTGAGAACCCACTCCTTACTTCAATAACCCGTGTTCCTTTAGAGTATCTGCATCCAAACTTTCCGCTGCCCTACCGCTAATTGACCACTAGATCTCTCTTGCGGCAACTTACTTATTTTCACTTATTCTGCGCTCCCTATCGTATTACGCTAGCTACTTGCTGTTCACGCACCTTGCAACCATCATCTATATGCTAATTCTCTTTGCTCTCTCCCCACCCAACTTTTGGCTCATAATAATAAACAGATACTTAGTAGTTTACTTACTGGTACAACGTTCTTGTCTTTACGCAGGCGTCAACAACCCACCCATAGGGCTTATGATTCTATAGCATATTCAAAAGGCACTTTCTGCATAATTATTGTTTCACAGTGTACATGATTTTGTCTCAACTCCAAGCGTTATAACATAAAGCTTTAACAATGTTAACTCCATGCCTGTTCTTGCTGTATTCTCTCGGTTGTCCCACACTTTCCCTTCTCTCCGAGGTCCGGAACGTCTTGATGATCTGGGATTAGACTGAGGAACGAGCTTTGCCCATGACGAACGTAACAACCGACAAAGACTTCCTTGGAACATGCTTGTGCACCAAAGGGACTCAGCCGAAATCACCAGAATCATTGTCCAGTATGAAGTGTAAGCTTCACAAAATCGTTTAGGATAGTTGGACAACGCGTAGGGCACCGATTCGCGGCCTCCGACATGAGATCAATGAGCGACAAGGAGCGGTGTTGGTGTGTAGGCACCGGAGAAACAAAAAAGCCACAGTCGATGCTGAACTACGGTGCTATTATACAAAGAGTAAAAGATCAAAGTGACAACATGCTTCAACAATGTCCTCAAACAAAGACAAGTACAATCAGTTGGCCGTTACAAGAACAGGATATCAATACGGTCGTCCAGTCAGCAAAATGTCCCAGCGCGGTTACATGACATGCGAGACATGCACCAGTGAGCCAATCAAGAAACCAACAGCCACTAGTCCAATCACATCAAGCAGGTTCAGTGGGAGACACATTATGAAGACCTGAGGTTAGGGGCACATGTCAGCCGGATGGGTGGTGTGCCCGCCCCACAAATTCTCCGCTATACCCTGACCTCAATCGTAACACGCAAATGGAACAAGTGCGAAGCAGTGATCGATAAAGTGGAGCATGCATCAAGGAAAGTAGCGAGACAGGTGGTGTCACCAATGTCAGGTGGGCATGGAAAACAAACGACTAAGGGTCATGCAGGGCGGTATACGTGGAACGTTCAAACAGAGTGAATTCAAGGGGAATTAGGGCAATAATGTGGGTCCAGGCGAAGGGTGATGGCTGTTGACAAAATTGACGTCACTCTCCCCGCGAAAATCTGTCCCGGATTTTCCAGTGGTTGGGGACGATACGTTCTGTTCTGGATCGCCCTACGCCAACTCCATCCGCTATGGGAGGTCACAGGAATTACAACGGTACGCCTGATCCCTCCCACTTCGGCTGTTGGACTCACAGTGGTCCTCCCTGGAGCAGCAGATCCGAAGACCCACCTCCCACCTGCGGAGAGCCAACAGCCGGAACTACGTTCCCACCCGTGTCACTTCCTTCTAACAAACAGAGCTTACGCACGTCTCTTTTGTACAACCCTTCCTTTGTTCTGACAACAGCCGTCCTGACGAGCCCATCTCCAGAATCAGTGCAGCTCTTAATAACTCCCAATAGCCAGGTTCCACGCGAGCTCGCTCCAGAAGAGACCAATACCACGTCACCTGGTCTAAAATTTCGACTGCTGTGTAACCACTTTTGTCTCGATTGCAACAACGGCAAATACTCTCTGACCCATCTTTTCCAGAACAACGCAGTTAGGTAATTCACCTGTCGCCAACAGCGGTTATATTCTTCAGGCAGGGCCGTCAATATATGTGTTGCGTTGGATCGCAGTATCAGCAAATCGTTAGGTGTAAGTGCCTCGCGGTCGTTGATGTCCGAAGTTAGCGGTACAAGTGGTCTACTGTTGACGATGCGCTCCGCTTCAATAAGGAGAGTGTTCAATGTCTCGTCATCCAACGTCTGCTGCCCTGCGACAGATAACAGGATCCGCCTAACAGACCTAATGATGCGTTCCCAAATACCACCTCTGTGACTGGCCATCGGTGGGTTGTAGTGCCACTGCACTCCTATACTCAGTAGCTTATCATTGTTCTTTGCTTGTGACCAGCTCTTCATGGCAGTACGCAACTCCGTAGCAGCACCCACAAAATTGCCCCCATTATCACTGAATATTTCGGCCGGGGTCCCTCTGCGGGCAACAAATCGTTTCAGGGCCATGATAAAAGAGTCAGTACTCAATGTAGGTGAGAGTTCGATGTGTACGGCTCGTGCTTGCCTACATGTAAATAGGTATCCATAGCGCTTCTCTTGTCTCCGCCCGTGTTTAACAATAAATGGTCCGAAATAATCCACGCCGACAAACTTGAAGGGGTGCCATCCCCGTTCCACACGGGCTAGCGGCAACGGTGCCATTAGCTGTTGACCGGCAGTGGCGAGTCCTTTTTGCATGTCCAACAAGTTCCTATTAACCGCTTTATTGCCGCCATTCCACGAACTATCCAATATTTACGGCGTAGACTCGCCAGAACTTGAGAAACACCTACGTGACCTTCCAGCAAGTGATAAAAGCGGATCAACAAATCGGTGACAGTGTGCTTGGGAGGTAGTATAATTAGAAACTTAAAGGAAGCATCGTACTCCGAGTAGGCCAACCTACCACCTAGACAAAGCAAGCCATCACGCATTATTGGGTGTAGTCGCGCCAGAGGACCTCGCAGTATTTCCCCCTTAGGAGACGCCGAGTCCCCAGCTATCTTTTCGAGTCGTGTTAGTTCCGCTCGATAAAATTCGAGCTGCGCGATTCGAATGACGTCGTACTCGGCCCTGTGAAGTTCCTTTAGAGTAATTAACCGAGCATGTTGCAGCACTCCACTGGTTCCACACCTACGAGCATTCAGGTACTGCTTGAATCGAGACAGCCACACAACAGTCCTTAACAACTTAACCCAGTCTGAATACTCTTGGATTAGAGTAGACAATGGTGTTTCCTTTGAGGTTGCGTAGACCTGAACAGTAGAATGCTTCAGTTCTGCATCTTCCGGCTCGCAACTAAGGCAGAATTCGGGCCAATCATCGTTCTCGCTCAACAGAAAATCTGGCCCGAGGAACCAGTTCTTTAAGGAGGCTAGAGATGTAGTACCTCTCGATAGGGGATCAGCAGGGTTGCAACCGGATTTGACGTGTTTGCATTGGCTGGGTGTGGACAATTCCTGGATGATTGTCAGTCGGTTGGCGACGAAGGTGCTAAACCATTTAGATTCATCATTTACGTAATATAAGACCGTGATAGAATCTGTCCAGAACCATACCTTTTCGAAAACTAACTGAGCCCTCTCGGTCACATCCTCATACAGCTTCGTTGCAAGCACGGCCGCCGACAAGTTCAACCGTGGGATTGATACAGCCTTAACAGGGGCTATTCTTGACTTAGCATATAACAATGAGCAGTATGCGATGTTCTCGGTGCGAAATCTAGCATAAGCAACCGCACCATATCCATTCTCTGAAGCATCACAAAGATGTGCAATTGTGGCCGCTCTTCAGGCCCAGTGAACCTACGAATGCACCGGGGTATCATCAAAACATTTAGAGCCTTCATATCACTTAACCACGCACCAGATTGTTTCGTATGCGCTAGTGATCGGGTCATCCCAGTACGCCTTGTCGCGACACATCATTTGAAGGAGTAACTTCGCGGGCATAATTAAAGGGGTAATAAAACCCAAGGGGTCATAAATGGACGATACCGCAGACAAGATGCCCCTTCTCGTTTTCGGCCTATCTGGTATTGCGAACTGATAAAGAAAGGCGTCCTCACGAGAATCCCAAGCAATCCCCAGTGTTTGCTTCACCGATCCAGATGCTTCAGCCAAAGGCTTGACTGACCCGGTGACCTCTGTAAAAGGAATCGCACTATACACCCCTTCGTGGCTGTTGAAACCATTTACACAACTTGAACCCTCCTTTGCTCAGCATCTCCCTGATCTGTGCCACAAATTGCGTCGCTTCTTCAACAGTTGGTAGTGAGATCAGAAGATCGTCGACGTAAAAGTTATGGTGTACTGCTGCGGCTACTTTCTCAATATAATGACATCCCCATTCGCTGGCTGTTCCACGCAAGGCAAAGTTGGCACAAAACGGTGATGAAGTGGCTCCAAATGGATGTGCCGTCATTTGATACTCGAGCACTTCCGAGCCAATCTCGTCATCCTTCCACCAAAGGAAACGTAGCGCACCTCCGTCACTCATGGGCACCTTCACCTGCATAAACACATCTTCAATGTCTGCAGAAACCGCTACCATCTCAACCCTAAAACGCAGTAGGACTCCAATTAGATCCGCGGTATTGTCTGTTCCTTGAAATAGTTGATCGTTTAGGGAAAGCCCTTTGTGCCTTGTGGCGCAATCAAACACCACTCTAAGTTTGTCCGGCTTCTTTGGATTACTCACTGCGTGGTGCGGTAAATACCATTTTGGTGCATAGCCTGGTTGTAAGTGCGCAGGAGGCACCAAAACTGTGTATCCTTTAGTCCAGCTTATTTTCAACGCCGCCGTGTACCTTTCGCGCAATGTTGGATGGTTTAGTAGTCGTCGACTCAAACAGTGCAATCTATGAAGAGCTGACCCGTAATTATTTGGAACAACTGCTTGGCAATTTCTCCAAGGTAGAGCTATTTCGAAGTGTCCCTTCACTAGTCGTATAGAAGTTTCAGCTATGGACAGTGCTGTCTTATCCTCTATGGAGAGGGATCGGGCGCTGGAGCCGACACCTTCGAACCCACCATCATACAAAATTTTAAGTTGTGCTTCTAGCGAATGATCATCCACTTGCACGCAGTTTACGGAAGCGCAATGCTGACCACTCATGTTCACAGGCCCCAACAATATCCAGCCAAGTAGGGTTTTCGCGGCAAACGGGTGTTTCCTACCACAAGTACGGCGTTCAATTTGCCAATGTGCTTCGGGTACATCTGCACCTATCACTGCTCGGACTCTGTTATCCGTCAGATCATCAAAGTGGATGTCCGATAAGTGTGGCCAGTGCTTTGCCAGCTGACCACAAGCGTTTCCCACTGATCGTAATGGCAAGCGCTTCAAGCGGTAGGCACGATCAACTGTGACGTAGTCTGCACTTCTCAACGCCGACAAGCAGGAAATTGGCCACACCTGCTTGCAAGGATGTAATACCACTTATTGTCTGCATCGTCAAAGATGTAGGGTCAACGTTTACGCCCGCCTCCTGCAAAAGGTCCTCCTGCACTAGCCTCACATCCGAACCAGTGTCTAACAAAGCATAAGTGTTAATTGACCTTAACGGGCCATCTAAACGCACTGGTACCACGCCCAGAGAGACCCTGTTGGGAGAGGTAGCGGCCGCATTACAAGTATTTGAGTAATCCTGGGGAGTAACAGGGGCTCTGTCGCGATGTAACAACGAGTGATGCCACCCCTTACACGTAGACAGGCTGCATCCTTTTTTGCTACGACAGCTTGAAGCTCGGTGACCCAACCCTAGACAGTTGTAGCATCCACCGGTTGTTCTGACAATTTCCCAACGAGCCGGGACAACCATAACTAAGAATTTCTCACACGATGCTACACTGTGTTCGCCGCAACAAACTAGACAAGCCGATCCATTGGCCTTCTCTGATACTGTGTAAAGGGAGAAGTTCCTAGTTTTTCCCTGATCAGCTAATCTTGACGGCTGTGCGGTAGTCTGGCTTCGTGATGTACTCGCGGTCGCTATTTGGCCGAATCTACTACGAGCTACTCTCGCCTCAGCAGCAACAAAGTTTCCCAAATCTCGAACTTCAACTTCTCCTCCGCGTTGAATTATAGCATCTGCCACCCTGGCCCATCGAGATTGCAAAGCATTGGGTAAACTACGAACCACTCGTTCAATGGTGGCTATAGAGTTCAAATCGGCCGTGAAATTCATCTGAGATAGAGCTAGATGGCAGTTTTCCATCTTCAGTGACAATTGCGACAAAGCCTCACAGTCGTCCCTAAGGGGCCTTAACCCAGTAAGCAAACCATCGATCAAGGAGCGAGCAATGACATGACTTTTGACCAAAAAGATTTTGAAGAATGCATCGAGCCCTGTTATAAGCCAACTCTGGTGGAAGTATCGTGCATTCACAAATTGCCTCCTTAGCACGCCCTCTGCAATAATACACTAGGTACAGCAACCGCTGGCCGCTTTCACTTACGCGACCCTCAACGAAGTATTCAAACTGTTTGATGAACCTCCAATAAGTCATCGGATTACCATCAAAATATTCTAACTCGACTCTCGGCAGATCTAGTGGCGGTTGACAAGCTCCCAAAAACGGGTGGTAATACGGCATAGGGGTAACTGGAGGTGGCACCGCTTCTTGACAGTCCTGCAAAAACTGACTCATACGTTCCTATCTGATTTCAGGCACATGACTTGAGGTGGCGAGATGTTCATGGATGTTCGCGCTCACTTCTATTTCTAACTGTAACTTAGCAATCTTCAGCTCAGTTTCGGCTTGCATTCTCTTAAGCTCCGCCAGCCTAACAGCAGAACGTGCACTAACCGAACTTCGAGCCTGATTACCCTTACAGGTATTATGGGATCCAGAACAAGAAACATTATCGTCAACAACAGGCAAATATTCAACTAGCCGGGATCCAATCGTGTTCTGTTCAAGAATCATAGACGTCTTCTTTCGTGTTTCCATTGCAAGTCCAAAAGGGTGACGTCTTCAAACAAAGGATTGATGAACACTGTAAGCTTCACAAAATTGTTTAGGATAGTTGGACAACGCGTAGGGCACCGATTCGCGGCCTCCGACAGGAGATCAATGAGCGACAAGGAGCGGAGTTGGTGTGTAGGCACCGGAGAAACAAGAAAGCCACAGTCGATGCTGAACTACGGTGCTATTATACAAAGTGTAAAAGATCAAAGTGACAACATGCTTCAACAATGTCCTCAACCAAAGACAAGTACAATCAGTTGGCCGTTACAAGAACAGGACGTCAATACGGTCGTCCAGTCAACAACATGTCCCAGCGCGGTTACATGACATGCGAGACATGCACCAGTGAGCCAATCAAGAAACCAACAGCCACTAGTCCAATCACATCAAGCAGGTTCAATGGGGGACACATTATGAAGACCTGAGGTTAGGGGCACATGTCAGCCGGATGGGTGGTGTGCCCGCCCCACAAATTCTCCGCTCTACCCTGACCTCAATCGTAACACGCAAATGGAACAAGTGCGAAGCAGTGATCGATAAAGTGGAGCATGCATCAAGGAAAGTAGCGAGACAGGTGGTGTCACCAATGTAAGGTGGGCATGGAAAACAAACGACTAAGGGTCATGCAGGGCGGTATACGTGGAACGTTCAAACAGAGTGAATTCAAGGGGAATTAGGGCAATAATGTGGGTCCAGGCGAAGGGTGATGGCTGTTGACAAAATGGACGTTACATGAAGAACCGGACAAATCTTCATACCCCTACACACTATACATCTGAAAGCTCCAGACAACAGAAAATTTGAACTTCTGCTCACCTGGACACACAACTAGACGACTATTCGCGATGTTCCTCTCCCCAACGGACCTCAACAATCCTGGACACCCCGATCACATTATCTGTCCAACTAACAGAGGAAATTAGGAGTCAGTTGTCCACGAATAACCGTATATGAAACCAATCGTCAAGCGGATTTGCCAATTAAAAATTAATGTTCAAACTGCTTTACGGCAGTGTTGCAGGACGTGGTGGGTTTTCGCCTGGCAAGCCTTCTCTCCATAAACAGACACAAACGTCTGCTTAACAATACTGCGACGTGGCAGATGTGATTCGCTACTGAATAAAGTCACTGCCCACAACTACATACTGGCATGTCGACTAGACTCATATTTCAATTTTTCCTGACACATGCAATGCCTTGACCGTTTCAACTGCAAACGACTGAACCCCAACTATCGTGATGATACCCAACCGCTTTTAAACCTGGATCATGCCTGATATGGTGTGTCTATGAATTTGAGAATACAATATTTATTTATTTGTTTCATGGGCAACTACTTTCGACGAAGCTCTGCAATTATAGGCGGCACGCTTGGAATAACTACACAAAGAATTAAATAATAGTTTTTTATTGCCAGTTCATGACGAACCTAGAAATAGTTGATTAAAGTAGTACAGATGCTGTGGTCAATATTTGTACGGGTATGCTACAAATTAACCAGTGCATACCGGAGTTAGGTTGTATGTCTCGCAGTATGCGTTTTGTTGTATTCACGTTGACTGAATTTGCTACTGTTGGATTGCGATTGTGGTTCTGTTTGGCTTATTCGTCAACATCGCAAGGTTGCAAGTAATATCTTTATAGTGGCTGATGTACATGAATAGGGTGGGTTTCACCAGCAATGCGGAAGGCAGTGACGATATGCGCAGCATTATAATCGCCACTTCACCTTGTTGTTAAACAAATACTCGTGGTCTTTTATGGGGAGAACGTTTGCCGAGCGGAAACCCCACACGTCCTGGAACACTGCCATTGAACCATTAACGGAAACAATATTAACCCGGATAACTCAGCTGACACCTGCATGATTTGTCTATGCACGAGAACTATATAAATGTGTCCTCTACTCCATTTCAAATACTGAATATGTGAGACGCCTGAGAATACCTCGTAGACTTCAAGATAAGCCACAGAGAAATTGCAGAAATTTCGAATTTCATTATAGCTGCTGTTGACCTAGTGCTTATAAATATAGTGCTATAGTACATCGTTCTTGTTGTATTACCGATGGTACTGAATAATATTGACCGCATACTTTGAAAGTACCATGCAGTTCTACTCCATGTTTGACGAGGGTAGCTTCGGTTGAAGCTTTGCGCTGTTCCGTTTTCTATAATTAATACATAAGTCATTTGAGTTCGCTGAAACCTGCTATATAGCTTGGTTTAAATTTCGGAAGGTAACGTATGAAAGTTCTTAAATATTCTCCATATATACTGCCATGCGCCACCGCGCCAATAATAATACCACGGTGCACAAATAAGGTCTGAAGAAGCTAACCTAAAATACGGTAGGCGCATACAATCTTCATCAACATGCCCGATAGGTAGATATAGAAAACAGCACGGCTACCAAACCACGGACAACAATTTTATAGTAAACATAATGCAGCCCAGTAAATGGTACGGAGGCCGTATTACTAGGGTTGTAGGCCACAAATGCTGCAATAATATGTTAAAAATCAACGCCTTACTGTTGGTATGGTAACGGTGAGTATGAAGTATATACTTTAACGGTCTCAGTCTTCATGCTGACCACAAGATTAGTGCATGTGTTTACCTGGTCCCTCTGAAGCCCTGAATCCAGCCATAGTCCAGAAATATACCTTTATTTATTGGTTTAGTTACTTGCTGATGACTTGAAGCTGTGGTATTTGTCGAGGTTCCTGAGGAATCTGAGGTATTACCTACGATTTGGATAGGCTTTGGAACTGGTTTACTCTTTGGCTTTTGCACATAAACCCGAAAGTTGCATTGTTCGTCTTACTGGTGTTTGTCCGCTCTAAAGAAACTTTGTCGTTGGTGTTAAACTCCTTTGTATTTCCAGTCAATAAGATCTAGGTGTCGTACACACTTCGTCTTCACACTGGAAGAACGCCCCAATTATGGGGATCCGTAGATTGTGGTTACTACACCGTTGCTTCGGAATCTTGACGGGCAACAGCTTCGCTAGACTCTTCAGTAAAATATAATAAAATGAAGCATTTTATTCTCGGCAAGTCGAAGTACGAATTAACACACATTATCGTGTTATCATAACAAAGTTGGAACAAACCTGTACAAGAATAACCATATGCATATCATAACCAGCAATGTAGGCATAGATGTGTGTATAACTGTGCATGGGTTAGCAAATGTCGCTTGCGTTTGTAAGCATGCCGTTGTATTTGTGACTGTTTGACAGCGTCTACTGCGTAGGAATAACCGATTGTTGTCAGTGGATTAGATGTACCTATCCATTTATCCAAGGTGTTTTGACCTCAGTTTGGGCGAGCCACATTCGCCAAGTCACAGCGCTGCTAAAC
>OX104065.1:21194399-21225798 GCA_944474145.2 Dicrocoelium dendriticum | reverse complement strand
CCCTGACCTCAATCGTAACACGCAAATGGAACAAGTGCGAAGCAGTGATCGATAAAGTGGAGCATGCATCAAGGAAAGTAGCGAGACAGGTGGTGTCACCAATGTAAGGTGGGCATGGAAAACAAACGACTAAGGGTCATGCAGGGCGGTATACGTGGAACGTTCAAACAGAGTGAATTCAAGGGGAATTAGGGCAATAATGTGGGTCCAGGCGAAGGGTGATGGCTGTTGACAAAATGGACGTTACATGAAGAACCGGACAAATCTTCATACCTCTACACACTATACATCTGAAAGCTCCAGACAACAGAAAATTTGAACTTCTGCTCACCTGGACACACAACTAGACGACTATTCGCGATGTTCCTCTCCCCAACGGACCTAAACTATCCTGGCGACCCCGATCACATTATCTGTTTAACTAACAGAGGAAATTAGGAGCCAGTTGTCCACGAATAACCGTATTTGAAACCAATCGTCAAGCGGCTTTGCCAGTTAAACATTAATGCTCAAACTGCTTTACGGCAGTGTTGCAGGACGTGCTGGGTTTTCGCCTGGCAAGACTTCTCTCTTTAAAAAGCCACAAACGGCTGTTTAACAATACTGCGACGTGGCAGATGTGACTCGCTACTGAAGAAAGTCACTGCCCGCAATTACATACGGGCATGTCGACTGGACTCATATTTCAACTCTTCCTGACACATGCAATGCCTTGACCGTTTCAACTGCAAACGACTGAACATGAACTATCGTGATGATACACAACCGCTTTTAAACCTGGATCATGCCTGATATGGTGTGTCTATGAATTTGAGAATAAACTATTTATTTATTTATTTCATGGGCAACTACTTCCGACGAAGCTCTGCAAATATAGGCGGCACGCTTGGGATAACTACACAAAGAATTAAATAATAGTTTTTTATTGCCAGTTCATGACGAACCTAGAAATAGTTGATTAAAGTAGTACAGATGCTGTGGTCAATATTTGAACGGGTATGCTACAAATTAACCAGTGCATACCGGAGTTAGGTTGTATGTATCGCAGTAAGCGTTTTGTTGTATTCACGTTGACTGAATTTGCTACTGTTGGATTGCGATTGTGGTTCTGTTTGGCTTATTCGTCAACATCGCAAGGTTGCAAGTAATATCTTTGTAGTGGCTGATGTACATGAATAGGGTGGGTTTCACCAGCAATGCGGAAGGCAGTGACGATATGCGCAGCATTATAACCGCCACTTCACCTTGTTGTTAAACAAATACTCGTGGTCTTTTATGAGGAGAACGTTTGCCGAGCGGAAACCCCACACGTCCTGGAACACTGCCATTGAACCATTAACGGAAACAATATTAACCCGGATAACTCAGCTGACACCTGCATGATTTGTCTATGCACGAGAACTATATAAATGTGTCCTCTACTCCATTTCAAATACTGAATATGTGAGACGCCTGAGAATACCTCGTAGACTTCAAGATAAGCCACAGAGAAATTGCAGAAATTTCGAATTTCATTATAGCTGCTGTTGACCTAGTGCTTATAAATATAGTGCTATATTACATCGTTCTTGTTGTATTACCGATGGTAATGAATAATATTGACCGCATACTTTAAAAGTACAATGCAGTTCTACTCCATCTCTGACGAGGGTAGCTTCGGTTGAAGCTTTGCGCTGTTCCGGTTTCTATAATTAATACATAAGTCATTTGAGTTCGCTGAAACCTTCTATATAGCTTGGTTTAAATTTCGGAAGGAAACGTATGAAAGTTCTTAAATATTCTCCATATATACTGCCATGCGCCACTGCGCCAATAATAATACCACGGTGCACAAATAAGGTCTGAAGAAGCTAACCTAAAATACGGTAGGCGCATACAATCTTCATCAACATGCCCAATAGGTAGATATAGAAAACAGCACGGCTACCAAACTACGGACAACAATTTTATAGTAAACATAATGCAGCCCAGTAAATGGTACGGAGGACGTATTACTTGTGTTGTAGGCCACAAATGCTGCAATAATATGCTAAAAATCAACGCCTTACTGTTGAAGTGGTAACGGTGAGTATGAAGTATATACTTTAACGGTCTCAGTCTTCATGCTGACCACAGGATTAGTGCATAGGTTTACCTGGTCCCTCTGAAGCCCTGAATCCAGCCATAGTCCAGAAATTTATCTTTATTTATTGGTTTACTTACTTGCTGATGACTTGAAGCTGTGGTATTTGTCGATGTTCCAGAGGAATCTGAGGTATTACGTACGATTTGGATAGGCTTTGGAACTGGTTTACTCTTTGGCTTTTGCACATAAACCCGAAAGTTGCATCGTCCGTCTTACTGGTGTTTGTCCGCTCTAAAGAAACTTTGTCGTTGGTGTTAAACTCCTTTGTATTTCCAGTCAATAAGATCTAGGTGTCGTACACACTTCGTCTTCAACTGGAAGAACGCCCCAATTATGTGGATCCGTAGTTTGTGGTTACTACACCGTTGCTCCGGAATCTTGACGGGCAACAGCTTCGCTAGACTCTTCAGTAAAATATAATAAAATGAACATTTTATTCTCGGCAAGTCGAAGCACGAATAAACATACATTATCGTGTTATCATAACAAAGTTGGAACAAACCTGTACAAGAATACCATATGCATATCATAACCAGCAATGTAGGCATAGATGTGTGTATAACTGTGCATGGGTTTAGCATTGTAGCTTGCGTTTGTAAGCGTGCCGTTGTATTTGTGACTGTTTGACAGCGTCTGCTGCGTAGGAATAACCGATTGTTGTCAGTGGATTAGATGTACCTATCTATTTATCCAAGGTGTTGTGACCTCGGTTTGGGGCGAGCCACATTCGCCAAGTCACAGCGCTGCTAAACGGACCTTTATGGCATTTAATAGGAGAACACTTGCCATCCGAAAACGCACCACGACATGAGACACTGTCGCCAACCTAGTTACTGGACTGCATTACCATCGAACTACCCAGCTGGCACCAAATTTAGGTTTTAAACAAAGCTAGGGTCATTGGCCTGTAAGCACAAAATCTTATCTACACAACAGTAGATTTTTGGCTTGTACTACCACTGCCTTGCGTGTCTGCAGTATGGGTTCTAGACTGGGTGTATAATGAGTAAACACGCAAGCAATTCTCCTGTTTGGAATTATGTGTATCCCAATATTCCTCCTGTCTGGCTCATAGTCCTACTGTCTGTGGGGGCATGCGCAGGTGTGGTTGCAACCTACAGGATAACGGCGCTTGCCATAGACGTTGTATTCTGAGGCGCACTGCGTTTGTTTTGGACGGCTTCTCATTATATGTGTTTTCACCCATTTCGTTTCACGGAATTCTAAAGCCATTTCATGTACGCTGTCTGTGTGTACGATTGCAAGTTTTACACCTCTGTCTTCCGTGCATTGTGTGACCGCAAACAGCATTGAGCTTCCCAAGCTACAAGCCACCGGACGACTGTCCTCACCCAATTCGACGAATGAGACCGCGCACAGTAAATAAATAAATGAAATACTCCCCGTAAACTGAAGGACACCTGCGAAGGCGCGCTCAACCATGCACACAAGCATAGCTTCTTTGGAGTAGTAAAACAATTCGTTTTACTGAAAGATATAACAGAAATGAAGTAGTCCATAAGAATGAGCATTTGGTCTGGTAATAGTCAGAACAAGAAACATGATGGCACCGGGGCGCGCAAAAATCATTCATAACTGTTGTGTCGAGATAAAAGTTGGGCGTGATTCCGCCATATTATAATCCATGAGCATAGGAGCGCAAACAAGGTTTTGGTGCAATCAATGACCTCTAAG
Organism: Dicrocoelium dendriticum; assembly: GCA_944474145.2. Lineage (NCBI taxonomy): Eukaryota > Metazoa > Platyhelminthes > Trematoda > Plagiorchiida > Dicrocoeliidae > Dicrocoelium > Dicrocoelium dendriticum. The sequence continues at coordinate 21,221,978 of OX104065.1, read as the reverse complement.
CAATTGGAGTGTTCGGTGCTCCATCATAGCATTATTCAAAGTAAAAGCAGCTGCGCAGTTTGTATGTAGAAGTAAGGAATGCGCAGAGTGAAATGTACAGCTGCGGCTTTATTCAGTGGCGAGTCACATTCGCCAAGTTGCAGTGTTCTTAAGCGGAGATTTGTGGCTTTTCTAGGGCGAACGCTTGCCAGACGAAAACCCATTCCGTCCTGGAACACTGCCGTGGCTTCCGTTGAACAGTAGCGCTAACCGACTATACATCGTTTTGGCACTCTATTATTCGCAGTCGGTTGACAGGCAAAATTCTTCCTTGGGTGAACGATTGGCTTGGTAGTGTACCGGCAGTAGTCGCTGCAACCGGTCACTGTCACGAAAGAGTTGCAGAGTCCAATGATAAAGGGTGCAGGTGAGTAAAAAGTTGTTATTAAAAGCTGGCTTTTCCGTTACTTACTTCTCTGGTTCGCAAATCATGTCAAGCTGTCCACGCGGGACTTGTCATGATAATGATGAGTACACTTGTTCCTTGTGGTTAAATACGTTCATGCCAGGAAAAATGCCACTGCGTTGTCCAGTGCGGGATCGTTACGGGTTTCTAACTCCGCAAAATGGAATCGGAATTCCTTTAAATATAAGTGAGTGTAATTGTCTCCAAGGTCATGTGAAAACTCGATGAAAGGCCAGCGGAAAGCCATTTGTGCGAAAGTAAAACTGTCCGTGGAATGACATCGGAAAGCTCCAGGTGAATGGAGGATCGGAGTGTACTTTCGGAAATTTGCGGCACCGAAACCAATATTTTGAATGCAGGTGAGAATGAGAAAAGCTTACCGAGGTAAGCACACCAGCATTGTTTGACTTTCGTTGCGGAACAGGCGATCATGTAGATATTTCAGGTGAGTGAATTGTGATACTGTGCGTATGAGGCGAGCTAAACCTATTTGTTTAGACCCCGTGAAAGTGGCGTCTCCGGAATAACGGCAGGCGCTCCATTTAGAACTATGAGTGGTTTCTTTATCTCCAGGAGAAATGGTTAATTGTTTAAGCCAGCTGGCTGTTGAGATGAGTCGGCCAGTCCCAGTGAATAACTCTTCTTGTTTCGGCTGATGAATCTGGAAATCTAGGGAAAACACGGGCAACGGACATGAGGCATCCAAACAGACAGGCAGCAGTAAATCAAGCAGCACTATCGAAAGACTGGTGCACGCAACTATGCCTTTGAAATCTTAAGACCTATGTAATTATGCGTAGTATACATGATTTGCAAGCGCGTTCTGTACATCATATCGCTGGTGTGGCTCAAAGTACAACTACTACGTAGGAAGAAGTTTCTGCGCGGACAGGCTGAAGAGACCGATACAACCAAGCGTGTTTACAGAACTGAGCGAATAATACGATTGTTGGAGAGGAACAGATAAACCGATGATGACAGCAGTCCGAATGCGAGGCACCATAGGTGAAACTACGGCGAACTAGTTTGACACCGAATGCCGGAGCAACCGTAAGTGAAGCAAAGTTCCGAGAGGAAAATGAAATTCAAAGAATCGGCAAGGAGCGGCTGAAAGCAGTTGGCAGTGTCATGAGTAATTTGTGAGAGTAATTCCGCTGAAACGCTCATGATTCCGCAGTCCAAAAGCTGCCAGAAGCTAGAAAAATGTGTCACAGAAGGCCAAAACTGCCGTGCATTGGGAGTCGTTATGCCACGTACGGTCACACTAACAGGCAAAGGTGAACATAAGATAAAGAGCAGAGGCAAAGGAAGAGTGGTAAGGTGAGCATACTATTAGAAGCACTAGTCAAGAAACACTTAGCCATGGCCCGAGTGCCACCATTAATCAGAAGCGTGGTCGGAGCGGAGGAGACCACACGCACGAGGATAACTTAGTTCGGCTTAATGAGTGTAAGCCGTGGAAAGAAAAATTTAGCGTAATAACAGAGAAGGCCATGGATGAGAGCTAAATAAAAGCAACAGGGTTCTAGACGCATGTGGAAGAGAGCGAAGTCGCTGCCAGACCATGGTCGGCAATGGCACGGACATCTGGGATAATAGGAGGGCAGAAAAACGTTCAGGTAAGATTAGAGTAGTCGGCCCTCTGAGATTGGATCGTACAATTGTGGTGAGAACAACTCTGGGGAGGGTCAGCGGAAATAGACAGGTTAAATATCAAAGAGGCTATACTATACGGGGTGATTTGGTCCGGCAAGCCCCTCGAAGTGAGGGAAACCGATCAGACAACACTAGCTTAATCGGTGCATTGAGATTGAGTCGTACAGATGAAATGGAAAGGAAATAGAGAGAATAGGCAGTAAAGGATACGAAAGACAGGGAGGAGGCTGGTTTGACATTGGATGAGTAAGTTCAGCAGATACTTGAGGTAATAAAAACAGCATTGACACTGCAGAGTCTAGACCGTTAACCTCCCGGTGGACTGGAAGAGGTCACATGGAAGCAGACTATTTAGAGAGGCTAGATTAAGGAAGAGCATTGTGATTTGGTTACCCGTTTGAAGAATTGACAACCGCGCAGCAAGGAGATAAAATTCTGGCTGAAAAAGATTTACTGCTAAAGTATGGAGAAGCCAAGGATGCTCTCGTACGATGGATAATGAATCGTTCAGCCTTCCGAACAATGGCCGGTAGTGGCACAGATTCTGAGAAAATTCGGTGAACAGCAACCGATCAGACAAGAGTGGATTAGTCGACACAGTGAGAATGAGTTATAAAACTAATTTTGGATGAAAATGGAGTGGTTCAAGAGGTTGACAGCTTAGAGATGGAAGTGTATATATTAATAGCTGGCTGTCAACGTAAGGGAGATATAGCTTTGTGCCTACAAAGCCTAGACCGTTTAGACCTTGCTGTTCTGGAAAAGGTCAAAGAAGCAGACCGGTCAGGTGAGACTGGGTTATTGCACGGTACTGATTTCGCAGTCCGAGTAAAAAAGAAATGAAAGTAGAAGGCCCATAAGGAGAGGAGAAGGTCCAGTTAGAAAGAAGATTTTATAGGGTGTGGAAAACTCGATGAGGCTCACTAGGTAATAGGGACAGAGCGTGCGGTCTTCCAAACAAATGCCGGTGACGTCACAGCAGTATGAGGGAACTCGGAGAGCAGGGGACTGAGCAGACGAGACTGGATTAGCCGGCATATTAAGGTGAGAAAATAAATAAAGAGTCAGCAGAGATGGACAGGTTTGGGATGGAAGAGGCTATATGAATATAAGGTACGCAAGATAGGCAGGCTCGCAATGTGAGAAAGGTAGTGGGTTGCTTACGCAGAGCCTAAAACTACATTCGATAAGCAGGAAGCAGTCAAGGAGGAGAATAGGGCAGGGCGTTGAGAGTTCGCTCTCCGGTTAAAGAAGGAATAAAGGCAGAACAAGCTAAGAGAACAGAGTCGAGAGTAAACCTTTACGGATATGAACTGCGACAGTTAAGGTGGCTCTCGAGGTAATGGTGGCAGTGCGTTCAATCTTTCGGACACTGGCCGGCAACTTCACAAAAGTCGGAGAGAAGGAGACCGCTCAGAAGAGACTAGATTAGTCGGCGCATTAATATTGAGTCTTACAGTTAATAAGGGAAGTTAATTGGAGGCAGTAAAATTGGACCGGTCGGAGATTGAAGCTGCTATATTAACGTAGGGTGAACAAGTTCATCATTCTGTCGAGGTGATAGAGACATTGCGTTGAAATTACAGAGATTAGGCAGTTAACATTCCGATGGTCTGGAAGAAGTCACAGAAGCAGAATGGTCAGAAGAGATTAGGCTGGGTTAGGGCACTGAGATTCGGCTGTCAGATTGAAGAGGGATAAAAGACAGACCGAAGCAAGGAAACGCCAGGATCGGGCTGGAAAAGGTCTACCGCTATAGTGGGGAGAAGTCAATGAGGCTTTCATGTGAACGGGTATCGAGCATTCAGTCTTCCGAACACTTGCCGGTAATATCACAGAGGTTGAAAAAAGTCCGTGAGCAGTAACCGCTCAGCCAAGACTGGAATAGGCAAAGCAATGCGCTTGAGTTATAAAGCTAATTTTAAAACACAAATGAAGTGGGTAAAGAGGTTGACAGCTTAGAGCTGGATGTGTCTACATTACTAAAGAGTGAACACGTCCAGCAGGCCGTAAACATGAGGGAGGGTTAGCACTGAGGCTACGGTGCGTAGGCCGTGTATATCGCGGTAGTTTGGAAGAAGACCAAGCAAAGCATACTGGTCAAATAAGACTAGGTTAGGGTAGAGCACTGAGAGCTGGTTGTCCGATTGATGAAGGATTGAAAGCAGTGCGTGCAGTCTTCAGTACAATGGCCGGTAATGTTACATTATTCCGAGAGCGGGAGACCGAGCAAGCACAAATGGATAAGTCCACACACTGAGATTGGGTCGTAGGGTTAACGTTGGAACACACATGGTGTGGGTCTGGAAATGGACAAATTAGGGAGGGAAGTGGCTATATTGAGGAAGCGTGAACCAGTCCAGCAGGCTGCCAAGTTGAGGAAGGCATGGCTTTGATTCCACTGATCCTCGACCGTTGGTATTTCGTAGCCTCAAAGAAGTCAAGGGGAAGCAGATTGCTCAGATTAGACTAGGGAAGGCCATTGTGAGCTGGCTCTCCGGCTGAGGGAGAAATAAAGACTGAACGTGGTACGGGGAAGACGGAGTCGTGATAGACTGGATTTATAGGCATGCAATGGGAAGTCAACTTGGCTCTTCAGGTAATGGGGACAGCGCGTTTGGTCGTCTGAACAATGGCCACCCTTATCACAATAGTCGGACGGAATGAGAAATCAGGCGAGACTGGATTAGTTGGCGCATTGGGATTGAGTCGTATAGTTCCCTTGGGAAGATAAGTGGAATGAGTCAGTAGGAATGGACAGGTCAGAGCTGGAAGTGGCGATATTAACATAGGAAGAACAAGTCCAACAGGCTGTTGATGTGAGGAAGACACTGCTTTTAATCGACCGAGCATAGACTGCTAACATTCTGGTAGCCTGGTAGTAGTCCAAGAGAAGTTGGCCGATAAGATGAGGTTAAATTATGGCAGGGCACTGGAAGTTGGCAGTCTGATTGAAGAAGGATTGAATACAGACGGCGCAGCTCAAAGAGAGAAAGCCATAGAATTTAGGTCTAAATACTAAAGGAGAGTATCAGCAGAATGAACGTGTAAGGGAAGCAAGGGGATATAATAACAAGGATGGATCATGGACAACAATACATTGCAGTTGAGGGTTACAGGGAGTTACGTCAACGGATCCTAGGTCATTTAGGTCTCAGTAGTCAGAGGTGGGTCAGAAAGCATGAGACCGTTCAGACGAGCCTGGATAAGCCAGCAAGATGGAGCTAGACCGCTAAATTAACTTGTGAATAACATTAATGAGTGTCATAAGAAAATAGACTTCCGGGACGAAAGTGCCTATATGAAAAGCCTGTTAGCATGACAAGGAAAGCTCTCGGGATGAGGGGAACGGCGTGGTTGGAATGTACAGCCTCCAGCGATAACGTCTCGGATGTCTGGGAGCAGTTAGAAACAGGAGACTTGTCAGCCGAGGATAGGTTAGAGCCAGGACCGAAGCGATATCCGTCCAATTGAAAAAGTAATACAAACTGACTGCGTAAAGGAAAATGCTCTATTGAGGAGAAGTGGAAAAGCTAGCCATATTCTCGGGGTGATGTGAGAAGACCGTTAATTCTGCCCATCCCTCATCATTAGGGTCACAGTGGTCGGAAGCAAAGAGACCACTGAGACGAGATTATAATATAAATAAATAAATAAATAAATGGTATATTCTCTGTAAAACGAGACACACCTCTAAAGGCATGATCAAATATCAGCTCAGAGTGAAAGCCGTAGAAAGTAGGTCAAAGTACTAAAGGAGAACATCGGCGTAATAGACATGTAAAGAAAGCAAGGGTATATAATAATAGGAATGAACCATGCCAAACAGTGCATTTCAGTTGAGGGTTCCAGGACGTAATATCATTTAGATCTCAAAAGTCCGAGGTGGGTAAACAAACGGGAGACCGTTAGGACGAGTCCGAATAAGCCAGCAACATGAAGCTAGGCCGCCAAATAAAAGTGGGGATAAAAGTACTGTGTGTCAGCAGAAAAGAAGCACCTTTGGACGAAAGTGACTATACAAAACGGTAGTTAGCCGGTCGAGCGAATTGGCGCAGGTTGAGAAGAACAGTGTTGGGACCTCAGAGCCAAGGTCTTTAATGTCTCGGTGTCTAGAAGAGATCAGAAAGCAGGAGGTTGGTCAGATGTGGCTACACTAGAGCCAGGCCCTAATGGTTGTCTGACCGATTAAAAACGTAATGCAAAGCGAGGGCGCGAAAAGCGAAGATTTGGGAAGAAGTGAAATAGTCTACAAAATCTCCAGGTGTTGTGAACAGATCTTTGGGTTTGTCGATGAATCAGCGGTAAAGTCTCAGTAGTCGGAAAGCAGGAGACCACTGGGACGAGACTGGGATATAGGCGCATAGCGAGAGAGTGGTACGTTGAGTACCACTTCAAAACGCAGACTATTTCGCGGTCGTCCGCAGACGGTAGCGGCCACATAAGGTATCACAGGATGCTCACCAGCATATTTTATGCGAGTCAACTGGTCAACATTGGACTGGTGTTAGGCGCTTCTCTTAAGCAATTGTTGCTAAAGTAAATAAATAAATAAATATTTATTCTCGACAACGCGAGGCACACCTTTACAGGCATGATCAAATTTAGCGAACATAGTGTGATCAAATTGTACAAAAGGACATGTTTGGCATAACAGTGTATGTAAGTACATGGGTGTATATACGTATGCAATTGTGTAGGAATGTAGCTTGTGGTTTTGAATGCGCCGCAGAATGCTTTACTGTTTGTTATCGTCAGACATGTGAGAGTAAGCGATCGATTTTCGTGGGTTGGATAGCATTTTCCGAATATCCACGGGCCAGTGACTTTAGTTTGTGGCGAGTCACATTCGCCACGTCGCTGTGTTGTTAAGCAGACATTTGTGGCTTTTTATAGGGAGAACGCTTGCCAGGCGAAAACCCACCACATCCTGGAACACTGCCGCCGAACTATTTGCTGGAACGGGTTAAACCCAACCACCCAGCTGGCACCACGAGGAGGTTGTTCTGCTAGCCAGCCCTACAAATGCGGCTTGCTGTCTTATGCAATTACCGTATTGTAATTAGCACTATGTTGTTGCCCTTTCCTGCCTGCTAAATAGATGTCTCTTCTGCTAGTTGTACATCAGATATTATGCGCTGTAAATAGACAAATAAATAAATGGTATATTCTCGGTTAAACGAGCAACACCTGCAAAGGCGTGGTCGAATATGCATACAAGTGTAGCATCGTTGGAAGAGTAAAACATTTCCTTCTAATGAAAGGTATAAACGAAAACATGTAGTCCATACGCGTGAGATCATTGTCAGACAATAGTCAGACCAAGTAACATGCTGTCAATGTGGCGCGCAAAAATCAGTCATAGCTGTTGCGTCAAGGTACAGGTTGGGGGTAATTTCGCCATGTAGTGATCCATGAGCACAGAAGCCCAAACAAGGTTTTGTTGCAATCAATGACCATTACGAAGTCGGGATGATCTGTGCTCCATCAGAAATTTCTTCATAGTGAAATCAGTTGCACAGGTTGGATGCAGAAGGCTGAGGACTGCATCAGAGTGAAATATTTAGCTGTGACTTTATTTTGTTGCGAGTCACATTCGCTACATTGCAGCGTTGTTAAGCAGACATGTGTGGCTTTTTATAGGGAGAACGCTTGCCAGGCAAAACCCACCACGTCCTGGAACACTGCCGTAGCTTCCGTTGAACAATAGTGCTAGTCATCTAAGCAACATATCCACCGATTTTGAACACTACTGTTAGCAGTCGGTTGACAGCCAAAATTCTTCCTTGGTTGGCCAAATGGCTCAGTAATGCTCCGGCAGTAGTCGCTGAAGCCGGTCAAGGATGTAAAAGGGTCGCAGTTTCAAATGAGAATGATGCAGGTGAGTAAACACATTGTTAATAGTGGCCGGCATTTCTATTATATTCCCGTCCGGCTGGCAAACCGTAACCAGCTGTCCACGCTGGGCATGTCATGCGGACGGTGAGTGCAGTTGCTTTTTGTGGCTGAATATGTCTAAACAGGCGAAAATGACATTCTCCGAAAAGTGTATTCGGAATTCCTGTAAATGTAAGTGTGATTTTCTCCATGGCTAGTGAAAACTCCATAGAAGGCCATCGGTAAAGCCACTTATACGAGCACAACGCTGTCCGTGAAATGACGTCAGAAAAGCTCCAGGTGACTGAAGAATCGGAACGCTTGAGGCAAGGCAGGTACTCACGCCAGAATTGTTTGTCTTCGGTTGTGGAACAGGGAATCCATGTAAATACATTATTCCAGGTGAGTAGATTGTTCTACTGTGAGTATGAGGCGAGCTAACCCTATTTGTTTAGACCCCGTTAAGGCAGCGTCTCCAGAATGGCAGAAAGAGCTCCATTTGAAACCACGTGTAGGTTTTTCATCTCCCGGAAAAAGGATCAAAGGTTTATACCAGCGGGCTATTGAGGATGGGTCGACCAGTCCCAGTGGATAAACCTTCTTGTTTTGGCAGATGTAACTGTGGATATCTCAGGTTACATATATTATTGTATAGTGTTCTTCGTTGGTATGTCCGTCACATAGGTTGGAGCTTTCTAACTGCCGATGGTTTTCGTTTCTTACAAAATGCTTTTGTTACTTATTTGATCACCCCTTTACAGATGTGTCTCGTTTTACAGAGTATATACCATTTATTTATTTATTTATTTATTTATACTTGCATGCAATGGCCAAAAGAAGTTTGTTCTAACAACAGCGCCTACCAACGCCGCTGATAGGTTTAGTATCTGTTTATTAAGTTTGGCGGTAAATCCATGCGTCTAATTGGTGGAGATAACATGGCTTAGATGAAGGAGTATTAGCTGAGACGGCACTATGAGACTAGATATCAGGACGAGGTTAGCAACCTGTATGCAAATCGAAAGATACCGATGGTAGAGTAAGGGCACAGGAATCGTTTATTAGAGCAGACGCCTCTCACCAAAACAAGACTACAGGGTGAAGGTTCTGCGAAGGCGTTTCACTGTGGCGGAGGAGCTGGCCAATTTTAGCTCGATCGTTTACTGGGGAGGGGTTCTGATAAGCTGCACAATGCACGCGTATGAGGTCATGAGCCCAGACAAAAAGCAAGTGTTTGGAAAGTTAACACGGTTGCTGATCGAGTTTGTGAGATGGCCACTAATGACAAAACACAGCTGATCGAAAAACGCAAATGATTTATTGCGCAATCTGTTGCTGTCGATGAAAGTATTGTTGATATGTTTGACACCGTATACCTCGCCACCTTGATCCGCGGTGTAGACAACACTTTTCATGTGAATGAAGAAATATTGCACACAAAATGCATGCATGGAACAGGAACAGGAACAGATCTTTTTAAGGACGTCTGCCCAAGAGTAACGGAATTAAACCCACCTTGAAATAAACTTGTTGGGCAAGCAACAGATGGACTCCGGCAACGTGCGGCGAACCAAATAGACAAGTTGGAAGGATGGGGATAAATAAACAAAAGATCCGTGCTTTTGAGTTGAGAACATATCATTGCATCTTACAACAAGGCATTTAGTGTAGTAGTCTTGAAACTATAACCTTTAATGAGCACTGTTACACAACCCGTCCATAGTAACAGAGCCAAAAGTTTAAAATTCCGTCTGTTTCAGCTTTTGCAGGAAAGCGATACAGAATTCGGAACCTACCGTATTATACAGAGGTACGACTGCCAAACCCTGATAAGTTCTCATGAAGGTTTCCAAACTGTTTTAGCAAACCTGTAGGATGATGCTGAGCAAGAGAAAAGACTACAGTTTCGCGGGATGAAATATGGAAATCTGAGCCGACGTTTCTCTCTGACATTACTGCTCATATCAACGATTTCAACCCGCAGCTTCAGGGACGAAACCAGTTGACCATTGATTTGCTCGGTTCAGTGAACGCAATTTAAGTGAAGCTGCCTTCATGGGATACGCAAAAGCAGCGATGTAACCTGTTTCGCCTTCTTTGTTACTTAGCAATGTCGAACAAAGTTAGCGCCAAAGTGTTCCAAAATACATACCGTGCTGAAAAATTGAGCTCATTTCGACCTGAGTTTGCACTGGGCTTTAGTGACTTCGAAGAAAAGAAAGTAATTGCGATCTGTTTCGCAACCCATTTTCATCGAACTGGAAACTACACACGCACATTTGCAGAGGGGGCTTATACATCTGCAAGCTAATGCGGAACTTAAAGCAAAGTACGACACTGTTGGGCCTGCACTGTTCATCCGGTTTACTCATGATGGCATGCCCGAGCTTCGCCGACATGTGACTCGGACGTTGGGTAGGTTTAGTATCACATGTCTGTGTGAATAGCCGTTATTTGCAATAAGGATCATTAAAATATCACACTGTAGGTGTCAAACAGATGAGCACCTTCAGCCCATCCTAAGACTCTCCATTACACTGAAACTTGCCCCAAACCAAAATGAGCGTGGCGCCAAGAAAATATAGCCAACATCCAGCACTGATCTATAGGCGTAAGGACTAAAATTAGTCTGCCTTATTTTGAGTATATTTCAACTTGTGTCGGTTTCAATTACTGTTATGGAATAACAAGGAGTTCGCTTTCCACTTTTCAAGGAACGTTCATGCTAAATGACTAGCTAACTTAGGCGTGACTGCCAACTTGACCCTTCGTGTCACTGAGTTTGACACCACCCTGCTAAATGGTTTGTTGTTCACAGGCATACCGTTACACTGTACTAACCGCGGTCCTATCAGTATAGGTCGGAAATACAGCTAACACACCGAGTCATCGACCGCTAGAATATACATCTAAAAATGCTTATCTGGGAATGTACTGTTACGGGGGAAAGGGCGACACCATGACAGTCTTAAGTGGCCACAATGAATATTCCCATTTCCTGAGTAACACCCATGTTCATACTTCGCTTCAAGTATTCGTATATTTTAGTTTGCATTCTTAATATCCCCTTATTGTGATTTGTAGCCCTCTTTTTATCTAGCTTACTTTAGTGGCTACCACAACCGCGACTACTAGTGCAGAAAACTTTAGGATAATTTGGGTGACTAGGGTCTTCTTCTGGTGGTTGCTTTTAGATTACTCAAACCCACAGAACACTTTACCTGTTTCTGCCGTAATGCTCCGCTAGAGAAAAAGCACTCACAGCATTCTCCTTTGTTGAATAATCACGCATGTGGGGTGCATAATGCAAGTTCTTGACTTGACTGGACTTGTTACTGCCGTACTTGAACCAGTATTAGTAAAATTAGTTTGCCCCATGATTATTAGTCAGATTATAGAAGGCCTCCTTACCAAAAGAACGTCTTGCGCGTTTTTTCAAAACTTTTGGTGCATTTGTGAGCTAAAATCGGATTCCGAGTTACCATAAACTTTACTAACAAGCAAATGATCATTCAGAAAATAGAGAGCGCATCCCGCTCACTGATAAATAAACAACTTATTTATCTTTTGTTCAATAGAACAACATTGGTTAAGTAAAATAAATCTAGTATATAAAGTAAGGTGCAGGTGGTTTAATGTTAGGGTCCAACTAACATAAGACCATGCGCTGTGGTTTGTTTTGCTGCACAAATTGCATTTAACTTTGTTGCCGCAGGTTTGCTTCAACTACTTTTTACCGTTGTAACATGGGTATTCTTCTAAGCAAGCATGACAAATCGGATAATAAAAAATCAACATTAAATGGTAATTCGATAACTACCTCCAGACAAATTTTTTCAAAAGAGGTTAAAGTCTTACTTTTGGGTATGTTACACTTATCACCAAGTTCCTATCGTTAATAATTTAGGACCTGGAGAATCGGGTAAAAGTACCATTGTAAAACAGATCAAGTAAGAGCTAAAACTCACCACTTCTTGCTTAAAGAATTATTCATCAAGCGGGTTTTACTGTGGAAGAATGTATGTGTTACAAACCGGTTGTTTATTGCAACATTATCCAAAGCATGATTGCAATAATAAAAGCGATGGGAAATCTATACATCGATTTCCAGTCAGATAAGCGGCAGGTATGCTAGAAACTTTGATGGTACATAAATATATTTTTATTGCTTTATCTCTGGCATTTCAAATCAACCTTTTCATACAAACCTGAGGTCCTCTAGGTCAGCAATTTTTCTGATTATTGTCCGATTCCCATCTGAAGGGCGTTCGAATAGAGTTCCGGTTAACATTTATAGAAGTAAATTAACATGTAGAACAGTTAGCTGTTATCTATGCAAGCAATGCAAATAACTTGAACGCATATTTATCAATAATTGTCTTGTTGCATACGCGCATAGTTTCCTCATGTCACTGATCGCCAAGATCACCATAAAATAACATCGTTATGAAATATTTAAAGGGAGATATTCGTATAAATGTAAGCGACTGATGAAGAAATTGTATGTGTTGTGTCATCGTAATAATATTTATAGGGTTCAACTGATGTTATGGGTACTTATCTTAAATACCTGTTATTCCATTTTAATCCGTGGTCCTACGGAAAGTGTTCGATAGTGCATGTGGTACGGCATTTATATAATAATGCGCAAAAACTTCGACTTAGAAGAATGCTTTGCAGCATTATAATGATATGGATAAGAATTTTTGTCGACTTCGTAAGATTTTTTAGTTTGCATTTAGTTCGGAATATATTACTGTGTAGTTGGACGGCCGAGTGTCCAATGGGAGTTATAGGTATACTCTATGAAAGTATGCATGCTACTTCCTGTGTACTGGCTAATGGGATGTTAATATTACAAAAGCATAATATTTGACATCAATGATCCATGCCGTATGCTTGAACTTCTTTTAGTTATCTTCAAACACAGTTTGAACATCCGAAGTAAAATGATTCATTGGTCAAAATTGCTTTCTTTAAAACTTGTCAAAATTCATATGTCTATCTACAATTCCAGATGGATATAATAACATGTTTCTTCTTTAATGCTGCAGTATAATATTTCTAAACTACATTTTTCTGCTGTGCTGAATCATTCTCTTAATGCTAGCGAGTGTATATTTGATCGTTGTATCAGTGTATTGTACAGGACAAGGGCCAATTGTCAGCTCCGTCGTTTTTGATTAACTGCGACGTTGAGGTAGTTGCTTATAAGGCGGTCCTCCTATGTGTGTTTTGTCCTATATTATGAATCGCAAAATCTTTCCGCAGTCATCCGGTGGCTATCTAGCATCCTATTTTACATCCACTCTCTGCACAATGGCAATTTTGCTGCACTGATTCAACCTTTATTAGATAAATTAATATAATGTCATCTAAATAAGCGTGGTGTTTTCTTTGCTTGTGCTACTTTAGTTGTAGTACCTTTCTTAAAGTTAGATACCTGATTTAAATTCCTTACACGGCCCATCCATCTGATTCCTTTAAACTGCTTCCTCATGTCGCCAATCTGAGGTGCAGGCTTGCTCGCATACAGGTGGAAATTAGTTTTATCGAATGGTATTCGGGTGCGTCTTTATCCACGAAGGATTTTAAAACTGTTACGTAGAAACAAGGTTAGGCTATCTGCAGCTAAACTTAGACAAGGCGCAGCTACCCAGTTGGAGACCGCGCGAGCCAGACTTTATGGCTTATTGGTATCCTATACCCACCTGTTGCCCGTAATTGTAAACTTTTCAGTCAGCTGTCTGATTATATACATCCGGTATTGTAAAGCCAAACTTGATCGTACCAAATTAAAGGAACTAGCACGGCTTGGAAAAGCATTGAGAAACAACCAAACTGAGGAGCCATGTTCTCGGGACCCCAGTTGGTATGTTGTGAATCTATCAAATGTGAACACCGATGCGCTACAGTTAGAAGCATTGTTTTTCGGGCTAGATTACAGTGCCCATAAACGATTGATAGGATTGTTCATTGAGGTTCAGTTTGAGAAGATTTTTGATCAGTTAAATGATCTTCAACCAACTAGTATCGAGAAGCTAAGGTGATTTAGAAACAAACTGACCGATAGTGCTTAGGAAGTAAACAACGCACCAATAAAAGAAGCGTGCGCGCTTACAACCACACACTTACGAGTATTACACGAATTGCACAATGAGAATGTTGTTGTAATGAAGCCGAATAACTGTTTAGGAGTGGTAATCTTAGACAAAGATGAATACGTCAAGAAGTTGAGCATCATAAGCAGGGCTACTAACAATTTTACACGACTGGAGAAGGCAGGAGATTTGACTGCATTCGAATCCCAAATCATTCGCTGCTTAAAAATGGTTCATCAGTATTACATGATCGACAACGTTACTTATAATAGTTTAAAGCCAAGTGGATCAAATACGTCACAGCTATATGGGCTTTCAAAAACGCACAAGAGCGGAGTGCTGCTCAGACCGATCCCCTCGATGACGAACGCACCCCAAGATAAATTAGCTCCTTGGTTGGTTAATGTGCTTTCTCCGCTAGAAGCTCAGTTTGATCGATATGGCCTCAATGACTCCTTCAAGCTTGTCGAAGAGCTCGATGAAATGAACATATATGATTAGATGATGTGTTTCTTAGATGTGGAGTCGATATTTACTAGCGTTCCTCCACACCAGACCGTTGACTACATCTGTGAATTAACAGAAAGTTGCGAATGTCCGTTGACGATTTCAGTTAAATTCTTAAGTGAATCCTTATTCCTACGCAAACAGAATGCCAATGTTTACTTCCAAAACATGCCGTATCACCAAATTGATGGGGTAGCCATGGGCAGCCATCTGCGTCCCATACTAGCGGATTTCTTCATACTGATGACAGAACGAAGCCTATCCGAAGAAACAGCGCCGGTACCATATTACAAACGTTACGTGGACGATAGCTTGGTGTTCAATTTAACAGCAATGCCGATCGCACAGCTAATGGCGCGCTTTAACACCTTGTAAGTCTATTTGAGGGTTGCTTGCGGTCGAAACACAGAACCGTCTTCCAGATTTAGGTGCTCTTATCAGCTTCAGGAAAAACGGACGTAAAAAGTGCTGTCTACCAAAAAACAACATGTGCTGGACAGTACCTGCAGTTTAGCAGCTTCACGTCAATGCGGTAGAAGAGAACGCTTGTGAAGTCCCTGTTTAGTTGCGCTAGATGAATATGTTCGTGCCATTGTCTAGTTGATGTACTAGAACTAATTACCAGCATGTTAATTGCTGATGGCTACCATTGAAAATTTATCCAGTAGCTTAGCAAAATTCGTAAAATGAAATTTGCTGTACCTACTGTGCCTAACTAAAAGGTATTCTTAGGGCTGCAGTTTAAGGTTGACACTCCTTCATTGAGGACCAGAAGACGGCTGGTATCCGCCACACAGTGCACTTTCTTTGCTGCCGAAGTTGTACGCCTTGACCGAACACATAAGCTACCGTTGCCTGCACTAAAGGACACTCAGCTTATTGGCGCCAACTCTCACTGCGTATATCAATTCCCTTGGAACTGAAGGGCTAATTACATAGGCAAAAGCAATAAAAGCACTGAGATTTCGAATAAAGGTGCATGTACCAAAATGCGTTTAATGCGGGCTTATTCAGCAAGCAAGCCCAACTCAGACTACGTGTGTACGCTGGCCTCCAGCATCTTTGATCGGCAGGCACTTATTGACATCGGTTCATCAAATTGAGGTCAACAAGGCATTAAAAATTCTGCTGCGCCATTCTAGTTCCCGGCTCCTCCGGTTTACTGTGGCTATTGCCATTAATCGGATTAAGTCAATGCTTTGTATTCAAAAATAATTACTAGTCAGCTTCAGGCTGCCCTGGTTGTATAAGAAGGACACCTCTTTTTATTCTCGTTCGTTTGTAGGTATGTCTGTACCCATAAACTGTTATACAAAACTACCGGTTATCGTTATCGGCACTGATGTGATGATACGAAATGCATGCATCCGCATACTCCGACTTCTAAATGAGGTATTGTCCCAGCCGTCGGCCAGCCAATGCTATCAAGGTGCACTGCGTACCGAATTTTTGCGGTCTTGTCCTAATGCCACTAAGCTTACGTAGCATAGGATCTCAGCAGCCATGCACGATGCAGGAGCATCTATTTGTGGCACTATCACTCGTCGCCGCACAAGTCACTAGATACCGGATTGGTCGGTGAACCAGTTGGAATATAGAAGAACTCTCCCGGCTTGTTCTGAACACAATGTGACAAGACGGGCTATTAGGCGCAAACTAAATCGGAGCCTACGTGCTGACAAGGAAGCATAGGGAACCAGTCGACTCAATAAATGAAGGAGAAATGCGCAATGGGCAATTACCGCAAGCTCTTCTAGCTAATCCTTACCACTGGTCCCAGAAAACCAGGCATCAATGAGACAATCAGAGACAGCGCGAGTGCACTGATACACAATAAAGTGGCGTATGGCTCCTTGGGCGGAGCACTTTTAAGATCACTTCAGCTGGCCTCTGCTCCTGGACCCCTTCCTACTCAGGTGTTGCAGGACGATCCATGGACGCTTCGTTTAGAGGTTTTGTCCGAAGCCGAGTTCCGAAACGCCATCATAGCTCACAATCGTTTTTGTGCCGCTGGCCAGGATTCCCTTCCATCTGCACTCTTCAAGAATGTAGGTGAGATTTTCTGCAAACCTTGACCACCTTATTCGTAGGTATCTGGAAGGAAAGGAGTGTCCCAGCTAATTGAAGTGCATCAATTATAGTAGCAACATACAAGAAGCGCAGTCGCACATACCGTTCTAACCAGAGGGGTATTAGCATAATGCCAGTTGTGACAAAATTACTGGCCGCGATTCGTGTCCATCGCCTCACCATGAAAGATAAACCTCTGATTAGGAAAGAGCAAGCCGGTTTCGGCCCATGCCGTGGCTTTATAGACCATATATTCACTTTGAGACAGGTGCTAGAGCAGCGCCACACATACCGCAGATCGACAATAGCTTTATTCCTCGATTCAAAGCAAGAGTAACATTCAGTCGGTTGATCGTTACTGTTCCACATACTTGCACGGTAAGGTGTTTCCATGACATCTGTGGACATCCTACATGCTCTATACTCGAACACTACAGGCTCCGTCAAGGTCCACGGTGATTTATCGGATAGCTTTCCGACCACTAGTGTCGCTCTTCAGAGTTGTCGTCTACCCCATTTCTCTTCAATTTCGTCGCGGATTCTATCATAAGTGAAACCCTTGCGGAATCTCAAGATGCAGGCGTTGAAGTGCTGCTTGGTGAAAAATTAGTTGATCTTGCTTATACAGAAGATATCGTCTTGATTTCGAAGAGGTTGCGGCGGCACAATCTACTGTGAATAGCCTGTCCAGAGTTGTTCCAGTATTTGGTATGCACTTAGCAACTATACAATGCAGTATTGCTGCAGAATCACCAGCAACGTTCTGACTACTTGACCCTTGTTAACGAGAAGCTTGAGGTGGTTGTTCATTTAATTTTAGCTTGGTAGCTGCACTAGCAACGATAACCGCATAGAAACTGACATCAGCTAAACCACCGCAAAGCCCAGAGCTGCCTTCTTGAACCTGCGGCATCTTTGGTGACAGAAGGGTATATTCCTCCGCCTGTAAGGCCGTGTATACAAGGCCACAGTGAGTGCCGTTCTGCTCTATGGTAGTGGGACGTGACCCTTCGGCCTTAAGATCTGAGGCGCTTTCAAGTCTTTGATCATCATTGTCTGCGAAGCAGCGCTTGTGCCGGATGGCACGAGCGTGTCCGCAACGATGGTGTGCGTAGGCGAGTGCCAGTTAGTGCTAATTATGCTAGCTCCCTAAAACAACAGATAGCACTGAATAAGTTGAGTTGGCTCGGGGCACGTGCTACGTATGCCTGGTCACTGCTTGCAAAGGAGGGCCTTGTTCGGTCAACCAGGTGTATGGTGGCGCAAGACTCGAGGTGGACATAGGTTGACTTGGCAGCGGAAAATGAATTCACTACTGTGCAAATTTGGTGCCGTTGGTCTGTCTTGTCTTCCTGGCTGGAGTCCACGTGACTCGCCTTGTGCTTGACTCGAGACTTTACAGGATATGGCTTGCAACCGACACCAGTGGCACGTCTGTTGCCGTTTCCTAATAGGATTTCCTGTTTAAAGTGTGTTTGGTGCTGAGTTATCTGCGGGGCAATGGCTGATTATGACGCGGAGCAGTGAATACTGCAAGTAGGCTGTCTCGCCGATGCCGCCTTATCTTTGCACGATAGCCAGGTGTTTGTGACTGTCTGTTGTCTACACAAGGTAAAGGCAGCTTTACACTGTATGTCTGCTTAGAGCATTAAGGTTTTCAGGTAAGTTTCTCTTCTCTCCCTCTTACTATTCTTTATTTCATAAGTCATCATGGTTGTATGGCAGAGGAGTATCAGTTCAATTGGCTGATGAAATACTGTCGATGATGCTGATGACAAGGATGATGATGAGGAGGACGTTGATGAGGATGATTGATGATGATGATGCATGGGTTCCGATAAAACGCTCGTAACTCTGACCACTAATTGCCTTTGAAGTAGAAAGTTGGTAATACAGCTTAAAAGAGGGTCACCCATCCGGTACTACTGGAGTTTGCAGAGTAGTACCCGATGATCTAGACGATCGGAAGCGTTTGAAGAATGCTGGCAGATCACATCATATCCTTCTCCAGCTTCAGCTGACTCGGTCCAAATAATACGTGCGATTAGAAATTTCGGCGGAAATCGCGCTGCTCAGGAGTGATTAGGTTAGTTTTTCAGATAACACATCAGTGCAGCGGAAGCTATGAATTCCATAAACTTGGAGATTATAGGATGAAGTGATACTGAGCGGTAGTTGAAAGAATCAATTCTGTTTCCAACTTTGTGTATCGGGATATTATTCCAGGCCTCCACAAACCAGGCACTTGCTTCTGGTTTAAGCAGGTCTAGGAAAGCCGAGCTAAAGATCCTGTCGGTTAGCTTGCTGCTCCTTCCAGTGCCTCTGGATGTACGGCATTGACACCCGTGGAGTTGTGCTTACGTAGAGACGTCAGCTTGTGCAATGCAGCCACCACGGTAAAATGCTGTGGGTTAGTCCTGACGAGGTGGCGACAGTGTAGGAAGATCGCTAGGTGGCAAGACCCTGTGAAACATTAAGGCATATCGCATTCGCGGCGTGTTTACTGATTCCACCGTCGTTCTTGTTAGGCCATTAGCCGTCTTGATTGGAGGAAATCCTTCTTCCACCTTTCGTAGGCTACTGACTTGCTTGTACAGCAGTTTGTGGTTTGCACTGAATTTTTTGCGACGATCTGCTGTTATGCGGCGTAGTCTTCTCTTAGCAGTTGATTGCAGTGGTTGCGTTCCGCTACGTAGTTTTCCCAAGTTTCTGGTACTGGAGCTTCTCTGTACACTTACCTTGCTGCGTTGCTTACTCACCTCCACCTTCGAGTTTTGCTCCTAAGGAAAGAAACTGAGATAATTGTTAACGACACTTATTTCTGAAGCCTTTGCAATCAGTTGACTGAATTTGTTGACGAACTCGAGTCAGGCGACCTCTGGGGGTTCTTCGGCAAGAAAGAACCAAATTGTAACCTGAGGACCCAGGCTAAGCAATTGTAGCTTGTGATGGTTTGCTCAGTCTCATGGTACTTATTTCGATATTCCGCATAGGGGACAAAGTTGTAACTGATGACTGCATGATCGCTGCGACCCAACGGGGGTCCAAAACCAACACATCAATCATATGCATCTGGTTGGTGAGCACAAACTCCAGCACATATGGCCTGTTACTTATACTTATTGAAGTGGGCAAAGCGATGTGATTGTAAAGGGGAACGGTGGTTACGAGATCTTGCAGATTGGTTTATCTCAATTTGCGGACGTACCGTACGAAGACAGGCGGGAACTATACACATTGGCTTATTGTCCATAGCAAGTCGACCTCATCATGACTTACCGAGGTTTACATCTAAGTAGGTTCCATATTTTGTGGTCGCTCACTTAGTTGCAAACACCATTACAAGCTTGTGGTTTCAGACCTGATGCAAGTTTTTTACTTGCTGGGCTTCAAACGGCGAGTTGCCTGCATGTGGAGCATTTTGCCCACCTCCAGTTCATGTGGTCTGCAGTAGTTAATCGGCCGGTCAACCCAGTCAAATCGTTAGACAGTGGCATAGATTAGGGTGATGTTGGACGCATGTACACTCTGATGGTCTCTCTGCTACCATCCAAACCTTCCGTGAATGATCCAGGCCTACTCACATGCTGCGCTTTGAAGCACTTAAATAACACATACTGTGCATGCCTTAGGCGCCCAAACGCAGCGACTGCATTTGTTCGGAAGAGATTACCACTCGCTTCTTCTTTTCTATGATAAAACCGGTGCTCGAGTATGGACCACCAGCTTATTAACTAATCATCAGTAGTGGTGTGCAAAGACTGCAACGGGTTTGGTATATAGCCGCCAGACTCATCCCCAAGTTACGAGGTATGTAGTACGGAGACTGATACACATTAATAGGGCTGTACACCAAATCAGGTGGTTAGTTCCGAGTGATCCTCATTATCACAACCTAGAGATAGCATCTGTTACTTCTCCAAGCTAAAGCCACTGTTGCACTTGTGCACACCAAGCTTCATTCCCTGCCACCGGTGCAAGTCTGTGGTACCGCAGAAAAGCTCTATGCTTCTCCATGCTTGGAGCGGTGGGTGGTGAAATTAAAACTATTTGCTCTAGAAATTAAACGAGGCAAAATTGATGGCGGAATTCAAACATTTACCAGACACCCCATTTGCAAATTTCTGATACAGGGATGGCGCTGCTCCTGAATATCCTACGGCACAGAAGTAACATGTCGCGCAATCGTGTATACCAGTGACATTTCTCAGCGTAAGTGCCCGATCCAATTACGACCGTGTGACACAAAGGTGCATATACTAGCACACTATTTTCACCAGCCAGTATTCAGCATATATTAGAAGCACACTGATTGCAACCGCTCAAATCACGGTTGCATGTAGGTTGGAAAGTGTAGAATTCCAAAAACGAGCATCCATTGACATCTTACATTTGAAAGCCTGAATTTGCTGTCAGCTACACGTTATTTTATAATAGTAGGTGAAAACTTGAAGAACGATCATGGTGTCGTCAGGTCGTAGATAGTTTTTATGTATAAACTTTTGAGGATATTTTGATAGTGTTGCACAGGTTTAAACTTCTACTTTCTCCCATAATGTGTAATTCAGTATTCCCCGTTCGTATAAGCGGTACGAAAACCACGGATTATGTAAATTTTAAACTTGTGAGCTTCACGGATTACTTCTGTCAGATTTCTGAATATCTGCTAGCTGAAACATCCATTATGTCATTTGTGCAAACTAATGACCATTTTATATCTGATGTGGTTGATGACAGGTCAAGATTAGCGTGAACGTTGTTAACAAAAAGGTTTTCTAAATTAAGATGTGACGTTCAGTGCATTAGGTATTGTGGTAAATCCGAAAGTAATCTGAGCTCTTCCTTTATCATTTAATCATATTTAAAGTTAGCTACAGAAGCCGATAGAAATAATTTACTTATCGTGCTTGCCGCCGTAATCCCCATATTATCCGATAAGGATAGCAATATAACAAGTACGCCAAGACGTTACAAGTAAAATTAGCAAGATTACCGGAATTCCTTAACTATCTCTATCTAATTCGGTGTCTCCCAAAACCGTACTGTAGGTATATAGCAACATGTAAGAGAACTATTGAGACTATTAAGCCACTGGAAAGTGTACCAGTGGTGGTTTATTGAAAGATTTTGGGTAGCAATGGTCAGTATTTTCCTGAAACACTTACCACGTTAACGGGCGTCCAGAAGTTACAACACATTCAAAATGTTTTTGGAACCAAATGGACATTACTCAGTTCTTATATTATTCTATAACAATGTATATTAGGAATACTATACGTGTTCACTAAGTCAATTATATTTATCGTGATACCCATTTACTTGATAAGACTAAATAAGGAATGTTATACAAAAATTTTAAGGCATTGTTAAAAAGTTTATCATCAAACCTTGTTTCATGTAGTGGTTCATTAATTTTAGGTCCAATTAGTTATGATGTAGAGAGGAGAATTCACAGGTAACAGTGAAAATCTAGTAGCTTTGTTCTGATACCCTTAAACATTACAAGTTTTTCTTGTACCTGTGTAGTAGATGGATCTAATTTGCTTATTATACTGCACTATATAGAAAAAATTGGACTACTAAGTCAAGTGTAGGCTTGAAAAAGAAATGAGCATTACAACGAGAAATGGCTTCATCCACGCGTCATTCAAATCACAGTTAACTCCGTATATACCAACTTTAAATCTTGTAAGGTATAGCATTATCAAAGATCCCAATTGTGATGTGACATTAGTATTGTTAACTGAAAAAGCTGTTAACGACTTTTATTATAATGCCCTTGATGCTGGAAGCCATAAGTGGATTAAGCGAGTAGTTTATTTCTATTCAGGTTAAGACGGTTTGTCTAAAACAATGGTGATTAAGCATAACAAATGTACTTAGAAACTTTTCATAAATGCCCCGGTTTGTTATTGTGCATTTACAAGATCGCAAACAATCACCTTGTCAATCTTATGTCTATACTTCTATTTATATATATACGTATATGTACGATTCGTTATTTTAGTTGTAAAGGCACAAACTACAAACTCCACTCACCCTCGGTTTTGTGGGGCGGGGAAGCTGACTGTGTACTGCGGTTGTTGTGTTAGTTTGTCTTTCGTTTAAACACAGGTCTAGCAGTATTAAAAAAAACCGAGTGCAAATAGATATATCAGTTTGAACCATATCTACATAGGCAACGCAAGCTTTATGTTTGAGGCAGAAGCTTCAATTTGCTGAATGAGTTGTTGTGAGCAAATTAGTCGTGCAGTACAATTAAATACATTAGTGAAAACGATATAATCTGTAATCCATATTGGTTTTCCACCATATTTTTAATCTTGAATAGTGATTAGTAGGCTAGTAATACTTTTATAGATATGCCTCAATATGCATTTTCTGGTTGAAAGTAATCGGTATCCTAATACTTAACTTTAGAGTATTTCTTCTAATGCACTAAACTGAATCCTAGGATAAAATGATGAATCCATTTGTCATACCGTGACTTCCATTTCCTCTGAACGATTCATACCAGATGCCGTAGAATCTCAGTTTCTGCGTGAGGTTACTACCACTGCGGTGCTTCCAAGTAAGGCTGTGCATACATAAAGCGCTTTTTCCCTTTTGTGTGCAAATTACCGCGAAGTAGTTTATTAAATATATTTACTTAACCGTAAATTGTCAGAAATAAAAAGGTAAGGGATTGCTTCTAGCTGTAGTTTTTATATCAGAAAGTTGAATTTTGAACAGATAGAAAGCGATAGTACTTAAAAGTTTCTAAGATCAGTTTATTGATCCAGTATTTGGCTCTCATGTTGCGCATTTGGATTAGACGTGTTACAAGGGCTACAAATATGATGAACCCGGTTGATCCATTTTGCGGTCGTGTTTTTAAGGATATATACTTGGTCTTAAAACGCTTTCTTTTGACCATGAAATACGCAGTAATTAAAAATATGTGAATTATTGGTCTAACTGAAGGATACATTTCATCCACATAGTCATTTCTTAGGACGTCCTGTGTGTCTTCGTCAACATGAATATGAAGCCGGTCATTCCACCTCTTGTTCATAGGCAACTTAACATGCATGAATTAGGAATTCAAACACTATCACAGTAAATATGATAACTTGATTAGGTTTACAACCTTATTAACTAAGCTTTAAGACGTTAGTTTAGCGGGATTTATTTCTTTGTGCTGCAATTTAGGCCGTCACTATGAGCTCATAAAAAACTGACCAAAGAAAGTGCCCAAACTGACACCCCAACCGCTGGCAGCTGATTAAACCTAGGCTGTCTCGGAGTAATACGGTTATAACCATAAAATTTAGCAACATCCGAATAAACTGATCTTATGGCGTCAAACATGAGCCATTAGACTCTGAGTTCCAGCCAGCTCAGGTTATCTCCACCTGATGATTCCAAACCTGGACGAAACCACGGTCGTTGGGTGCCAGTGTTGTGATGAGCAACACCATAATATTTCCATTTTACCTACGGTCCTTGTGATCGGAATGACCGAGGTCCACCTCAAGTGAATCGAAGTCACAATAGAGGTGGCTTGTAGCAACACAAATACACAGCGGATTCTCCAAGTCCAAATTTGAAATTGATCTTTCCTCTTATTCGATTCACTCACATGAACTTAAAACCTCAAATCCAATGTGTCATAATCGTGGACTTCATATGAAGAAAAGTTTGAACAAGTAAAGAGTTTCATTGAAAGCAAACACATAGCAGAAGACGGAAGACAACAAAACTACTTTTCGTTGATATACTATGATCTACTATTTGGAAAAGTGTTAAATTACTGGGCCTAAAACACACCTCTTCACTGCAAGCATCTAAGATGTTTACTATTAAATCCTTAAGATCGTGTTTCTGGAAGTTATTTGATTTCATTACGCTATTTTAAAACAAGTAACGCGGATCAGTTCAATGAGATGGTTAGGGTAATACAGTTAGTTTTAGCTTTGGCAATCTACTCAGTGAATCGTATTGATCGATAGGTAGCTGGAATGCTAGGACTGCAGATATTTCTGTGGTCATTGATGTTAATTTAGCAAGATTTTCCAACACAAATAATGCTAACAGTTCAACAACGTATGGGAAAAACAACGCAGTATCTTTCTCTGAGGCTGCTACCATGCTTGGAGTAAAGGTGATGGTCTGAAAGAAGTTCTTGCATACTTAGACTGCCTAACTTGAATGCTTTTGTCATGAGCATATGTTACCAGTAAGCTGCGTGGTATTGGCGCCACAATTTATCCGCACACACCTTAGCGATCATAATTTCGTTTTACACTTATAAGCAGAAGAAATGTAGTATTTTTGGCAGTTGTGGAGTCAGCAAATGCTGTGGTTTGGTCTCCAGCGAGGCTCCTACCAGTTTAAGTTTGATTTAAAGATAGGCAATCCCCCTGGGATTGCTAATCGCTTCGAAAACATCGAAACGTTCTGATTAATGGATATTTCTGTTTAGGTGGGCTAATAAAATACAGTGTATGGGGAAATAAGAACGCAAATAAATGAAGTAGCTTACGAAACATACTTCGAACATAACTTGTCCTCTTTGAATTCATCTTCGATGCAATGCTTTGATCTTGTATTTTGCTTGTTTTCACTTCAAACATACTGGTCATTTTTTAATGCCCGGTTTTCCATGTTTATCAAAGGAGGACGCACGATTGCTGTTTTTACGTGCAGTGATCAGAACGAATTTCAAAATTTATCCCCCGAAGTGTCTGGGGCCTTAACACAGTTTATGGCAAGATCGAGGAGTTCAAGAATGCTTCAATCGATCGGGAGAATATCAGTTAAATGACTCAGCAGAATAGTAAGATTATGCGAATATGAAGTACCAGCTGACTTACTTTTGATTATTCCGTAAAATCTTTTCCGTAATTTGTCTGTCGTGTTTATTTTAATTCGTATTTTATGGTGTCCCCGTCCTCCATTGAGAAAACCGTATAAAGAGCTTTAACCCAGTGCCGTTGTTCTATATCTACCTCAGAATGGGCTTCATCTTCTTCCATACATTCACCTTCATATTAGCTAGCTGAGTTCAGTTTGTTATTGTAAAAACTATAAAATGAGTTTTTAATACTGTTGTTCAAATGTTCTTGCGATTATGGACCCTCGGGTTCTTAGTCATCCATTTTCACAACTCACCGGGGGGGGCGGGGGATACACACCGCGTGCTACATTTAAGAGACAGATGTTGGCACGACTGTAACTAATTACCTGCCACGAAAGGCTTAATTTTAAACTACGTGTGTTATAATTCAACATAAAAGCTTCATCAACGAGTGCTTGGTGTATTATTCGTGACAAAGTGGGACGATAATCGCAACAAGTGAGATGTAACTAGGAGAATAATCAAGTTATTGTTCAAAGTGTTATTTCAGGTGACACATTAGGGATAGGAAGATCTCAGGTTTTTCACTGTATAATGTTAGAACACGTAAGTTCATGCTAGTGCTTAAGGGAAAGTTGGATTTTTATTCGCTCTCGGCCCCAAATCCGCCTGTTGATGGTCCCCATACTGGCCGGGCTTAGACAGCCAGCAAGACATTCGACAACACCACCCAATCCATTCCTTTTACTCAGCTGTTAGCTCAAGCAAATTACAATGCCTAAACAGTCAGCCTTTGGACTGTAGGTCTAAACCTTCTGCTTATTATCAAATCCGGTTCTTTGAACGTCCGACCCTACTGTACGGTTGTGAAACCTGGCCACTTAAAGCAGCGGACCTGAAGAGGTTAGTTACGTTCGACCACCGGTGCCTTCGCAATTTAGCTCACATCTGGTGGGAACACCGCGTGAGCAACGAGCGTGTTCGACGCCTTGTTTACGGCACAGGAAAAGGAAATGAACCGCTCAGCACCGTTATTTCACGCACCAGGCTCCGATGGCTCGGCCACGTGTTACGCATGCCAGCCCACCGACTCTCGCGACGTGCGTTGTTTGCGCGCCGGGGTGTGGATGGAAGAAGAGGAGGGTGGCCAAGCGATGACTTGGTCGAGAGGAATGAAGGCCCTCACTTCGAAGCTGGCCTCGGTTGGAGCGTCTCGGCTCTCTGGTTGGGGTCCGAAAGACGATGAACACGTTTGGCTGGATACACTTGCTGATATGGCTAGGAGCCGACCTCAGTGGCGTTCGTGCTGTGAGTTTCTTTGTCCCACCCCATCCCTCTTAGCCTCCCACTCCAACCACGATCTCACTATTTAGCTTTATATACTTCTGCAT
The DNA here is from genome assembly GCA_944474145.2 of Dicrocoelium dendriticum. NCBI lineage: Eukaryota > Metazoa > Platyhelminthes > Trematoda > Plagiorchiida > Dicrocoeliidae > Dicrocoelium > Dicrocoelium dendriticum. The sequence continues at coordinate 21,195,092 of OX104065.1, read as the reverse complement.
ATCAATTTTTTTTGATGCACAGTAGCCGGCTGGTAGCTTACCTGAATGATGCCCATCTGTTACCGGTAGCTCAGCCGGCTTGCACCAGTTGTATTTTTTCGCCTTTTTCTTATATGTATTGCGAACACTGTAGTTTAGGTGTTTCCCACCTCTAGCTGACCGTGTATAATGACGATAATGATACATCCTACACGTGTGTTTCTGTTGCTACCGAATCACTTAGTAAACGCACTGTACTCAAGCTGTTCATCCGTGGCCATGACAAGCGCATTTTGGCATGTGTACACATTTGCACCAGTCTTAGTTATCTCATTTTATGGACGCACAATTGGTCATCCTATCTTTGGGAAGTAAGTCTCCAAATGCACCGGCGTCGAAAGCAACATTTATTTCATCTGCGTTTAATGTCCTTCGGGTGGCCTCTGAAGATCCTTCTTTTAAAGTGAACCCATTACCGTCCCCAGTTCCAGTCAGTTTTATCCCGTGGATGTCAGTTTATAGTCTTTAGCTACTGACTTCTCACCAGCCATCTCTGGTGCCTCCTGGTATTTTTACCTGCTTCCGTGCGATCTTTTAATTCTCTTCCCCTATACACATGGCCTTTTCTGTGAAAAGATGATAAGGCGGCTCGAGCATATACATGCTTTGGTGACCTAAACTATATTGTAATGTGTCGAACAGTTTATTGAATAT
>OX104065.1:21147910-21193899 GCA_944474145.2 Dicrocoelium dendriticum | reverse complement strand
CCCATGATTATTAGTCAGATATAGAAGGCCCTCCTTACCAACAGAACGTCTTGCGCGTTTTCTCAAAACTTTTGGTGCATTTGTGAGCTAAAATCGGATTCCGAGTTACCATAAACTTTACTAACAAGCAATGATCATTCAGAAAATAGAGAGCGCATCCCGCTCACTGATAAATAACACAACTTATTTATCTTTTGTTCAATAGAACAATATTGGTTAGGTAAAATACAATCTAGTATATAAAGTAAGGTGCAGGTGGTTTAATGTTAGGGTCTAACTAACATAAGACCATGCGCTGTGGTTTGTTTTGCTGCACAAATTGCATTTAACTTTGTTGCCGCAGGTTTGCTTCAACTACTTTTTACCGTTGTAACATGGGTTATTCTTCTAAGCAAGCATGACAAATCGGATAATAAAAAATCAACATTAAATGGTAATTCGATAACTACCTCCAGACAAATTTTTTCAAAAGAGGTTAAAGTCTTACTTTTTGGGTATGTTACACTTATCACCAAGTTCCTATCGTTAATAATTTTAGGACCTGGAGAATCGGGTAAAAGTACCATTGTAAAACAGATCAAGTAAGAGCTAAAACTCACACTTCTTGCTTAAAGAATTATTCATCAAGCGGGTTTTACTGTGGAAGAATGTATGTGTTACAAAACCGGTTGTTTATTGCAACATTATCCAAAGCATGATTGCAATAATAAAGCGATGGGAAATCTATACATCGATTTCCAGTCAGATAAGCGGCAGGTATGCTAGAAACTTTGATGGTACATAAATATATTTTTATTGCTTTATCTCTGGCATTCAAATCAACCTTTTCATACAAACCTGAGGTCCTCCTAGGTCAGCAATTTTTCTGATTATTGTCCGATTCCCATCTGAAGGGCGTTTCGAATAGAGTTCCGGTTAACATTTATAGAAGTAAATTAACATGTAGAACAGTTAGCTGTTATCTATGCAAGCAATGCAAATAACTTGAACGCATATTTATCAATAATTGTCTTGTTGCATACGCGCATAGTTTCCTCATGTCACTGATCGCCAAGATCACCATAAAATAACATCGTTATGAAATATTTAAAGGGAGATATGCGTATAAAATGTAAGCGACTGATGAAGAAATTGTATGTGTTGTGTCATCGTAATAATATTTATAGGGTTCAACTGATGTTATGGGTACTTATCTTAAATACCTGTTATTCCATTTTAATCCGTGGTCCCTACGGAAAGTGTTCGATAGTGCATGTGGTACGGCATTTATATAATAATGCGCAAAAACTTTGACTTAGAAGAATGCTTTGCAGCATTATAATGATATGGATAAGAATTTTTGTCGACTTCGTAAGATTTTTTTAGTTTGCATTTAGTTCGGAATATATTACTGTGTAGTTTGACGGCCGAGTGTCCAATGGGAGTTATAGGTATACTCTATGAAAGTATGCATGCTACTTCCTGTGTACTGGCTAATGGGATGTTAATATTACAAAAGCATAATATTTGACATCAATGATCCATGCCGTATGCTTGAACTTCTTTAGTTATCTTCAAACACCTGTTTGAACATCCGAAGTCAAATGATTCATTGGTCAAAAATGCTTTCTTTAAAAACTTGTCAAAATTCATATGTCTATCTACAATTCCAGAAGGATATAATAACATGTTTCTTCTTTAATGCTGCAGTATAATATTTCTAAACTACATTTTTTCTGCTGTGCTGAATCATTCTCTTAATGCTAGCGAGTGTATATTTGATCGTTGTATCAGTGTATTGTACAGGACAAGGGCCCATTGTCAGCTCCGTCGTTTTAGATTAACTGCGACGTTTGAGGTAGTTGCTTATAAGGCGGTCCTCCTATGTGTGTTTTGTCCTTATATTATGAATCGCAAAAATCTTTCCGCAGTCATCCGGTCGGCTATCTAGCAGCCTATTTTACATCCACTCTCTGCACAATGGCAATTTTGCTGCACTGATTCAACCTTTATTAGATAAATTAATATAATGTCATCTAAATAAGCATGGTGTTTTCTTTGCTTGTGCTACTTTAGTTGTAGTCCCTTTCTTAAAGTTAAATACCTGATTCAAATTCCTTACACGGCCAATCCATCTGATTCCATTAAACTGCTTCCTCATGTCGCCAATATGAGATGCAGGCTTGCTTGCATACAGGTGGAAAGTAGTTTTGTCGGATTGTATTCGGGTGCGTCTTTATCCACGAAGGATTTTAAAACTGTTACGTAGAAACAAGGTTAGGCTATCTGCAGCTAAACTTAGACGAGGCGCAGCTACCCAGTTGGAGACCGCGCGAGCCAGACTTTATGGCTTATTGGAATCCTATACCCACCTGTTGCCCGTAATTGTAAACTTTTCAGTCAGCTGTCTGATTAACTACATCCAGTATTGTGTAGCCAAACTTGAGCTTACCAAATTAAAGGAACTAGCACGGCTTGGAAAGCATTGAAAAACAACCAAACTGAGGAGCCATGTTCTCGGGACCCCAGTTAGTATGTTGTGAATCCATCAAATGTGAACACCGATGCACTACAGTTAGAAGCATTGTTTTTCGGGCTAGATTACAGGGCCCATAAACGATTGATAGGATTGTTCATTGAGGTTCAGTTTGAGAAGTTTTTGGATCAGTTGAATGATCTTCAACCAACTAGTATCAAGAAGCTAAGATGATTTAGAAACAAACTAACCGATGGTGCCTAGGAAGTATACAACGCGCCAATAAAAGCAGCGTGCGCGCTTACAAACACACACCTACGAGTGTTACACGAATTGCACAATGAGCATGTTGTTGTACTGAAGCCGGATAACTGTTTAGGAGTGGTAATCTTAGACAAAGATGAATACGTCGAGAAGTTGAGCATCATACTCAGGGCCACTAACAATTTTACACGACTGGAGAAGGCAGGAGATTTGACTGCATTCGAATCCCAAATCATTCGCTGCTTAAAAATGGTTCATCAGTATTACATGATCGACAACGTTACTTATAATAGTTTAAAGCCAAGTGGATCAAATACGTCACAGCTATATGGGCTTTCAAAAACGCACAAGAGCGGAGTGCTGCTCAGACCGATCCCCTCGATGACGAACGCACCCCAAGATAAATTAGCTCCTTGGTTGGTTAATGTGCTTTCTCCGCTAAAAGCTCAGTTTGATCGATATGGCCTCAATGACTCCTTCAAGCTTGTCGAAGAGCTCGATGAAATGAACATATATGATTAGATGATGTGTTCCTTAGATGTGGAATCGATATTTACTAACGTTCCTTCACACCAGACCGTTGACTTCATCTGTGAATTAACAGAAAGTTGCAAATGTCCGTTGACGATTTCAGTTAAATTCTTAAGTGAATCCTTGCTTCTATGCAAACAGAATGCCAATGTTCACTTCCGAAACATGCCGTATCACCAAATTGATGGGGTAGCCATGGGCAGCCATCTGCGTCCCATACTAGCGGATTTCTTTATACTGATGACAGAACGAAGCCTATCCAAAGAAACAGCGCCGGTACCATATTACAAACGTTACGTGGACGATAGCTTGGTGTTCAATTTAACAGCAATGCAGATCGCACAGCTAGTGGCGCGCTTTAACACCTTGTATGTCAATTTGAGGGTTGCTTGCGGTCGAAACACAGAACCGTCTTCCAGATTTAGGTGTTCTTATCAGCTTCAGGAAAAACGGACGTTAAAAGTGCTGTTTACCAAAAAACAACATGTGCTGGACAGTACCTGCAGTTTAGCAGCTTTACGTCAATGCGGTAGAAGAGAACGCTTGTGAAGTCCCTGTTTAGTCGCGCTAGATGAATATGTTCGTGCCATTGTCTAGTTGATGTACTAGAACTAATTACCAGCATGTTAATTGCTGATGGCTACCCTTGAAAATTTATCCAGTAGCTTAGCAAAATCCGTAAAATGAAATTTGCTGTACCTACTCTGCCTAACTAAAAGGTATTCTTAGGGCTGCAGTTTAAGGTTGACACTCCTTCATTGAGGACCAGAAGACGTCTGGTATCCGCCACACAGTGCACTTTCTGTGCTGCCGAAGTTGTACGCCTTGACCGAACACATAAGCTACCGTTGCCTGCACTAAAGGACACTCAGCTTATTGGCGCCAACTCTCACTGCGTATATCAATTCCCTTGGAACTGAAGGGCTAATTACATAGGCAAAAGCAATAAAAGCACTGAGATTTCGAATAAAGGTGCATGTACCAAAATGCGTTTAATGCGGGCTTATTCAGCAAGCAAGCCCAACTCAGACTACTTGTGTACGCTGGCCTCCAGCATCTTTGATCGGCAGGCACTTATTGACATCGGTTCATCAAATTGAGGTCAACAAGGCATTAAAAATTCTGCTGCGCCATTCTAGTTCCCGGCTCCTCCGGTTTACTGTGGCTATTGCCATTAATCGGATTAAGTCAATGCTTTGTTTTAAAAACAATTACTAGTCAGCTTCAGGCTGCCCTGGTTGTATAAGAAGGACACCTCTTTTTATTCTCGTTCGTTTGTAGGTATGTCTGTACTCATAAACTGTTATACAAAACTACTGGTTATCGTTATCGGCACTGATGTGATGATACGAAATGCATGCATCCGCATACTCCGACTTCTAAATGAGGTATTGTCCCAGCCGTCGGCCAGCCAATGCTATCAAGGTGCACTGCGTACCGAATTTTCGCGGTCTTGTCCTAATGCCACTATGCTTACGTAGCATAGGATCTCAGCAGCCATGCACGATGCAGGAGCATCTATTTGTGGCACTATCACTCGTCGCCGCACAAGTCACTAGATACCGGATTGGTCGGTGAACCAGTTGGAATATAGAAGAACTCTCCCGGCTTGTTCTGAACACAATGTGACAAGACGGGCTATTAGGCGCAAACTAAATCGGAGCCTACGTGCTGACAAGGAAGCATAGGGAACCAGTCGACTCAATAAATGAAGGAGAAATGCGCAATGGGCAATTACCGCAAGCTCTTCTAGCTAATCCTTACCACTGGTCCCAGAAAACCAGGCATTAATGAGACAATCAGAGACAGCGCGAGTGCACTGATACACAATAAAGTGGCGTATGGCTCCTTGGTCGGAACACTTTCAAGATCACTTCAGCTGGCCTCTGCTCCCGGACTCCTTCCTACTCAGGTGTTGCAGGACGATCCATGGACGCTTCGGTTAGAGGTTTTGTCCGAAGCCGAGTTCCGAAACGCCATCATAGCTCACAATCGTTTTTGTGCCGCTGGCCAGGATTCCCTTCCATCTGCACTCTTCAAGAATGTAGGTGAGATTTTCTGCAAACCTTGACCACCTTATTCGTAGGTATCTGGAAGGAAAGGAGTGTCCCAGCTAATTGAAGTGCATCAATTATAGTAGCAACATACAAGAAGCGCAGTCGCACATACCGTTCTAACCAGAGGGGTATTAGCATAATGCCAGTTGTGACAAAATTACTGGCCGCGATTCGTGTCCATCGCCTCACTATGAAAGGTAAACCTCTGATTAGGAAAGAGCAGGCCGGTTTCGGCCCATGCCGTGGCTGTATAGGCCATATATTCACTTTGAGACAGGTGCTAGAGCAGCGCCACACATACCGCAGATCGACAATAGCTGTATTCCTCGATTTAAAGCAAGAGTACCATTCAGTCGGTTGATCGTTACTGTTCCACATACTTGCCCGGTAAGGTGTTTTCATGATATCTGTGGACATCCTACATGCTCTGTACTCGAACACTACGGGCCCCGTCAAGGTCCACGGTGATTTATCGGATAGCTTTCCGACCACTAGTGTCGTTCGTCAGAGTTGTCGTCTAACTCATTTCTCTTCAATTTCGTCGCGGATTCTATCATAAGTGAAACCCTTGCGGAATCTCAAGGTGCAGGCGTTGAAGTGCTGCTTGGTGAAAAATTAGTTGATCTTGCTTATACAGAAGATATCGACTTGATTTCGAAGAGGTTGCGGCGGCACAATCTACTCTGAATAGCCTGTCCAGAGTTGTTCCAGTATTTGGTATGCACGTAGCAACTATACAGTGCAGTATTGCTGCAGAATCACTAGAAACGTTCTGACTGCTTGACCCTTGTTAACGAGAAGCCTGAGGTGGTTGTTCATTTAATTTTAGCTTAGAAGCTGCACCAGCAACGATAACCGCATAGAAACTGACATCAGCTAAACCATCGCAAAGCCCAGAGCTGCCTACTTGAACCTGCGGCATCTTTGGTGACAGAAGGGTATATCCCTCCGCCTGTAAGGCCGTGTATACAAGGCCACAGTGAGCGCCGTTCTGCTCTATGGTAGTGGGACGTGACCCTTCGGTCTGAAGATCTGAGGCGCTTTCAAGTCTTTGATCATCATTGTCGGCGAAGCAGCGCTTGTGTCGGATGGCACGAGCGTGTCCGCAACGATGATGTGCGTAGGCGAGTGCTAGTTAGTGCTAATTATGCTAGCTCCCTAAAACAACAGATAGCACTGAATAAGTTGAGTTGGCTCGGGCACTGCTACGTATGCCTGGTCACTGCTTGCAAAGGAGGGCCTTGTTCGGTCAACCAAGTGTATGGTGGCGCAAGGCTCGAGGTGGACAGAGGTGGACTTGGCAGCGGGAAATGAATTCACTACTGTGCAAATTTGGTGCCGTTGGTCCGTCTTGTCTTCCTGGCTGGAGTCCACGTGACTCGACCTTGTGCTTGACTCGAGACTTTACAGGACATGGCTTGCAACCGACACCAGTGGCACGTCAGTTGCCGTTTCCTAATAGGATTTCCTGTTTAAAGTGTGTTTGGTGCTGAGTTATCTGCGGGGCAATGGCTGATTATGACGCGGAGCAGTGAATACCGCAAGTAGGCTGTCTCGCCAATGCCGCCTTATCTTTGCACGATAGCCAGGTGTTTGTGACTGTCTGTTGTCTACACAAGGTAAAGGCAGCTTTACACTGTATGTATGCTTAGAGCATTAAGGTTTTCAGGTAAGTTTCCCGTCTCTCCCTCTTACTATTCTTTATTTCATAGGTCATCATTGTTGTATGGCAGAGGAGTATCAGTTCAAATGGCTGATGTAATACTGTCGATGATGATGATGATGAGGAGGACGTTGATGAGGATGATTGATGATGATGATGCATGGGTTCCGATAAAGTGCTCGTAACTCTGACCACTAATTGCCTTTGAAGTAGAAAGTTGGTAATACAGCTTAAAAGAGGGTCACCGATCCGGTACTACTAGAGCTTGCAGAGTAGTACCCGATGATTTAGACGATCGGAAGCTTTTGGAGAATGCTGGCAGATCACATCTTATCCTTCTCCAGCTTCAGCTGACTCGATCCAACTAATACGTGCGATTAGAAATTTCGTTGTGCATGACCGCTGTCGGCGGAAATCGCGCTGCTCAGGAGTGATGAGGTTAGTTTTTCAGATATCACATCAGTGCAACGGAAGCTATGAATTCCATAAACTTGGAGATTATAGGATGAAGTGATACTGAGCGGTAGTTGGAAGAATCAATTCTGTTTCCAACTTTGTGTATCGGGATATTATTCCAGGCCTTCACAAACCGGGCACTTGCTTCTGGTTTAAGCAGGTCTAGAAAAGCAGAGCTAAAGCTCCTGTAGGTTAGCTTGCTGCGCCTTCCAGTGCCTCTGGATGTAGTTCATTGACACCCGTGGAGTTGTGCTTACGTAGAGACGTCAGCTTGTGCAATACAGCCACCACGGTAAAATGCTGTGGGTTAGTCCTGACGAGGTGGCGACAGTGTAGGAAGATCGCTAGGTGGCAAGACCCTGTGAAACATTAAGGCATATTGCATTCGCGGCGTGTTTACTGCTTCCATTGTCGTTCTTGTTAAGCCATTAGCCGTCTTGCTTAAAGGAAATCCTTGTTTCACCTTTCGTAGGCTACTGACTTGCTTGTACAGCAGTTTGTGGTTTGCACTGAAATTTTTGCGACGATCTGCTGTTATGCGGCGTAGTCTTATCTTAGCAGTTGATTGCAGTGGTTGCGTTCCGCTACGTAGTTTTCCCAAGTTTCTGGTGCTGGAGCTTCTCTGTACACTTACTATGCTGCGTTGCGTACTCACCACCACCTTAGAGTTTTTCTCCAAAGGAAAGAAACTGAGATAATTGTTAACGACACTTATTTCTGAAGCCTTTGCAATCAGTTGACTGAATTTGTTGACGAACTCGAGGCAGGCGACTTCTGGAGGTTCTTCGGCAAGAAAGAACCAAATTGTAGCCTGACGACCCAGGCTGAGCAATTGTAGCTTGTGATGGTTTGCTCAGTCTCATGGTACTTATTTCGATATTCCGCATAGGGGACAAAGTTGTAACTGATGATTGCATGATCTTTGCGACCCAACGGGGGTCCAAAACCAACACATCAATCATATGCATCTGGCTGGTAAGCACAAACTCCAGCACATATGGCCTGTTACTTATACTTATTGAAGTGGGCAAAGCGATGTGATTGTAAAGGGGAACGGTGGTTACGAGATCTTGCAGATTGGCTTATCTCAATTTGCGGACGTACCGTACGAAGACAGGCGGGAACTATATACATTGGCTTATTGTCCATAGCAAGTCGACCTCATCATGACTTACCGAGGTTTACATCTAAGTAGGTTCCATATTTGTGGTCGCTCACTTAATTGCTAACACCATTACAAGCTTGTGGTTTCAGACCTGATGCAAGTTTTTTACTCGCTGGGCTTCAAACGGCGAGTTGCCTGCATGTGGAGCATTTTGCCCACCTCCAGTTCATGTGGTCTGCAGTAGTTAATCGGCCGGTCAACCCAGTCAAATCGTTAGACACTGGCATAGATTAGGGTGGTGTTTGACGCACGTACACTCTGATGGTCTCTCTGCTACCATCCAAACCTTCTGTGAATGATCCAGGCGTACTCACATACTGCTCTTTGAAGTACTTAAATAACACGTACAAGCTATTTAGTAACATACTGTGCATGCCTTAGTCGATCAAACGCAGCTACTGCATTTGTTCGGTAGAGATTACCACTCGCTTCTTCTTTTCTATGATAAAACCGGTGCTCGAGTATGGACCACCAGCTTATTAACTAATCATCAGTAGTGGTGTGCAAAGACTGCAACGGGTTTGGTATATAGCCGCCAGACTCATCCCCAAGTTACGAGGTATGTAGTACGGAGACTGATACACCTTAATAGGGCTGTACACCAACTCAGGTGGTAACTTCCGAGTGATCCTCATTATCACAACCTAGAGATAGTATCTGTTACTACTCCAAGCTAATGCCACTGTTGCACTTGTGCACACCAAGCTTCATTCCCGGCCACCGGTGCAAGTCTGTGGTACCGCAAAAAAGCTCTATGCTTCTCTATGCTTGGAGCGGCGGGTGGTGAAATTAAAACTATTTGATCTAGAAATTAAACGAGGCAAAATCGATGGCGGAATTCAAACATTTACCAGACACCCCATTTGCAAATTTCTGATACAGGGATGGCGCTGCAACCGAATATCCTACGGCACAGAAGTAACATGTCGCGCAATCGTGTATACCAGTGACATTTCTCAGCGTAAGTGCCCGATCCAACTACGACCGTGTGACACAAATGTGCATATACTAGCACACTATTTTCACCATCCAGTATTCAGCATATATTAGAAGCACACTGATTGCAACCGCTCAAATCACGGTTGCATGTAGGTTGGAAAGTGTAGAATTCCAAAAACGAGCATCCATTGACATCTTACATTGGAAAGCCTGAATTTGCTGTCAGCTACACGTTATTTTATAATAGTGCGTGCAAACTTAAAGAACGATCATGGTGTCGTCAGGTCGTAGATAGTTTTTATGTATAAACTTTTGAGGATATTTTGATAGTGTTGCACAGGTTTAAACTTCTACTTTCTCCCATAATATGTTATTCAGTATTCCCCGTTCGTATAAGCGGTACGAAAACCACGGAGTATGTAAATTTTAAACTTGTGAGCTTCACGGATTCCTTCTGTCAGATTTCTGAATATTTGCTAGCTGAAACATCCATTATGTCATTTGTGCAAACTAATGACCATTTTATATCTGATGTGGTTGATGACAGGTCAAGATTAGCGTGAACGTTGTTAATAAAAAGGTTTTCTAGATTAAGATGTGACGTTCAGTGCATTAGGTACCGTGGTAAATCCGAAAGTAATCCGAGCTCTTCCTTTATCATTTAATCATATTTAAAGTTAGCTACAGAAGCCGATAGAAATAATTTACTTATCGTGCTTGCCGCCGTAATTCCCATATTATCCGATAAGGATAGCAATATAACAAGTACGCCAAGACGTTACAAGTAAAATTAGCAAGATTACCGGAATTCCTTAACTATCTCTATCTAATTCGGTGTCTCCCAAAACCGTACTGTAGGTATATAGCAACATGTAAGAGAACTATTGAGACTATTAAGCCACTGGAAAGTGTACCAGTGGTGGTTTATTGAAAGATTTTGGGTAGCAATGGTCAGTATTTTCCTGAAACACTTACCACGTTAACGGGCGTCCAGAAGTTACAACACATTCAAAATGTTATTGGAACCAAATGGATATTACTCAGTTCTTATATTATTCTATAACAATGTATATTAGGAATACTACACGTGTTCACTAAATCAATTATATTTATCGTGATACCCATTTACTTGATAAGACTAAGTAAGGAATGTTATACAAAACATTGTAAGGCATTGTTAAAAAGTTTATCATCAAACCTTGTTTCATGTAGTGGTTCATTAATTTTAGGTCCAATTAGTTATGATGTAGAGAGAGAATTCACAGGTAACAGTGATAAATCTAGTAGCTTTGTTCTGATACCCTTAAACATTACAAGTTTTCTTGTACCTGTGTAGATGGATCTAATTTGCTTATTATACTGCACTATATAGAAAAATTGGACTACTAAGTCAAGTGAAGGCTTGAAAAGGAATGAGCATTACAACGAGAAATGGCGTCATCCACGCGTCATTCAAATCACAGTTACTCCGTTATACCACTTTAAATCTTGTAAGGTATACATTATCAAAGATCCAATTGTGATGTGACATTAGTATTGTTAACTGAAAAAGCTTTTAACGATTTTATTTAATGCCCTTGATGCTGAAGCCAAGTGGATTAAGGCGAGTAGTTTATTTCTATTCAGCTTAGACGGTTTGTCTAAACAATGGTTGATTAAGCATAACAAATGTACTTAGAAACTTTTCATAAATGCCCCGGTTTGGTATTGTGCATTTACAAATCGCAAACAATCACCTTGGTCAATCTTATGTTATACTTCTATTTATATATATACGTATATGTACATTCGTTATTTTAATGTAAGGACAACTACAACTCCACTCACCTCAGTTTTGTGGGGCGGGGAGCTGATGTGTACTGCGGTTGTTTGTGTTAGGTTGTCTTTCGTTAAACACAGGTCATGCAGTATTAAAAAAACCGAGTGCAAATATATCAGTTTGAACCATATCTACATAGGCAACGCAAGCTTTATGTTTGAGGCAGAAGCTTCAAGTTGCTGAATGAGTTGTTGTGAGCAAATTAGTCTTGCAGTACAGTTAAATACATTAGTGAAAACGATATAATCTGTAATCCATGTTGGTTTTCCACCATATTTTTAATCTTGAATAGTGATTAGTAGGCTAGTAATACTTTATAGAACGCTCAATATGCATTTCTGGTTGAAAGTAATCAGTATCCTAATACTTAACTTTAGAGTATTTCTTCTAATGCACTAAACTGAATCCTAGGATAAAATGATGAAACCATTTGTCATACCGTGACTTCCATTTCCTCTGAACAATTCATATCAGATGCCGTAGAATCTCAGTTTCTGCATGAGATTACTACCTCTGCGGTGCTTCCGAGTAAGGCTGTGCATACATAAAGCGCTTTTTCCCTTTTGTGTGCAAATTACCGCGAAGTAGTTTATTAAATATATTTACTTAACCGTAAATTGTCAGAAATGAAAAGGTAAGGGATTGCTTCTAGCTATAGTTTTTATATCAGAAAGTTGAATTTTGAACAGATAGAAAGCGATAGTACTTAAAACGTTTCTAAGATCAGTTATTGATCACTATTGGCTCTCATGTTGCGCATTTGGATTAGACCTATTACAAGGTCTACAAATATGATGAACCCGGTTGATCCATTTTGCGAGCGTGTTTTTAAGGATATATACTTGGTCCTAAAACGCTTTCTTTTGACCATGAAATACGCAGTAATCAAAAATATGTGAATTATGGTCTAACTGAAGGATACATTTCATCCACATAGTCATTCTTGGACGTGCTGTTGTCTTCCTCAACGTGAATATGAAGCCGCCCATTCCACTTGTTCATAGGCAACCTAACCGTGGATGAATTAGGAATTCAACACCATCACCAGTAAATATGATAACTTATTAGGTTTACAACCTTATTAACTAATCTTTAAACCGTTAGTTTAGCGGGATTTATTTCTTTGTGCTGCAATTTAGGCCGTCACTATGAGCTCATAAAAAACTGACCAAAGAAAGTGCCCAAACTGACACCCCAACCGCTGGCAGCTGATTAAACCTAGGCTGTCTCGGAGTAATACGGTTATAACCGTATAGCAACATCCGAATAAACTGATCTTATGGCGTCAACCATGAGCCATTCGACTCTGTGTTCCAGCCAGCTCAGGTTATCTCCACCTGATGATTCCAAACCTGGACGAAACCACCGTCGTTGGGTGCCAGTGTTGTGCTGAGCAACACCATAATATTTCCATTTTACCTACGGTCCTTGTGATCGAAATGACCGAGGTCCACCTCAAGTGAATCGAAGTCACAATAGAGGTGGCTTGTAGCAACCCATGTACACAGCGGATACTCCAAGTCCAAATTTGAAATTGATCTTTTCTCTTATTCCATTCACTTACATGAACTTAAAACCTCAAATCTAATGTGTCATAGCCGTGGACCTCATTTGAAGAAGAGTTTGAACAAATAAAGAATTTCATTGAAAACGAAGACATAGCAGAAGACGGAAGACAACAAAACTACTTTTCATTGATGCACTATGATCTACTATTCGGAAAAGTGTTAAATCACTGGGCCTAAAACACACCTCTTCACTGCAAGCATCTAAGATGTTTACTATTAAATCCTTAAGATCGTGTTTCTGGAAGTTATTTGATTTCATTACGCTATTTTAAAACAAGTAACGCGGATCAGTTCAATGAGATGGTTAGGGTAATACAGTTAGTTTTAGCTTTGGCAATCTACTCAGTGAATCGTATTGATCGATAGGTAGCTGGAATGCTAGGACTGCAGATATTTCTGTGGTCATTGATGTTAATTTAGCAAGATTTTCCAACACAAATAATGCTAACAGTTCAACAACGTATGGGAAAAACAACGCAGTATCTTTCTCTGAGGCTGCTACCATGGTTTGAGTAAAGGTGATGGTCTGAGAGAAGTTCTTGCATACTTAGACTGCCTAACTTGAATGCTTTTGTCATGAGCATATGTTACCAGTAAGCTGCGTGGTTCTGGCGCCACAATTTACCACACACACACATTACGATCATAATTTCGTTTTACACTTAAAAGCAGAAGAAATGTAGTATTTTGGCAGTTGTGGAGTCAGCAAATGCTGTGTTTGACTCCAGCGTGGCTCCACCAGTTTAAGTTTGATTTAAAGATAGGCAATCCCCTTGGGTTGCTAATCGCTTCGAAAACATCAAAGGTTCAGATTAATGGATATTTCTGTTTAGGTGGGCTAATAAAATACAGTGTATGGGGAAAGAGGAACGCAAATAAATGAAGTGGCTTACGAACATACTTCGACATAACTTGTCTCTTTTAATTCCTCTTCGATGCAATGCTTTGATCTTGTATTTTGCTTGTTTTACTTCAAACATACTGGTCATTTTTTCATGCCCGGTCTTCCATCTTTATCACAGGAGGACGCACGATTGCTGTTTACGTGCAGCGATCAGAACGAATTCCAAAATTTATCCCCCGAAGTGTCTGGGGCCTTAGCACGTTTATGGCAAGATCAAGGAGTTCGAGAATGCTTCAATCGATCGGGAGAATATCAGTTAAATGACTCAGCAGAATAGTAAGATTTATGCGCATACGAAGTAACAGCTGACTTACTCTTTAATTATTCGGTAAAATCTTTTCCGTAAATTGGCTGTCGTGGTTGCTTTAATTCTTATTTTATGATGTCCCCGTCTCAACTGAGAAAAGTATAGGGGCTTTAACCAGTGCAATTTTCTATATCTACGACAGAATGGGTTCTCCTTCTTCATACATTCACTTCAATTGGTTACTGAATTCAGTTTTATTGTAAAACTATAAAATGAGTTTAACTGTTGTTCAAATGTCTTGAGATTATGGCTCGGTCCTTAGTCTCCATTCTCACAACTCACCGCGGCTAATGCGCGTGCTGCATTTGGAGACAGATGTTGCACGACTGTAACTAATTACTTGCCACGAACCGCTTAATTTTAAACTACGTGTGTTACAATTTAACATAAAAGCTTCATCGACGAGTGCTTGATGTATTATTCGTGACAAAGTGGGACGATAATCGCGACAACTGAAATGTAACTAGGAGAATAATCAAGTTATTGTTCAAAGTGTTATTTCAAGTGACACATTAGGGATAAGAAGATCTCAAGTTTTGCACTGTATGATGTTAGAACACGTAAGTCCATGCTGGTGCTTAAGGGAAAGTTGGATTTTTATTCTCTCTCGGCCCCAATTCCGCCTGTTGATGGTCCTTATACTGGCCGGGCTTAGACAGCCAGCAAGACATTCGACAACACCACCCAATCCATTCCTTTTACTCAGCTGTTAGCTCAAGCAAATTACAATGCCTAAACAATCAGCCTTTGGACTGTAGGTCTAAACCTTCTGCCTATTATCAAATCCGGCTCTTTGAACGACCGACCTTACTGTACGGTTGTGAAACCTGGTCCCTTAAAGCAGCGGACCTGGAGAGGTTAGTTACGTTCGACCACCGGTGCCTTCGCAATTTAGCTCACATCTGGTGGGAACACCGCGTGAACAACGAGCGTGTTTGACGTCGTGTTTACGGCACAGGAAAAGGAAATGAACCACTCAGCACCGTTATTTCACGCACCAGGCTCCGATGACTAGGCCACGTCTTACGCATGCCAGCCCACCGACTCTTGCGATGTGCGTTGTTTGCGCGCCGGGGGTGTGGATGGAAGAAGAGGAGGGGTGGCCAAGCGATGATTTGGTCGAGAGGAATGAAGGCCCTCACTTCGAATCTGGTCTCGGTTGGAGCGTCTCGGCTCTCTGGTTGGGTTCCGAAAGACGATGAACGCGCTTGGCTGGATACACCTGCTGATATGGCAAGAAGCCGACCTCAGTGGCGTTTGTGCCGTGAGTTTCTTTGTCCCACCCCAACCCTCTTAGCCTCCCATTCCAACCACGATCTCACTATTTAGCTTTATATACTTCAGCATAGCAATTTTTTTGATACACAGTAGCCGGCTGGTACCTTATCTGAATGATGACCATCCGTTACCGGTAGCTAAGCCGACTTGCACCAGTTGCATTTTTTCGCCTTTTTCTTATATGTATTGCGACCCTGTAGTTTAGGTGTTTCCCACCTCTAGCTAACGTGTATAATGACGATAATGATCCATCTTACACGTGTGTTTTGCTGCTACCGAATCACTTAGTAAAGCACTGTACTCAAGCTCGTTCATCGGTGGCCAAGACAAGCGCATTTTGGCCTGTGTACACATATGCACAATCCTAGTATCTCATTTTGTGGACACAGTTGGTCATTCTGTCTTTGGCAGTAAGTCACTCATATGCACCGGCGTCGAAAGCAACATTTATCTCATCTGCGTTTAATGTCCTCCGGGTGGCCTCTGAAGATCCTTCTTTAAAGTGAACCTATACTGCCTTAATCCACTCCGTTGTATCCCGTGGATGTCAGTTTATAGCCTTTGGCTACTGACTTCTCACCAGCCATCTCTGGTGCCTCCTGGTATTTTTACCTGCTTCCGTGCGATCTTTTAATTATCTTCCTCTGTACACACGGTCTATTCTGTAAAACGATGATAAGACGGCTCGAGCATATACATGCTTTTGTGACCTAAACTATATTGTAATGTGTCGAACAGTTTATTGAATATCATCGTCTTAACTTGGCTAGTCTGAGGACTGCCAGTGGACGGATCAGGGGAAGAGACCGAACATAAAACAACCACTACCCCACCAATCGCAAGGACTTTCCTCTGATGACCTCGTACAATGAACTACCTGGGATAGGACCACCCCTCTCCGCTATTGGCCTGTATGCTTGCATTCAATTTTGGTTTTACACTGCAGTTATCCGGCAGCGCATTTACTCGACAGACGCTAAAACGGACCACGTACTTATCTTTTGTAATAGTAGTAGTTACCCCAGCCATCCCACGACACTAGTCAACCACATGCTTTTTATCCATAATAATTTTATAATATGTTACTTGAAATGACGTTTTGACTTGTAACTTGATTACCCTCAAGCCTATTATCATCCCAGTTGGCCATAAATGCTACGCAATGATTCAATTGTCCTTGACGAAGCTTTTGTGTCAAAACGGTGAGTTTGGTTTTTTCCAAGCCCCACTGAAATCACGGATGTTCGATCGGTTCGTAGTATATAGCAATATGCTGGGTTCTGTTCTATCTTCCAGCTATTTTAATTCACTGCATCGAATCAGTGCAGAGGACTACGTTCCGACGCTTCAGGATGTCTTAAGAACGAGAACCAAAACCACTGGCATAGCAGAAATGCGTTTTACTTACAAAAGTTTGAACTTCAGGTAGGTTGGGAATGTTTCTTTCTGCATGTTTTCCCCTTTTTAGCATGCTTTAAGTTGTCGGGCATATTAAAGCCCGGGAATGTACCCCAGAGTTAAACTAATGAGTTTGTAGGGAAGAATCCGCGCCAGCTCCAGTTAGTGCACTAGAATTCAATGCATAACAGTGGGACAGTAACTAGAAATAACCGATGCTTCGCAACTGATGAATGAAGTTATCATAGTATGTCTTTTGATATATTATTAATGAGTCGAGTTCGCAACTACTATGGCACTGTTGCATTAAGCAATATTTTCTAGTACTGATTGCAATTATGTTTACACTTTAAAAGCTAATAAAAACGGTATTCCATTAGTTAGCATATTCCGAGAACCTTATGATTCAAATAACTGCTTACTTTTGAACCATTGTTCACTGTTATTACAAATAATCAAGCCGCTTATTAGCTTTGAGGCAACATCGTAAGATTTGTGGAATCTTATAGTCCGACGTCACTGGAAACTACGACCGCACTCTTAAAATGATGTCTTCTTTAGGCCTTCATTAGTGTCCTCAATACATATTAGTTGAGGGTGTGAAGCACACTTCAGCTAATGTGGCACAATACAAAAAGATGTGATATCAAATAGTATAGAATAGAAAAAGTAAAGAATAATATACCGCCAAATATCACATCACGCACCATCCTTAGTTCTTATTTTATACGTTTATCCTTTAGTCCCCAGTTGACCATGTTGTAACTAGTGGGTTTGCAGCTGCAACCCAGGCTTATCACTAAACTCCGGGTGTCGCTGTATCTATCTTACCCTCGCTCTTATACATCGTTACCCTGTGTCATGTATGAATATCAGCAGCTCCGAGTAGGTGACTGTAACAGTCCACCCAAAGCATTTTAAGTAGCTTCATGGAAGTATACTGCTATGCTTCGGAAGATTTACCAACTGCGAAAAATAGTCACTTTAATGGACATGCGCCCTTGATTATAATCGTTTGCGAATCAATAATGCGTTTCTGGCGTTAAAGCATAAACAATGGAGGTGTGCGTTGCCATTTTCCACCTGGTACTTGGACTTACGATGGTCGTTTTGTAAACATGACTAGTGGCCTGCAGGTGTGAAGAAGAGCACTGGTTTACATCAAAAGTCTTAAAATATAATGGAGAGAGATGAGACTCATTGTGGGACAGACATGATGGAAGTGATATCAGAACATTAATACGCTTTGTTCTACTGTGCAGTCGTAAGGCCAAACAATGGCCTTTCAAGGTCTTTGCTTAAGTCATAACATTAGTTCTGACTGTTTTTCATAAGAACCTGTATGAGGTAGTTGTTATACCCAGGTAAAACAACATGGGATAGCCTTGAATCAATCACGTCAACCACAGAAAACAAAATAAAAAGCACCATGACTCCAGTAAAAATTGATTTTGCTCAATTATTCCCTAGGTTATAAGTTAACCAAAGATTCAGTAAGGCTGGTTGTAATCAACAGCATAACAAGTGATATGGTTAGATACTTCGACTTGCGATCATGATGCCAATCGTCTCATCACATGACTGAAGCCAGGTGGGTTTGCGGAGTGTGGTCGTTTCCATCCCGTCTGATGGTCGGCCAGACAGTTGTCTCCTCAAGTCTGTAGATTGCTTTATGCACGAAGCACGGGTGAATATTCATCCAACACACACTCGCTTTCAGCGATAAAACATGTCGTTCGAAAAAGAGTGGGACACTACTCGAAAAAGAATAACATCATAGCATATACTGGTTTGTTAATTCTTGGACAAAAGTAAGAGTGGCAGCCATGCCACTTCACCTACGCCTCAACCAGACCTAACACGTAGACTTGTCGATTAGTTACTCGGCTTCAGTGACTCACCGATTTTAAACCAATTGTGTCTATGCTACCTAGCTTTATTGTGGTTGGATTAGCCTGATGATGAATCCCTGAAAACGAGCTCGTTCGCTTCTTTCTTTTTCTGATGCCGTCCCTAGGAACCATATCTCAATTGAAGTGAATCATTTGACCTATATGTTGTCAGCCTCCTCTCTTGAACGGTATTTTCGAGCTGGTTTAAGTCTTCCGAAATACAAGCAATAAGTCGATATTTCCTTGAGCCCTTTATTGTTGTTTGTGTGATATTGACGCCTTTCCTGCACTAGGCAGTTTTATGTTGTTGAACGTATAATATCTTTAAAGTTGTCAGAGATCTGACCAAAGGGTCAGCACATTCCTTGAGGACAACGGGAGACAGGCTGCCTGGACCACTTGTTTTTCCTGAGTGAAGCTGTTTCAGCAACTTGCGTACCGTGCTGATGTCGGCAGAGGGTAGTGAGTCTGCAGACAATTTACGTTGCGCGTAGGTTGATCCAGACGTCAGACTGTTGTAGATGTTGCGGAGGTCATGGTTCAGTTTCACCCCATCTACCTCGGTGGATGATGTATATCGAGTAGGCCCGCGTAGTTGTTTTAACATACTCCAGAGCTACTATTCTCGATATAGCCTGAATGTATACGTTGTTAAGACGGCGCAACTCCTCCTTAGCTTCAGATTCAGATGGGACTGGGACGATAGGAAAATCCCTTGAGAGTTCCTTCTTGAGCGGACCGTTGATCCAGGAAATGATAAGGTGCTAGGAGGTCTTGGTGGACCTAATACCAAACACCCGAACCACACCTTGGTCAACCAATTACTGCCACGTTTTCTGCACTAGCAGTCCCAGTTTTGTAGGTC
The DNA here is from genome assembly GCA_944474145.2 of Dicrocoelium dendriticum. Classification (NCBI taxonomy): domain Eukaryota; kingdom Metazoa; phylum Platyhelminthes; class Trematoda; order Plagiorchiida; family Dicrocoeliidae; genus Dicrocoelium; species Dicrocoelium dendriticum. Next base: position 21,174,338 of record OX104065.1, on the reverse strand, counting down.
ACGTGAAGTAAGGAAGACGTCGAAAGCAAATGGAAGAGAAAGCGGTAACACCAAACAGTGAGGAAAATGACAGAACATGAACTTAACCTTGAAGATGGATGTGGTCAGTAGGAGGGAAAGGTTTCATGTTGCAACCCAAGAGCGTCTAACTGACGCTCAGAACCCTTAACTGTAGGTTCACTGACTACACAGTCTGGAAGCGAGTTCCAGCGCTCGATAACTCTACGCTATAAACGAGTTTTCGCCCTGATCCGGTTGGAAGGCGGCTTGTGTAGCTTCGTATGATGATTGCAAAGACAAGGCAACCAAGCCGGGCTAAATAGCCAGCTAAAGTCTGGCCCAACATTCCCCGTTAAAATGCGGTAAGTAAGGATTAGGTCTCTTCGAAGCCGTCGGTATTGCATTGAATACACATTGCATACGATTTCCCCTTAACCCATCGAAAAATTTGCTACCTACTGTCAAAACCCCGTCGAGCTCCATTTTGTCCCGAACAAGTCATGGCGGGCAAGCCTGGACGCAGTAATCCAGATGGGGTCTAACAAAAGCTAAGAACAACTTCACAAATATGTCGGCAGTTCAGACCCCGAAAGAACGGCGTATTAACCACAACGTTCTGAAACCCCTAGTTGCGGCCTTCTTCTAGTTGTCATCAGAATGCAAAGAGGACGAATAGATGACGCCTAGGTCTACATGATTGGAGACAAAGGGAGTTCGATCCCACCGAGCACGTATCTCGAAGGTGGGAAAGTTGCTCCTATACGAAGGACGGAACAGTTAGCCTGATGAATGGGCAGTAGCCACAAAGCAGACCAGTCCCAGAGTCCGTCCAGGGCATGCTGTATGGCCTCAGAACCCCAAGGAACATTCACAACATTCCATAGGTTAAGGTCATGAGCAAACAATGGGGATGATACCCTAAGCTCACCAGAGAGATCGTTTAGGTAGATAGAGAACAGCATCAGTTCAAGGACCGAGCCCTGCGGGACACTTTTAAGAACCGCCTGTCTAAAGGATAAGCTGCGACCCACACGTACATACTTCTCTCTTCCCTGCAAGAACGCAGAGACCTAGTGAAGCTCGCGGCCAGATACGCCGTAGGAATTCAGTTTTTCTGATAGCCTCAAGAGCGGTACCTTATCAAATGCTTTCGAGAAGTCGACGAAAAGCACATTCACTACGTGGCCATTGTCCAGTGCCTCGGCCCAAGCTTCAAGAGCAACCAACAAATTCGTCAGACACGAAAAGCCCTTACGGAATCCGTGTTGTGCACTACTGAGTAGGTTAAATCTATTCAGGTGACCTTCCAAAGAATTTCTTACCAGCTTTTCAAGCAGTTTGACCACGATGCTAGTCAGACTGACTGGCCTATAATTGACTGACAGACTCCTGTCGCCTTAATGAGAGCAGATAAGGACTTGCCTAAAGTTTTGCCTTTTCCTTTGAAAGTTTTTCCTTTTGTTGCAGTGAGTGCACCATTTTCTTCTGAACACACAGGTCTGGGCTTGCGAGCCATGTGATACTGTTTCCGCAGCAACAATTAGGTCTGCTTTTACTTGATAGATCTGCCTAGGCGGTATTCTGCAGATAATCTGGAAGGCAGTTCATTTGTTTATCTGGTGACCGATGTTGCTTACATGGTTCATTATTGCGTTGTTACTAGTCCTGTTTTTGCTATTGGTAAACCAACGCAAAAATATTCTTTTATTTCCTAGCCTAAATGTCTGGTCATGCGTTCGACGTATCGAGCAACACAAGGTCAGGTGAACCGGTAGATTAACATTGATTAGAGAAGACCAGGCAGTGGGTCTTTGAATCTAAGAACCATTGAAGGCCTTCCAGTGAAAACCAATTTTAGTCGGACTGTATTAGAAGTCATTTTGCGGTTTTGGCTTGATCAGCCTGTGCATATTTCAGCTACACTAATAATAAATAATAATAATACTTCTTTTGAATGGAAGAGTCCCTAATAGCCATATTTTCGACTGTTCGTTGAGGCAATTTTTGTTTGCCTCGCATTATATCGCTCTCGATAAAGCGCTCCGGATAGCCGTTCTTCAGAAGTGTTACTTTGATTCGTTTGCGTTTGGCTTCATTTGTATCTTAGTTGCAGATTGTGTATGTCCAATCACCAACGTCCTTTTGCGGCTGAGTTGGACGGATCTGTGAAAATTCGTGTATCGCCCCGTCCAATACGGTTTCCTGTATCCATTTACTTGTATTGTTCCCCCGTCCCTATTGGCGAGATTTGCGTGAAGAACATTCATATGCTTATTATTTTGTTCCTCCGCCGTAAATGTGGCACTGACTGGGCCTTGTCGAAACTATCGACTACATGCTACTTTCTGACAATTTGATCACTCATAACAATATACATCGCCTGCATAAAGCCGGAACAATTTCTGACGGATAACCTGTTTCAAGGAACTGATTTCTAGCGTCCCCATAGAGATGTCCGCTAACAGTGAACGACGCGGAGATGCCTTTTCTACGCCATCTACCTGTCCGTATAACACATCGTTGAATCGGAATTGAACGTTTTAGCTACATTTGAGTACGCGAGTCTTCAGCCGGATGGTTGGCGTTTATGTCTTGTTGGTTAATGTGCACGCGTAGGGAATCAACTGTTTCTATCAGAGGCACGTTAGTAAACAATAAACCATTGTCCAGGGGAAGCATCCTGCAACCCAGGACCAGATATTTAGGTAAGAGGACCAGGGAACACCTCTTGAATTGGCTCACCAATCACGAAAACAGGACTAGTTACAACGCAATTACAAACACCGGTCATCAGATAAACAAACTAACTGCTTTTCAGATATTCTGCAGAATACCGTCTAGGCAGAACTATCGAGTAAAAGCAAACCTAATTATCGCCGCGGAAGCAGTATCATACGGCTAGGGAGCCCGGACCTGTGTGTTCAGAAGTAAACGGTACAGTCACTGTAATTGCCGTGAGCGACCGTCAGACGCGAAGGTAGTGACTGCATTCTGCAAAGGTACCTGACTTCAATCATTTGATCAAATAATTAGAATCATGATCGCAAATCGAATTACGTCAAAACTGGATTACAAACAATCCATTTCCTTTGATTACGAGCGTTATTAAGTTCGCAACTCAGGTTTTTACGAAGAATCCAGTAAACACAGTAGCCCTGCGTTAAACATTGCAATGTTTAATTGATGAAGTCCTTGAGCGTGTCATGTAAGTTGATTACTATTAATTACAAGGTTACCGACCAACACTACTTTGCACACAACAAGTAATTACCCAGCTTGCATTCAGGCAAACGGCTAACGCAACGTCTGTGTATGAAAGGCGCAGGAATCGTACGAAGCACAAGGAGAGGTGTAGGAAACATGTTTCTCTGAAGAAATGAATTTGAAGGAAGGGATTCATTGTCTATTTGGTCTGTTGTCCCTCGTTGCCTATTTCCAATATCTGTTCCTATCTGCCTGCTGCATCTTAGAATCAGCACACAGCTTTCGTTTCCACTGGTCTTTTTCTGGATATCTCTCATTGTCATTTATCTAACGCTAAAATCAACAAGCTACGCACTAGTGTTTTAAATACTATGACACCAGGAAGAAAAACACTTTAGGGAAGCAATAAAGTCGCAGGTCGCAAGAATAACTCATTACATCCAACTATCCGTATAGTGATGGGCTTGTTGTTCAGTGTTATATAATATTTTGGTGTCCGTGAAATGTGTATTCTCGTCAGCAGCTCATAGAATCGTCACTGCATGATGTTAGCAAACTAGGTTTGACTGTCGAATTGAGTCAGCATTGTCTAGGCGACCTCTTTTCCTAGTCACCCTTGACACATTACTGCGTACATTCGGGTCAAGAACAAATGACACAATTGACGAATAGTTAGTGGACCTCGCTGTCAGTGTTGATGAAGATGGTTGGCGCTCCACATGTCAATCCTGTGCATCAGTTCTTACTGTGTTATTGACCGTCGCGAAACTACTTTTATCTTCCAAATGAAAGCATACAAATCATTAATTCTGTTTATCTGGCAAACTCATTCAACTATTTCTCGTATCCCAACAAAGTCATTTTTTGCACACTGGCATACCGCTCTCCATGGTTTTTTCTGATCTACTGGGTAAGCACTTTAGTTACATCTCTAGGTCACTTTAAAACTTGTCCTGATGTAGCGGTCTATGACCAATGAATTTTCTTAGCTTACCTATGCCTATCCAGATTAGTTCTTGCAAGAGGCTGGCGTCAATGCTAATTTCCGACGCAGGTCACCAGCTTCATTGTGTATTATCAAAATGTGTGCGGATCTAGTCAACCAGACAGAAATGTAGGTCCTGATAAACTCGAGCACGAGCTTAACATTCGTCAGTGATTTCTTGTCGAGGACGATTTTCGTTAGACAATAACAAAGTCGTCCGGGAAGTATCGAATCAATTTACGCTATCATGGTGCTGTATTTTCCAACTTACTTATCCAGCATTGTTGGATTACGTTTATATCATGTTACATGGTCGACAGCGTGTGTGTTAGGGTTAAATATTCACCCGTCCTGCGCACAAATCACTTTCTTGACTTTGCTTGACTACGTGGAGAAAGTTTCTTTAATAAAGTCAGTTAGATAAGGGTTGAGTTTTCCATTATATCTCATGCGTGTTTCAAGTTTGTTCTTAGTCCTAAACGGGCTAAATATTCAGGAATCGATTAACAGCCGTATCGTAATTTTCAGGTTGCTTGAATTGGGTGGTCAAAGGTCAGAACGGACGAAGTGGATACAATGCTTTGAAGGGGTAACTGCCACCATCTTCGTAGCTGCGTTGAGTGAATACGACATGGCTCTGACGGAGCGCCAATACACGGTGAGCTTCGCAATAGCAGTAGGAATTCATGTTGAAAACTGGATTCCCAATTAGGATGCATATTTTCTCTCTACTAGTTCTCCCGTTGTGGTGGAACAGTTCTATTCTCAAATCAATCGCATCATAACTGTACTTGCACCACATTATAAAAGTGCCTTTGCTGGTCCTAAGAAGGTAAGTGACACGCTAAGTGACCTGAAAAGGAGAAAACTAATCGGGAAAATCAGCCAAACTAAACTTCTAACTAATAGTACAGCTACACGAATCCATCGCCTGCATCAAAAGGGAGTGAGCAACGCCTTGCGGATTACATACAAAGCAGAGGAACTGACCGAATTCCTCCGTTATAGGACTAATTTTCGGATGTCTTTGAGCACAGAACTAATTGATGAGGAGACTTGCCACATTAACTGCCTACCTATTTCTTTGGCAGTCGGCGTATTAAAACCTACTTCCTGGTGATACTCTCACAATGAACTGTAATAAACTGACACCATCACTCGACCTTTGCACATGGCCGCGCAACCCGCCTCAGCATCTACACTAAGTGCCATACATTATGTACTAGATTTCATAGCCTTCGCTGCACATCAATATACAGGCTTAGTCTGTCTAATATCAATCAACTCCCTCTCACCTCACGTTCAAATCACAGATTCCGACGGATCATCACTCCTCTCCAGCAGTTATTATTCTGATCTGCCGGCGCGTACCATTGTATAATACATCATTGCTCTACTACAATAACCGCGTACTCTCCAGACCTTTCCAGAACTTGTCCACCGCATCCCCCCCCTTCGCACCACCCCCGAACTAACTCCCCCCCCATGCCTCCATCCGTGCATGCACTTCCCTCCACCTAGAAAAATTCTGCGACCCCCACGCCCCTGCACTGACCTATTACCCCCGCGCTCATATTTCCTCTGCTTTACTTGTCACGTGTCCCATTCTCAGCCGAGCACCGACCCACACCCCTCCTATCCCTCCGCCCGTACCGTCACTAGTAAGTATCGCAACTATAACTTCATACTCCGCCCACACCGTGTGTCACTCCCTATCTAGAATCGAGATGTATCAGCATTGCCTCTCGTCTCAGACCTATATCCTCCATCTCCGCGTGTCTACCCCATACCACCCCCCCATCCCACTCTACCACTCCCCCCGGCGCCCTCACCCGCCCGTTTCACCTCCGCGTATCCGCTGCCCCCGCCCCCCCGCCCCTGTCTTGTGTTCAGGCTATGCTCTCCCTCATCACGATTCCGCCACCCCTGCCCCCCCACCCTGGAGTGCGTCTCCCATAGCCACTCGTCGATCTACACCGACTCACACCCGCCGCCTTCTCTCACGCGCCCCCGTAAGGGCGCATCCGTGCACTACACCCGCGCGTTTCTCGCTATAACCCCTACACCAGCCACCTGCCCTCACGCCCACCACATTCTTCCCTGGCCCATCCGCCGTGACTCGCCCCGCCAGAGTCCCTCCGCGTCGACCCTCGCCGCCCTTATGCACCCAATCAGGATCCCACTCGTCTCAGCATCCTCCGTCGCGCGACATCCACGCCCCCCGCGCCTCACTCGTAACCAACGTCGAGTCAATCTTCTCCTGCCACTCCCCCCACCTGATAAATGTGTTGATTACCCCACTCCCTGCCACGCTACCCCCCCACTACAACATTTTAGGGTTGCGGCGCAACATCCCGATGTCATGTCGACTAATCGAGCCCACGTTCATTAGCTAGAGATTATCCGCATCGCACGGTCTGGTCCCTGTTCTCATGTCCCCTCAAACTGCCCCTTCCAGACCAGCACCACACTGGTTAACTATAACCCTCATCCTCCAAATCAGGATCAGTGATCCTCTGGTACCTTTCACTCTACTAGATTCCCCCTGAACACTTCGCGCCACAACAATGTAAACCCATATATCTCAAGCTATGCATCCGTGATGTGGGTAGCTCACAGCGCGCCATATTGTATCGCCCACATACCTGAACCTGTTTGACATCTGAGGAATCCCCTCAACCGCACACTTAACACTCGCCGACCGCACCGCCTTATGCTCAGTGATGGAGCCGTACCCGCGTACGCCGCGAGGAAACTGTCCCGAGAGCTGATGCGCGCTCTCATCAATCGTGCACCCACCCCACGACCCCGCAACTCCCACCTCCACACCCACCCCCCCCACACATACAGAGTAACTAGCTCAGACACTTCCCTCACGCCCGACCCACCCCCCCCCCACAAAAACTAAATTCATATTCCTGCCGCCCCCAAACGCGCCTACTCACTGCTTCCTCTTCCAGACACATCACCCCAAGGGACGGAAGACCTGCTCCCGTCGCTCGGTCTCCAGATCCACAACATACAAACGACCCGCAAGCCACCTGTACCACCTCTTCCCCACCGCGCCCGCCTCTCCCACACGCCCACTCTAGGCCTCCTGTCCCTCACGCCCCCCCGCCTCACACACTACCCACGCACCCTCGCCCCTCTCCTTCCTTCTGCCCTATACAAGTCGCCTACATGCACTTGACCCAGGCCATAGGCACGCCTAATGTAGAGGATACCATCACACCGCCCCACTCACATCCTACCCTTACCCACCCACCCTAGCATGACCCCCACCTCGCCCCACCCCATCCACCACATCGCCTGTCCTCCTCCGCGCATAGTATCGCGCTAGTCCGCCACCTTTGCCTAAGCCGGCCTCCCGGATCACCTCCCCGCTGATCCTCGCCCTCTCGCGGCGCCCCCACCTGACTGTACTAGCGCACTATCCCCTCGAGAACTCTCGAGCCATACTCGCTCTCGGTTCGCGTCCGACACTGCGCCCATCTCTTAACCCTGGATCACCTCGTCGCCTTCTCCACAGCTCCGCCAAGGCGCCCACCATCGCGACGCCCTAGTTGCACGCCTCCCCCCCTCACCTCACAGCTCATCGCGCGCCTTGCCATTCGCGGGCATCCCCCCCGTCGAACTTTCCCTCACCGCGCGTCCACTCCACACATCCCCATAGCCGCTCGTGCATGCACCGCTACCCCGCGTCCCGTCGCGCACCCACCCCTGTTCACACCGCTCCTACATCAGTGCGAGCCCTCCAAAATCGCGCCCTCAGCACTCGCCCGCGCCCCCACGCTCTGCAGTCCCTACAAGGGCTGCCCGGGCATGTCCCACTGCTGCGACGTGATCTATACCTCGTTCTTTTGGTAGCTAAACGGCTGATGTGTTTGAGGAAGCTTTCTCGCAGCGTTTGTACGACCCCACTAGGAATATTGCGTCACAGAACCTGTCCACCAGGCATTGATCCGGGTCAAACTGGCCACCTAGAAAGGGTGTTGCTATGTCCGTAATAGTGGCAAGGGATTACGAGGGCAACGTACCCGAACGCCGTAAGCCTAGCTTTGGCGGATTCAAGTCAATGCACTATCGATATGGATTTGCAGAGGAAAACCTATAAGTCACCCCGCTCACTCCCCTCTCGCTCACCACCACGCCCTATCTTGATATACTCGGAGCTATGCGTCTCGCCGCACTACCGGTATCGTAGTAGTGTCTCAGGAGAAGTTTCTGATGATACGTCTGGTAAGTTCCCTGCAGACCCTCGCTCGCGCCTGCGCCCACGTGACCCCCGGAGTCCCATCGTATATTAGCTGGTGAGAACAGACATCAATGCCAGTAACGGTGTCCCTAGACCCCTACGACCTCTATACGAAGACTCGTGCCTGCTAGTGACTCCTGTGAGACTCACCGTAGATATCGTGACGAGCACACGTACGTGTGAGCCTACTCGTGCACATACGCACAGTTACTAGAATCTAAGCTTAGACATGACTCACTAATGATGTGTGTGCAATGAGGAGTACTGTCATTCCGCGTTAGTGACCAGTGGGGTGTTCATCTCCGAGACATATCTCACTCTCTCTCACCGCACAACTCCCTCGACCCCGTTTCGACCCCACTCACACACCTGAGCACGCGGTACACCTTACCACGAGACCACCATATAACCCCCTCCCGCAGACCGCCGTGTCATATCGCATGATCTATGTAGTCTCTTTGCGGCACACAGGATCTCTCTATATGATGCTGTCTTCTCTTTCTCATTCTCACTCCAGCTAATGTACGCATTATCACCTACTCTCCCTCTGTAGTGTCACTTCTTCACCTTTTCCACCCTCCACACCCGCTCCTATAATCGCCGCGACGGTCCGTCTATCCTCTGTAGTGCCTCATGTCCCCATTCCCCTCACTCCAGTGTGTTCCAGTCTCCCTTAGAAATGTCCTTCCACCACACTCCTCCTCCCGTCCTAGACGAGAAAGCTATCTTCCTGCTATTCTATCTCCCTGTCCTAACGATACCCCCCACCACCTACACCGCAATCCTCAACAGCACATACCCCTTGCTCAGTCCCTGTTCTCGCCGCCTCAATGAACCACCCTATACTATCCCTTATTGTGACGGCCTTTCTCGAACGCTGAGCGAGAAGACCATCAATACCCGCCTCCCATTATCCTCCGCGCAATGTGAGCTGGAAACGATGTGTCCCAGTGTGGCTAATGTGAGACACTGACATTGGGCGTAGTACCACCTAGACCAGCCTGCGGTGATATGTGGAGGACGTGATTCGTACTACTTTGTAAGTCTCGCCATAGTGTGGTATCGTCTCAATTGATAGACAAAGCTGTGGAGCCTCCCTTACCCACCTCGCGCTCGTCACCTATAGCTATGTCGCCCACGTCGCTTCGGGCTACCCACCCGCCTGCAACCCGGTACAGGCAATCAACGATGTACACGACGGTTCTAAGACGCTAAGATCTACTAGCCACAGGACCTCCTATCTCAGCGATACCTCACACCGAGCGATAACACCGTCTGTAATATTTGCTACTATTACGATTAGTCCGCGCCACGAACCTCATATGTTTCTCCTTCGCGCGCATCTATTACGCACCACTCTCAGTAATCCCCGCGGGATCCCACGCCATACGTCTTACAGAGCCACGTCGTAGCTAGTATTGTCTACGACGTGTTTTCCTCAGTCCTCTATTCAATAGTTGGTGGACATGTCCTATGTCTAGGCAGAATACTTAGACCCAGTTCACTACTCTCCTCGCAAGTGGCCCCCGATTGCCGCTCGCTGCTCCCAACAATTTCGGAAATTTGTTCCTTCGGGTTATCGTCCATTAAGACCACCCATATGTTCCACCGCCATAACTCACGAAACTCCGCAACATCCCTATCCTTTGTCAGTCTCGCACTCACTGCACAATCCTGTTGTTGCCTGCCTAAGTACCAGGCGATCGCGCGCGAAATAGCCACCCACAATCAGCCGCACATACTACTCCGCCTCCCCACTCTCACCGGCTGCTCCCTCTTTCCCGACTCTCATCACAGCTCACCTTCCGCGCCCTGGCGTTCCGATACACCGGGTGCAACATTCACCACTCTACCACCCATCTACGTAGGATTCCTATCCATCCTCTCCGGCTTCCCGTCGCTCAGACCTCGCATGACGGTCACGCACCATCCACTCCGCTTCTCAAACGCGATGTCATCACTCTCTTGTTAACCCTCGCACTTGGCGCGTACACCAGCCTCACTCCTAGCCTAACTCGACTCCCCTCCCCGGCACCACATCGTTTGAATGCAAAAATTCCTTCACTCGATGTGGCAAGAGCGAATCGCGCACTTAATCCATCTCTCTCAATTGCTACCACGAAACCAAGGAAAAGGGCCAGTGGTGCGCAGGGCCACGCGGGTACTAGAAACTTTGGGAATCACGGACCAAGTCGTCGCGGCAACCGATAGAAGCATGCCTAGCCCCACCGCCGACATCCTCCTAGCCAATCTACCGACTGTTGCAACATCGGTAACACCCGCCCTTCCGATTAACCAACTAAAGCAGAAGCGCGCTAAAGACCGATGCAGCTATGCAACCGTTGCTGCTCGCCATAATCAAAGCGCGACCGTAGTAGCCTGGCCCAGTACAGCCACAAAACTGGACAAGCACCAGGTGCAACCTACAGAACCGTCAATAAATCCCTCCATAACCGTGCCCAGCCTCTCCATCCTTGTTCCAGTTCGCTAAGGACGAGATTCTGGATAATGCCCTGGATAACTCTTAGTCCTGCGGTGTTGATCTGCTCTTTAATGACCGCCTTCGGGACTTAGAGTACGCCGATAACATTGCTGTGATTTGCGACTCCTCCCAAGCCGCCCAACACGTGCTGCTCAGACCGGAGATGTCCGCCTCCTAAATTGGGTTGTTTTTTACCCCTTCCAAACCTAAGTTCCTATTACAGGACTGGCCAATTGCATATCCTACTATCACCCTTTCGGGGCATCCGATGGAAGGGATCGACAAATTCATTTATCTTGGGAGTTGTCTTAGTATTGGCGGTTTGACAGATGAGATCTCTCTGCGTGTCTCCAAGGCTAGAGTAGCTATCGCTAACCTTCATCACCTGTGGCTTCGTCGTGATCTCAAGCTCGCTCTCAAGGGACAAGTCTATAATGCTACGGTACGAGCGATTCTGCTGTACAGCTGTGAGACTTGGCCCATCCGCGAAAGCCATGTTCAGCGGCTATGCACCTTCGATCACCGCTGCCTGCGAAGCATTGCTGGCGTGCGATGGCAGCATCAAATCAGTAATGAGGAAATCCGTCGGCGAGTCTTCAGATCTAACGAACTCCGCCGATCGATTGATAGCATCATCTCACTGCGGAGGCTTCGCTGGCTTGGCCATGTGCTTCGCATGCCTACCCAGCGGCTATTACGACGAGCCCTATTTGCGAGTACAGGCGTGGCTTAGAAGCCAAGAAAACTGGTGGGCAATGTAAAACTTGGATCCAACGCGTTAAGGTGCGAACGTTAAAGCTGGCTGTTGTCGGGCGTTCCCGACTCGCGGGTTGGGGCCCAAAGGATTCCGAGCACATCTGGTTGTAAAACGCTGGAGGATATGTCCAAGGACCGTAAGCAATGGCGCACTTGCTATGAGACGCTCCTAACCTAACAGTTGCTTTCCCTTTCAAGCTTTTCTTGTTTCTCTTATGTGTTTGTGCACTCAGCCAATTATATTGTAATTGGATTTCCTCTCGTCAAAGTTTATAAGCACTCTATGTCTTGGGGAACAAAAATGACTGACTGTGTTTTATGAACGCCGTGATAAAATAATAATAACAATATACATATTACGTATACTATATATATATGTATATACATATATATTTATATTTGGTTTGTTCTGCCTACCTGAATAATCTTCTATTAACAGGACACTTTGCCTACGCTAATTGTGGTTATCTTCCTTAACTTTATTACATTTGTATCACTTTTTTCATACCTCGTGGACATTTTGCACTTATAGCGGTTTCGTTGCTAACCAACATACTTCAGCTGCTAATTCATCGAAAAGTTATATCGGCTGAGCCGTATGTTTTACCAGACACATTTGATAATGTCATGTAAAATCATTGGTTGTTTTTGATATCCCGGGTGTGGCTGCGCTTGATGTGCATGTTGACAAGATGTCTGCTTGTCTGATAACCAACAACTCGTCCATACTGGTTCCAGGAGACTGTTGGTCGTTACTGGAGCGGACGGGGTGCACGAATCTTGTGGCCGTGCTAGACTCAAAAAGCGGTTCCATGTACTCAGTGTGGAGCGGACTGCGATCCAGCCAGCGCCTTGTGTGCGCTTGATTCCCCAAAATACAGCGTGATTGTGTTTGCCTGTGAAGGAGTGTGAGCCGGCTCCGTTGATGAAATGTGGCTCCTATCCACATGTCTCCCTATCTTATTCCTTCGGTTTTACACTTGATATGGGGTGTGTGGTTGGAGCTGTGGGTGGTGCAGCGCAAGCCACCCATGGTCCCTCTGTAGGCGCAGGCATCCTGTGGCTGGCCACAGTGACAGACAAATCGGAAACCGGATGCCGCCAACCATGTTTGCATGTGTGCCCCATGCTGAGGCCGATGTTGCAGTCTTGATGCTTCTTCACCACAGTTGGGCTAAACCAATGTACACTTAAACTAAGTCTTTTTAAGCTGGATAAATTTCATTCCACTTTATTTGGTTTGTTCGGCCTACCTGAACAATGTTCTATTAACTGGCCACGTTGCTTACGCTAATTGCGCTTATCTTCGGTAATTTTGTTGCGTTTGTAGCATTTGCAAGTAACTTGTGGACATTACTTACTTATCGGGGATTGGTTGCTAATCAACTTACTTCATATGGTAATTTAGGGAAGAGTTATGCCACCGTATCTGTATGCATTATTGGATTTATTTTATTTCAACTGGTCGTTTAAAGTGAATGGCAGTTGCTTGATATCCTGGGTATATCTTCGTTTGATGTGCATATTGACAAGGTGCCTACCTGTCTATTACCCACTACCTCGTTCATACTGGCTCCAGGAGACAGTTGGTCGTTGCTGGAGGGGACGGGGTGCACGAATCTTGTGGCCGTGCTAGACTCAAAAAGCGGTTCCATGTACTCAGTGTGGAGCGGACTGCGATCCAGCCAGCGCCTTGTGTGCGCTTGATTCCCCAAAATACAGCGTGATTGTGTTTGCCTGTGAAGGAGCGTGGGCCGGCTCCGTTGATGAAATGTGGCTCCTATCCACATGTCTCCCTATCTTATTCCTTCGGTTTTACACTGGATATGGGGTGTGTGGCTGGAGCTGTGGGTGGTGCAGCGCAAGCCACCCATGGTCCCTCTGTAGGCGCAGGCGTCCTGTGGCTGGCCACAGTGACAGGCAAATCCGAAAGCGCATGACGCCAACCATATATTCTGTTTATATAGTGATAATAATAATAATAATCCTGTACACGCTGTAAACACTTTTCAGACGCCATAGCTTTAGAAGCCAGTTTAGGAAGTTGCTGATTTCTAGGGAAAAGTGAAAGGATGGATGACGAATTACATAACTTAGGAGACGTGCCCCAGCCATTTGCCGTAACACCTGCTTGGTATGTCTATACTGGGAAAAACGAGTTACTGATAATAACAAACCTAGTTTTTTCTGTTTCAGTCGCTGAACGAGTGACATTATGTTTTAATTACAATTTGACCATTCGTATGCAAGACTAGTTTTTGGCGGAACCTGTAGGTGTCCGAATCTTGCGTGAAGTATTCTATCGAATAGGTGGATGACTTGTTTAAAGGATGTTAGCTCTCTGATGTTCTGCCCCCACGCTATCAGGGGAAAAATATTGTCGTAGTACTCTAGGCATTACTGCTTGTTTTTACCTACCAATTAAATCCATTCACTGCTTGGCAGAAACCTCTCATTTGGTAGTACTACTGCCGGTAAAGAACATCCCTCCGTATACCAATCCACCGTCATTGACTGCATAGGCAACCGCCAGTTTTAAACAAAGATAGTTATCAGAACTGATGTCAAAATGTTAGCTTCCGTCGTATGTACGAATTTTACATGCCGTTTTACAACCGACTTTATAGTAAACTCGTCTTCGGGCGAAATATCAGATGGCAGTGAAAGTAACTTACAGTAGTTTGCAACTCAGGGTGATGCCACAGAAAGGGGATCAAGCAGGATGACAAAAGTAACCATCAGCTCTCTCACTCACGAGTAGATGATACAAAAGAAAATTACAGACAAAGATAAGCACGTTGCTGAAATGATAAAAAATGGATGAGTCGCAATCAGCATATCTATTCGTGGAACGTCAGTTAACGCAAGGTGGATGACTCCTGTCCAGCTTGTTTTAGTAAGTAAGGACACGAAAGCTGTCCACAGTTTAATAAAACAACTTCATGGCGTCGAAAAAGAAGTGGAGTTCGAAGTTAAGAAAAGTTTGGACCTGCTTATTTTGAATAAAAAGTGTTGTATGTCTCCAAACAGGAAAATCAGCAGACGTAGATGGTGAGCTGACATCGCCATTTCGTGCATTCTTATCAAGCACAGAAACTTGCAGTAATGATATGCAAATGAGTAACCAGCAACGTCAAAGAGATCATATGTAGCTCGAGATTTGCGCTACCAGGGTAGGCTTAAAGTCACAGTCAGTTGTTTTTGAATGCACAGCGGCGGTCACTCGCGATCGATAACGATGGCCTCCAATAGCCTAAGCATGCTGTATGTCTGATAAGTTTGCCACCAAGAAACCTAAAGCAACGGTGTTTGTTTAGGATATTTTGGGTAATGCCTTCCGACCGCTTTAATCCACAAACCCAGAGTTCATGCCGAAGTACGTACTTCAGCAATAATTCCTCACTAGTTTTCTTTTTGAACAACGTAATCTGATGGTGAGCTTGTTTACTCCTTTACGTAATGACCCTTCTTTTAAGCAGCCAGGAGTCTATTTAATTGGTCTTAATTGTAAGATCGTTTGCTCCTTCTATACCCGGCTCTTCGAGGACATGGAGAGATATGGCCCTATAAGGCAACTAAATTTCAAGTTAAACCAGAAGGTTGATAAATTGGCATAGATCAAACGGTCTGCTGACATGCAGATTGCCGAACTGGGGACTATGCACTATGCACATACTGATTTATTCAATCTCTGTTTGACCTCATTGGAATTTTGGTGATCACAACATGACAAATTCACACAGGGGCGTAACGATCTGAACCAGTATGTTGAGTGATGCGGGTAGGTTGTAAAATTAATCGATTATTCGATCCGCTTAGAATTTATTTCAACTTTTAGAACTTATGCATTCCCTGACTAAATTACCGTACGTTGTTTCTGAATGCATGGGTCTGTTTATCTGCTGAGCGCCCAAATGTTTTGTTAGAACTTTACGACGAGAGACAAGCACGCAGTTGAGCTTCCTCGCTGTCCCGCTCAATCCGTATCCAATGCCGTCTTATAATTAACAACGGACTGACAGTCTTATTTTCATGAACCTCACCATATTGTTTGGGACGCAAGGATGGCAGATGTGATAATATCACTAGCTCCCTAGTCTAATAACTGCACTGTTTGTGCTCTACATTTATTGACCAGAGAAAAGCAGATGCTTGCGGTTGGTTCCGGGTACTCACTCAGTGACCGGACCGCTTGCGGCCCCCATATCTTCCACGTATCATGGTGGTATTCGCATTCACAAATATTTGGTGCAATGCATTTGCTACACGTCTCATCAGCAAGCCTTAAGACCAACGAAGTGCTGAAAGAACTATGATTGTAACAGAGAGTTCGCACCGATCGCAAAGCAGTTCTGCAGAATTTGGTTGATGATGTGATCAAGAATCCTGTTCCTTCTCTATTCTACCGTGTGTATTCTAGAAATTTTGCAATGTAAATACGACGCAATGCATTTGTCATGAGCCGCATTCAGCTAAGCGGGTCCTTTTCGGTTAGATTGGCCTTAAAATGAGAGCGAAAATTTGACCTCATTATTCAGCTAAACCTTTTGCTTTAACTGGTAATGAAGGCAGTAGGAAAGAACACGGTTGTCCCAAGTTACCTCTATGTACGTACGACCAAGCTACTCAACGAACTCAAAGTTGCGTCAGTAGTGCAAAGTTACTGGACCAGTACCCGAAAGACACATACAATTTCTAGGATGGACAGTTAAAAATGCCCGATATTAATCGTCATTAAGTGCAATAGACAATGGAGACCTTCGGGCTTGTCTGCTAGTCATAGTGGTTTTCATGAACTCAACACCCAAATAAGTTATCATATACCCTTTGCTCTTTCCTTAAACATGTTTTCATTTTTCCTACTACAGACCCGTATGGAGGAATCCATACATATGTTTGGTTCCATCTGCAACAACATCTGGTTCAGGGAGACCAGTACGCTTCTGTTCCTCAACAAAATGGATTTATTCATGGAAAAAATTGGTCGGTCACCGCTGAACAAATATTTTCCAGCATACAATGGTTGGTGTTTCAAAAAACTGCAAGCATTCATAATCACAACAACTTTAATAAGAGTTTATTAACGTAGCTGCAAAACGTATGTGCACTGTGACGAAACTGCCGGGGAACATAACTAGAGCAAGATGTAGAAACGATCAGTCTGTAGTGCGGAAACCAAGAACTCCGCGGCTAGGTCACAGTGCTACGCTGTGTTCTGTCTCATGTGAACTTGGGAAGCGAGCCTGTTTCGCGCTGTTGCATACTTCACCAGCAGAACGTTTAACTGTGTAACTGATGACGACCCCAGCTATGCTACGATGCGTTATTGACATATGTTGGATTGTCGGACAGGGTTCAAGTCTGCAGGAGTGCCTTGGAGTTGCGAAGCATAGCTAGCTTGTTAAAAGTTGATGTTGCAACCTTTTCTTAACAATGAGTCTAGTATCCTAGTGGAATTAGATTATATGATCTGTTAGCCTCAAAAGAATTATTTCTGTAGCTCCAACAGGACGGAAAATGGAGTGAAGTTATCAGAGTGCTGTGCGACACCACGTAGTTCGTCTAATTTCGCGGAGAAGTATTATACGACCCAACTTCAACTTTTGTCCTGCAGTTGGTTGAAGAGAACCTCGTATCTGGATCCAGACACAGTGATCCTACGACATTTGAAAGCTTGATTGTAGCGGATGTATCTAAGAACTTATCGTGAAATGCGGATATATGGTGCTGGCAGCTGTGGTGTTGATTTAGTCACCTAATTAGTTAAAGCTGCTTCTACTGGGCTGAATAGTTTTGATATAAACGACTTATCAATATTCTAGTTCGCAGTTTAGGAAAAACCAGTATTCTCATGGCAGAAACTGGTAGAATACAAATTCACCTAATCGCAGAACCCAAATTCAGTCGGTTCAAATTCAGTCGAGATTGCATCATCAATGAGCAGTTGTGACTGTGTTAGTAAATACTGTGCTAAATGTATGCACCCTATAGGGGGGTATTAATAGGACTGCAATCAGATAGGTTGGATTGACATAACTATTTCGACCAATGTTTTCCCTGGTTCAAGGCCTTGTTCGAAGTTGGACAGCTTCACGCAAATCCAATGCTCAGTTCATTGCTCATACTGTTTACGAAATGCGGCCACTTGTGGTGTTCTTTCAATTAACGAGTCAATGGTTTTTCAGCATGAGATCTTCAAGTTACGTTGTGTTGTTCAGAAAGCCTAGACTATAAAGTAGTAAACGTCGCAACTATACTAAAATTGAAGTAATAGATAGTCACTCGGTAGATGACGACTGCATTTGAAATGAACACAGTACTCACGCAAACCTTATCACATGATGATGACATACCAGCCAGTGGTCATTCAGAATAAAATGCTGTCCAAACCAAAGAGGAAGGTTGAAAGATACGGTCGAGGGAATTTCGCTTAGCGAATAAAACTCTAAAAGTGTGCACCAGCTTTTACGCACCAAACATGAAGAAAGCTACCAACTTGTGTACCGAAGCTCGGACGCTCGTTTTAACAATTATGTATTTTTCATGAGGTTAAAGCACACTGATAAAGAATGACCCGACCTAGCTGGATACAAATTTAGATTATACCGCTCGGAGAAACGACAAAGAAACTAGATTCCACAAGCAATTTGATAATCCTGTTCATTTGCCCCGATCCCGTTCACTAACTTGGAATAAAATAACTTACGTTCATTAGAAAACGCGGCCAAAAATTACTCAAACTATCTACTAAGCATAGAATAAAATACCATACGTAACTGCGCTCACTATCAGTAGGAAAATTGCTACTTTGCAGCAGGCTTCACACCTTGCATTCGAATGCGCCCACTTGTCTCTGAATAGCCTGACAATGGCTATGATGGACGAAGCTTGGTTACGAACATCGGAAAGATTAATCGTGGTAAATGTGGCATCCGACTCTGTGTTTGCATGACACTGAATATTCGCTATCTAGCTATCTATTATGGTCCGTTTCAGTCGGCGCGGAAATGCTTTCAACTCTAGTGCGAATTGATGGTGTCAGCCTTATCTGGACGCAGCACCACTACTTTCCATTAAATGATAGATTTTTATTTAGTGAAAATAAGGGGTTCAGGAAACGCTTCTAATTTATGCGCACGGAAAATGTCGCACCTGAATGTAGCGGCTATGAGCGAAGTGTAGAGGGGGTACGCCTATAGTTGAGATGCGGAACGGCTGAATATGAAAAGCTTAAATGAGCTTGTGACACAAATGGTGCTTCAAACCCAGGAGTTGATATGCTCATGCGGGAGGTGCATACAGGCGGATTAGGTCAAGTACTAACTCCATTGTGATCAACTCGTCTCATCCTAACCCGACGGCTTCACCAACTAATCAACAGTTAGTAAAATTTAGTCACATTTTGGTTCCAGCTGATTACTGAGAAAATATCGAATCTACCTCTAGCCTACAATTGTTGCGTACAGTTAAGCGTACACAACTCACCTAATTTCAGTCACTTTAATGCCCATTGGATTGCACACCTCAGCATTAGCCGCCGAATGCGTATAAAACTTGGAACCAACAGGATAATTAGTGAGCACTTATCTGTCCCAATGTACACCTTTCTGTCCGGTATTTGTGTCATCCTTAAAGAAGTAATGAACACGACAGCGCTTCCTGACTGCAAGCAATTACTCAACAATGATAGTGACTGTGGACACACATCAGTGATTTCGTCAGCTTTGTAAGTAGTTAATACCAGTCACAGAAATATCGAAGCTGTTGTTAGAAACCTATGGTTGATAACAATATTAGCGCTTCGGATCTGCGTCGGATATATCAGACTAAGCCGACCAAGGGTATAACATTCAAAGTGTTCATGTCATAAATACAAACTAACTTTTCTTCTAACCTGCTTACAGAGGTAACTGCTTCACCGACACTGGTAACTACGGGACTCTGTACGACCGATTGGTGTCGGTCTTTTCAGACCGACTAACATCCCCATAAAAAGCTTGATACTTTCTCTTAATAGCCGAAAATTACTGCTGACTTTGGTTGCAGTTGCCCTGTATAGTCGAGATTTACCCGCAGGAAGTGATTGCTATTTAAATGCATCTGGTCAATATGAACTAATATCGCGTTGTAGTTAGTTAGGAGTACCCTATGATTGATTGCTAGATTTGCAGCACTGAGCGTCACATATTCTTTTGACAACGATATCGAACTCAAGTGGATACGAAGAATCCTGTCTCCTATACTGAAAACACTTTGTTTACTCTCTTTCAGGTGAGAACACCTATGAGGAAGCCAGTGAATACATACGGCACACATTCGAGTCAATCAACAGCTACGCAGCAGAAAAGGAGATCTACACACACTTCACTTGCGCTACGGACACTACAAACATTCAGTTCGTATTCGAGTCAGTTACCGATATGATCATCAGAAACAATCTAAGATGGAGCGGGCTCTTATAGTAGCACAAACACTTCCATGTGAGGCTTGTTTGAAGCCATTTATGTCATCCGTTTGTGTGTAAAGGATTTCGGCATTCCTCATCCCCACAATTTATGATATCTGTCTTACTGATGTCATTCCGGCTGTCCCAAGTTTCCACTGTCTGTGATCATTAGTCTGTTTTGCTAAAGTACTTTCATAAAAGCATAACTTTTAATCATCTTCGCTATTCAATGCAACGTATTTTCCCTTTGATCTCATTATGTGTTTCTGCTTATGGGTAGGGAAGACTCCAGAACCGGATCCAAAACTTCCCGCGACTCATTCCGGTAACCTGCCTAAAAGAGGCTGGAATAAGTGCCTTTTAAAGCTTAGAGCTGCCCTGCTGTGAAAAATTCCAACATTTCGCAAACAAGTCTCGAGTTGACGAAGGATAAAACTATCCCAGTGGTGATCCCCCATACGAAATTAACGGGAACTTCTCCGTCACAAACACCAACTGAACGTGCTCTGTGAAACTTCTGATAAATAAAAAGGGAAATTTGAAAGCACATACTGCGTCATTTGAAGTGGCGAAATGCGCGTGCCGCTTGTTCCGTAAAACTCTCAAATGTTCCTAATCTCAACTATCACTGCAATCTAGGAAAGGTGTCTGTGCCACGGTGACACAGTATCTCTCATATTACTAATGAATTACTGGTCAGTAGCTGAAGGAAGTATTTCTAACACACATATAATCCGCCATCCTTATCCCCAGAGAGGCTGGCAAAATGTAAACAAATGCTACTTGAAAGCACTGTTGCCTAGACAAAGCGGACACTTACAAGTGGAAACGTCAACTCATGTGAACAGATGATGCCTTGGCCATACCGTTTTTCCTTGAGCACCCTAACGTTCATACTACTACAAGTCCAATGAGGCGCCATGATACGTATTCCCGCGTGACAGTGTGTGTTCAGCTTTGCTGAGTGAAAATGTAGGTACCGTACAGACCAGGCTATTCTCATACGATAAGGAGCCGCTGGTGGAAATGCATGTTTCGTAAGCCATGAGCTCCTTGCCCGGAAAACCTATTTCATTACAAATCCCAGCTGCTCGCACCAGTGACTTTATTGACGAAATCAATACGGTGGTATGCTAGCGTCGTATCACACTACTTAGCGAAAACTGGTGCTGATACATACATTTACACTGGTGACATTATTGCTTGACCCCAGGAGGCTGATATCCGCTGCTGGGGGAGTCAGAAAACACAGTCAAAGTTGGATCAGGAACACATGTGCAAGGGTCCCATTTCTGTTCTACATTTGCGTTAAACGAGTGTGACAGACGTCTCCCAATACACAGTTGGTCCTAGCCAAATGCTTCCCGGTTTTATATAACTTCGGGTTTTCGATGGATTTGGGAAGTCTTGGAGACGAAACGCAAGACACCTATCATCGCTCCATAGATACAGACATGCTGTGGCTGCTCAACTTTACAACAGGGGTCAAATATGAAAACGCACGCTTCCATTATCTTAGCTTTCAGGCGTTAAATATTCAAACGTCTTGTCGTTTTATTGCAACAGCGTTCTAATTCTCGGTTACTCAGGCACCTTCAGTCGGCCATGGTCCGCCAGTTATTTCCCATTAATAAGCAGAAATGCGTGTGACGGTCTCCTCGGACTTTTTGACATCAAGGCGTGGCTTGACTGCGTGCAGTCACTGACGGTAACTCCATTAGCTCTTCTTCCTATTTCTAACTACTTGTATCCACAAACGCGTCCCTTTTCTGTCACCATCCCGAGTCCATAACTCCAGAAAGGTCATAAGGCACACTAAGTCGTCCGCTTGCTCTTGGGTGATGTTTACCGTGCCTCCATGATAGACTGTGTCACTTTCCTCCTGACATGGTATACACACCTTGGTTCTTTGCTTTGACATTCCTTCGCAACGCACCGCGTCCCAGGTGCCTTATAGGCGGTCCAGCACGCCTTGGTCGTGATTGTGCACAGTTGTAACCAATTATAGATCACTGACATTGCAGCCTAAAACTTAGTTGGAAAAGATCGAGAATCCATGACTTCAGCAGGGTTTGAAAACAGTCGGTTAGCAGCCACAATAAGAGTACTTGTTGTTTGCAGACCGTGGAGGTTTATAGGGTACTTGTTTCTCTATAGACTGCTACATCGTAATGCCTATCAGTTCTTGTCTTGTTCTGTTGAACTTTCCCAACGTTCTCTATGTAGGTCAACTTCCATAGGCGATTTATCGTTTAGAGTGCGTGCATTTGGTCTCCGCTACCATTATGGGTAGCAGAATTCGTCTACAGGTTTTATCTACTAAGTTACACTAAGCAGTTCTTCTTCGTTGATTAGCCCCTTTTGCAGAGCATCAGAGTGACATACAACTCTAGCTAAAGTGAGGTGCTGATTGAACAGTATTTATAATAGTAATAATAATGATGGTATAAATTATTTGAGCACTTAAAAGCTAAAAAATTGCCAAACATCCTCCGCTTTTTGTGTTTTTCTTCGAAATATCCTCCACTAACTGTTCCGACAGCCAGTTTCACCTTGAATGTGAAGGTTCTACCATTTTTTTACAAGTAGCGGTTTGTGAACTGACCTGCTGACTCGAATTCAATGACACTCGATTTTCCGTCCAAACGTATTCAAATAATCCAGAGCTGGATTTTCGGATAGCTAACGTGGAATATTGACAAGTGTATCAGTTACTGAATTTATATCCGGAATATGAACAGCGAAGTAATGGTCTGTATCTTATTCTAGCAGTTCGCTGCTACCAGAAAGACTCTCAGGGGCAATCTGTTACAAGCGAGCACAAAAGGATTCCGGAAATAAGATTAAGTTGGGCGTCACATGATGTGCATTTTATCCATACAAACGTTCCGCCGCTGACCTTGGATACTGACGCAGTGTAATTCATCTAGACAGAAAAGATGAATCCTTGTGTTTGTAAGCCAGCATACATCTAAGGTCAAAAACGGGATGTAGCAAACAGATGGATTCGACGGGAGCTGGTCAAGTGAGATACGCAAAACACTTCAACATCTTTACTAGGCTGAACCTTGTTGTGTAAAGTCGAACGCAAATAGCTGCTTGCATGGGCAATGCACATGAAAGCAATCAGGCAACGCCCACGCGAAATGATTACATTTGTACAGGACGTATGGGTACAACCTAACTGATTGAGGAACATGAAGATAGCACAGCGCAATTCAAGTCAGACAAACGGGAGCCAACAGTACACATAGTCAATGAACCTAGGCTGAAGGTTTCCTGAGAGCTAGCAGGTCAACTGAACAAATGGAACTGACATGGAGTCACTGAACAAATGGCCAATCTATAATGACGACAATATTAGTTGACTAAATTCCCAACGCTTAGATGAACGGCTTTGAATTCGGGCGGCACAGCATGAACAAAACTTACTGTCGCCTTTGGCAGAGCAGGTGTTATGTGAGGAGCACTTACCGGAATACCAGCAGGTTAGTGTCAACATGAGGTAACTAGTGGCTTAGGACGGACAGTGGAGTAGCAATAATAAACTGTGTACTATAAAGCTGATTCCACGGATCTTGAACAACAGCTGCAACCGCTGCCAAAACTCCGTTTTGACTGATTGACGGCAATTCAACCAGAGGAAGCCGATCACATTCGCGGCGTTTGTTTGAACTGTTAGCCAGAGAACGTAGCAAGAAATAATAACTAAATAATTGTTTATTGACGCACAGTCACTATTTTGTCCGCTTCAACGTTGCGGCCCAAGCGAATTGTAATCAGTGTAAATGCTTATGAAAAATAAATCCGGAACACCGTGGTCCAGTTAATCCGGGAGTATGCCATTAGGAAAAATCGATAGGGGGTGCCTGAGCTCTCGCTGAAACCAAGCTGACAACCATCGCCTACTTTTGGAATTCAAGATTCTGTATGTGTAACTGGTGAAGATGTTACATTCGATCTGATGAACGCAATGTGGTTTGGCACCTTTACCAAAGATACGAACAGCTTTTGATTTCACTTGAGAGTATCACAGCTCTCGAAGTACATTCTAGGAATGCCAGCAGTTAGGTACCGTATTACCGTCATTGTGACGTAAGTGCAATATCCATTCGCTAAGCGGTTAAAATATGTTATTGCTGCCAAACGCACAGGGACCTAGGTCTCTTAGGGAAGAAAGAATCAGTTCCCACAACCCGCTAGGCAAGATAAAGGAGAGAGCCAAGAGTTACATGGTGGTCTAGTTTGTGAACAGCGCATCTCGGCGCAATGACGTAACGTGTGTAATTGAGGATAAGCATACACATGTCGGCGCAAATTCGAAGAACAAATTCGTGGCAGAGAATCAGCAAACAAGTTAATAAAAGTCAAAGAAAATAACTTAATTTGGTTTGGTAAAAAGATGAAGTGAGGAAGCGGGGTGCACAAGATCCGCATCAACCACAGTGTATAAAGGACAAACTAGAAGGCAATTACTTCGGAACACAATTCCTTGATCTTCATGAATGGCCGCCCAAGTGGATGGTAGATGTCAACTAGTCACCCCGCAAGAGGTTTACCATGTAACTCAAGAGAAACAACAGTACTAAAACTTGCATAAAAGCCTCACTGGCTTTACAGCGCAACCTGAAATTCGCAAGTAAGCAAAAGGCAGGACGTGGCACACATATCGAGATGCCGTGGAAAATGAGATTAACAACCTCCGAAAGCGAAAAAGAAATCGCCTTCCGTGGCACGGTATAAACTGCCTCGAGAAGATGGGACAACAAAATCTGACAAGGTCGCATTTCATTGTCCGTTTTCTGTCTTTGGTTCCAGTGCAATTGCGGACCGAAAAGCATACGAAATATAAACTGGAACACGGCCATGACTTGGTTGAGCGGACTATGTCGGTTCTACAATTGGGCAGTACTGAGCGCTGAGAAAATTGTTTTTGCTGCACGGCCCATCACAGATCTGCCGAAATGCTGTACCGAACCAAGCGCCTTCTTAACGGGTTCCACGGAGACTATTCAGCTTTGCTTCCAGCACGCGAATCTCTTGATCTAGCCTCAGTAATCCATTATACTGTAATAAAAGAACAAAGGTGTTTATTAAGCAAACGGGCAAAACTTTCGCTATGATCAGCTTACATAATTGAATGCATTATTACCCGCTATTTTGCTCTAAACTTTCCACTGATCAACGGGTATACATAATGAATAGATGAGCAAACTGCCCGAATGTTGTAAGTGGGCAACTTACATAACATATTTATACTATACTGTTGAGGGGTCTCAGAGGTACACGAGCATACATTATTGATAGTACGCGCCGCCAAAATACTTAAACAGTAAGTTCCAGCAACCAATACAGTTGATCGAAGTAGGCTCCATCAGATCGCGCTTTACAAACAAACGCCACTCAGCTGTTGCCCGATGTTATTACAGTATTAACTATAAAGTTAATATCGGGTTGTGAAAGCCAGTTTTCCACCTTTATCAAAGGGAAATAATTGTTACCCCCGAACTAATTGTTTGTGCCTGTAACTATCTGGTAAGAGGCAAATGTCTTCACAAAACCCATTATTTCAACAAGGAAAAGAATTAAGGGAATAATGTTCAATATAACCACCAAGTGGTTGCAATGAAACTCGTGCACCACGTGATACTTGTATCGGATCCCACATAGCTTGGCTCGGAGCTAATAACGTTGGAAACTGGCCTAGCCCCCACCCCCCACCCCAGAAGTTGGGTACTACTTGTATCACTTCAATATCTGGTCCTTCCAAAGGCGTTTGCGTCAAATCATTAATTCCTGATCTTAGTGTTGACTGGATACTGCAAACAAGGAGCTTAATGAGGCCGGAAACGCACAGAAAGTGCAAGATTTAACAAAAACGACGAACAACAACAGCAACAACAGCAGCAGCAACAACAACAACGACGACGACGTGATCTTGGTATACATTCGAATAAAACACTCGCTTCCCAAACTAGGTGTTTCAAAGTGGTGAAGACTTCTGACAGGCACTGATCCCTGCCATGCTTAGCCCGTTTTCAGCATTTTATCACTCACCTAACACTTAACCTTGCATTAACAGATCCATCCTAATGGTCCGTACTGAGGGCGAACCTCACAATTTACTTTACCTGGCCATGGTTTCGGTCACTTAAGTTGTTCAAAACTGGAATCATGCCATCTCACTAGCAACCATTTAGCAGAGTGCTCTACTAAGAGTTGTAGCAACCTTCCAGCGACCCACAATAACGGTTATCGACAGTAGAAAAAGAGCCCCACTCTAGATAACAGGAGGAATTC
>OX104065.1:21131366-21147420 GCA_944474145.2 Dicrocoelium dendriticum | reverse complement strand
TTAGGTTAACCCGGTGAGTCCACGGATCAGTACAAACAACATGCACCTAGTCCTTTCGCGATATATGCGCGGAAACTACAGGCCCACCAAAGTGGTGTTCAAGCGCTTAACTGTCCGTAATTGCTGTTTCTTACCAAAAGCTTGACTGATTGTGGCCATCAGTGAACGGAGGATTAGCTGACAAGCCTACACCTATCAGGTGACTAAGCACTAAAATAGGGAGTATTAGCTATGAGAATGAAGCTTTTAGTTTTCCGTGTGACAAACGTGGACTTAATGAGGGTCATAAGTATCTGCTGACCGTGCTGAGCAGCTCGTTGATGGATCC
This sequence comes from Dicrocoelium dendriticum, assembly GCA_944474145.2. Classification (NCBI taxonomy): domain Eukaryota; kingdom Metazoa; phylum Platyhelminthes; class Trematoda; order Plagiorchiida; family Dicrocoeliidae; genus Dicrocoelium; species Dicrocoelium dendriticum. The sequence goes on along the minus strand of OX104065.1, from coordinate 21,147,092 downwards.
CTAACGCAGAGAAACGCTGATGTGCTATACTAATCGCTATCAAACCACAAGTTTGTGCACTAAACAGAATCGAGTAAATTGTCTGTTGGGAAAGTAATTCGCTGCTGCGTTCTTCACCATTTTCAGCAAAGCTATTACCAATGCCCAGTTGAGCGATCAGTTGGATAGGTCAGATTTGAGGGGTTGTAAACCTGGACATTCCACACAGTACCTTCATTATACACTTAATAATTGGATGAACTTATGCCACAGCTCGTAAGCCTTTTCGTGAAGAACACACTAGAATTTCAGGATTGGAGATGTGATAGTTTCACCTCCTCCAATAAAATATTAAACGATGGAAAGTTGGATATGCCGTGTGGTAGGATCGCGACACGCAATCTCGGTTCGGACCACGGTTTACTTGGAAGTGAACCTCGGTCATTCCGATCACAAACACCGTATCCGAATTACAGGCGTTTCGGTCAGGCTTTGCCCAAAAAAGACAACCGCTGAACGGTTTCCTCCTGGTTTGGACTCACCGAATGGAGATAGTCTGAGCTGGGGTGAAAATCAGGGCCTAGTGCTTAAAGTCTGGCGCCTTGAGCACTATGCCATTAAAATCCGTAAGCAACGCTTGGCAAAGGGGTAAGGAATTGAAGCTTGGATTTGCACACCCGCCGTGTGGTTGGATTGCGTTACACAATTTCTGTTGAGACGTCTGTTCACTTGGAAGTGGACCTCGGTCCTTACGCTAACAAGGACCGTTTCCGAAATGGTGGCGTTTCAATGTTGTTCCTCCTCCCGAGTTCCCCCCCTCCCAGTTCAGATTGTCGCCACCTGATGCGTCCAAAGCAGGACGAAACATGTCACGGGGTGTCCTTGCAGGGGGAAGCAACACCGAAACGCCTTCAATTAGAGGATCAACTCATGCACTTTAGTCCCCTTCTGGTAAAAACGGTTCAGTCGATTTTCACAGCAGTAGCCTAGAGGATAAGGGAATAACCTGCACACCGATTCCTTCTATCCTAAACCCGTCGAATGTAACAGTAAATATGAGCTAACTATGAGCCAAAGCTAAGTCAGTACGTCATGTTTTAAAAACAGCGGAGTGTAGCTGCCAATGCAACAATGAGTGCTTTACAGCCCAGTGCCCCATTATCAATGTGTTACGCACAGTGTCATTCTTCAATCTAGTCAAACGATGAGAGGTCGGACACGGAAAGTTTGGAGTGGCCAACCTGAAATCCAATTTAGGTTTGGGTTATTGTAAGTAAGAACACAGAAACGCAAAGGATTCAGCTGTCATGTGTACGCACGAACAAGGCACTTGTTCGCTTGATATATATTTGGTTGGCGGCATCCGGGTTCGGATTTACCTGTCACTGTGGCCAGCCACAGGACGCCTGCGCCTACAGCGGGACCATGGGTAGCGTACGCTGCACCACCCACAGCTCCATCTACACACCCCATATCCAGTGAAAAGCCAAAGGAATAAGACCGGGAGGCATGTGGATGGGAGCCACGTTTCATCAATGGAGCCGGCCCACACTCCTTCACAGGCAAACACAAGCACGCTGTATTTGGGGAACCAAGCGCACACAATGCGGTGGCTAGACCGTAGTCCGCTCCACACTGAGTGCATGGAACCACTCTTTGAGCCTAACACGGCCACAAGGACCGTGCACCCCGTCCCCTCCAGCAACGACCAACTGTCTCCCATAGCCAGTATGGACGAGGTAGTGGGTAATAGACAGGTAGGCACCTTGCCAACATGCACATCAAGTGCAGCCACACCGGGAATATCAAGCAACAGCCAATCACTTGTGTGAAAGATAACAAAGAAACTAAATCGAGTAATGCATAAGGAAACGGTGACATAAATATTAAATTAATGAGCATATGAAATATGTTTACAGAAGAATCCGAGATAAGTTCACGAGGTTAGAAAGTATATTTTACGGAAATGCCACAAACACGAAATTGTTATCGAAATTAACTACAATTGGCTTAAGCGACGTGTGCAAGTTTACAGAAGAGAGTACAGGTAGACATTTATATGAGAAAGAAAAGCATTAGTACAAAATTGAAAACCCACCACCTGAAATAATGGGACTTAGCATGCAAGTACGCGGTTAGTAAACCGAATGCAGCGTACCTACAAACGCTGCGCTGGTTCTGTCTACGTTCTCTGCAGGGCCCGTCGTTGCTTCGGTAGTGGTCCCGAGTGGCCTCCCTCATGGCTCACTGAATCTCCGTGGCTCAGGCACTCGCGACCGCATGTGCTACAGCACCATACACTCGATGTCGATGGAGTACAACCCATCGGTGCTTGCTACTTCCGCGTTTGCCGCTTCCGCACTTGCCGCATCTTCTCTGCATGTATGAGGTCTTTCTCCCGCACTTCGGCAACTGCCTTCGTGATCAGATCGCGCCATGTACGCCAATCAACCGCCTTCGATTCACATGACCTGCGATCAAGGTTAGAATGCGAGATGCTCACTTTGATCATGTCTTGGTAACGTAACTTTGGTTTCCCCACATGCCGCTTCCCAATACTCAGCTGACCATATAAGAGTTGTTTCGGTATCCGCGTCGAATCCATACGGCTCACATGACCGAGCCACCTCAGGTTCGCTTGATAACATGGACATTTATTCACACACATGAGTCACGTGCATGACCAGACAGACCGTGGCTCGTGATAACCAATCGTAACAGTCCGCTACCACTAGATTAAGATTATCCAGCTTGATATTGTTCTTCGCTGCGCTTCTCAAGACGTGATCGCCATGGCTGTATAGTTTGCTCAGCGTAGTCTTCATTTGACAATGATTCTGGGGCTATTCTCAGGGGTGCGGGCGATGGGCAATTTACTTGTTACTCTGCAGGACTCACAGGCTGTCGTCGCACTTGGTCCAAGTGAGCTTGAAGTATTCGCTCATTTTTCAATACCACTTCCACTGCACTACCTCTTGTCGATCTCGTAGTCCCTCGGATAAAAATGCTATCCGTTTCTGTCACCGGCGAATGATCTAAACAAGGTGTTGCTTGTGCCAATTCTCTCAAAGCTGGCGGGTGGTTCGGAATCTCCCAAAATGGAAGTCTGCTGAGAGCATAGGCAATATGGCCCTCCTTCCCGGGAAGATAGTTTAGTTGATCCTGATATCCAGAGAGTAGTGAAGTCCAGCGAGGCGTCCGGGGCCACGCCATTTGGGGTGTCGCATTTCATTCACCCAGAATTCCTAGTAACGGCTTGTGCTTTGTGTGTATTTCAAATCTCTGCCCGAATCATCATCATCAAGAACAGCAATACATTAGCCATTTGAACAGATTCTTCGCTGCCATACAACAATCTATGATCTATGAAATAAAGAACAAGAAAAGGGAGAGAGACGGGACTTACCTGAAAACATTAGTGCCCTAAGCAAACATTCAGAGTCAAGCCGCCTACAGCTTGTGTTAACAACATACCGTCACAAACAGCTGGTTATCGTGCAAAGATAAGGCGGCATCGGCGAGACAGCTTCCTTGCGGCTTTCACTGCCCCGCGTCATAACCAGCCATTAACCAGCAGATAACTCAGCACCAAACACACTTTAAACAGACAATCCGATTAGGAGACGGCAGCAGACGCGCCACTGGTGTCGGTTGCGAGCCATGTCCTGTGAAATCTCGAGTCAAGCACAGGGCGAGTCACGTGGACTCCAGCCCGGAAGGCGAGACGGACCAATGGCACCAAGTTTGCTCATCAATGACTTCCTTTCCCGCTGCCAAGTCAACTTCTGTCTATCTCGAGCCTTGAGCCACCCTACACCTGGCAGACTAAACAAGACCCTCCTAGGTAAGCGGTGACCAGGGATACATAACACGTGCCCTAACCAACTCAACTTACTCAGTGCTGTCTGTTGTTCTACCTAGTACTCGCCTACGCACATCATCGTTGCGGACACGCTAGTGCCATCCGACACCAGCAATGCTTCGCAGACAACGATTATCAAAGACTTGAAGGTGCCTCAGATCTTCAGACGCCAGGGGCAATTCTCACTACCATTGAGCGAACGGCGCTCACTGTGGCCTTGTGGTCTTTCAGACAGAGGTAACCTCCCTTCTGTCGCCAAAGATGCCGCAGATGCAAGTAGGCAGCTCTGGCCTTTGCAATGCGTGAGTTGACTTCACTTTCTATTCGCCCACCGTCGCTGATGCAGCTGCCCGACTAAGTAGTGGTGAAATCACACAACCCAAAAAAGACCGCCAAAACCTTGTCAGTTTGGGCCTAATTTCGCTCGGTCTGCGATAGAGGCAAATGCAACTCGTTTGTTTATTCCATTCTCGTCAGGTTGTAACAGGGTGACTTCGACTCCGACTCCGTACGGTGATGCATCACATGTTAGCGTCACGTACTTTTCGGGGTCAAAATGGGCCAAAACCGGCGGACTGGCCAATGCACTTTTAGCTTAACGGAAAGCCAATTCCCCATTTCAAACTACACCCACTGAGTCCCTTGCATAACAAAGGATGCAACGGGTGTAACTCTGTGGATGATTGCCGAACAAACCTGGAGTAGTGATTGTACATTCCCAAGAACGACCTCAACGCTTGTTGATTTCTTGGTTGTAGTGCCTCAAAGATAGGCCGGATATTCTCCTCAATCGTCTTCAGTCCCTCAGCACTTATATGGAAACCCAAATAATCAAATTGGGGAGCCAAGAATATGCATTTTTATGTTTAAGCCTCAAACCATTCTCCTTCAGGCGGTCCAAAACAACTCGCAGAGTTTACAGATGTTCGTCAATTGTCGCCCCCGTAACCAATCTGTCGTTTATGTATACGAAAGCTTTAAGCAACCCAGTTATTACGTTCACTGTTGTTCGCTGGAAAATGGCCGGAGCCGAATGTATGCCGAACGGTAGTCTGTTGTATCCGAATAAACCGTGATGGGTACTGACCGTCGTTATTGTTTTGGTGTCTTCGTGTATTTCGTACTGCTGGTAAGCGTACGCGAGATGCCTGCTGGTACCGAGCTGCGCGTAGACGTCCTCAGTTTTCGGGATCGGGTATTGCTCAACCGGAATACTGCAATCGAGAGTAATTTTTGTAGTCACCACATATACGAATCGATCCATTAGACTTTCGTACCGGAACAATTGGTGTCTCCTAATCCGGAAACTCTACCGGCTCTATGAAGTCGCTGTTCTGCAGGCAATCAAGTTCCTCTTCTACCTTCGATCGCTTCACATACGGCAGTGATCGAGCCTTGATGAATCGTGGTTGTGTGCCAGGTGGAATGTAGATACTAACTTATCCCCCCGGTGAATTTTCCTTCCTCCGTCATATTGCTGTAACAGTATTTGTATGTCCGATTGTATGGAGATGGTTTATCTGCAGAACTGGTAGTTGATCCAGTCGCAGCCTAGTAGGTGTGGACCATCTCCGAGTGCGATGTAAATGGTTCCTCAGGCTGTCGATCCTCTATAGGACACCTCAACTTTCTGCACCCCATCAGTTTCACTTCACCAACCGTATATGTACTCAATCGCATAGGTGCCCGACACCGTTTGGTGTGGCTCGTTGGAGCCAATCTTTGTGACCACGTTCTTTCGTTGCACAGCGTTACCGCACTGCCTGTGCCAGTTTCGAAATGCACTGGAATCTGGTTAACACAAAGCTGCATGTGAAATGGCGGTTGTGCACTTGGAGTTGTCGTGTCAAATATACATATTCCTGTGGTTCAATAGCAACAAGTTGGTTGTTTACTACCGAGGAACATGGGTTTGCACTGCAGCGGCACGTCCGGGTCAAGGGTCCACGTTTTTGACATTTCCTATAAACTGTCTGTGTATGTTTGCATTCACTGTGATGATTGTACCGCAAGCCGCGGCGATAACAGTTGAACCAGTGCGTGGTGTTTTTCCCAACTTTATTGACTTCGGCCGTGACATCTTCAGCACATGGCTTTGAAGTGAGCTGTAAATTCTGTAGAAGCTGGGCATTACTTTCAGCAGCCTCCATGCCCGTCGCAAAATCGTAGGCATTTTCCAATGTCAATGAGTTATCAGTTAAAAGACAGCGCTGAATGCGAAGGTTTTTCACGCCGAACACCAGGCGATCCGGTCAAGTGGTTACGGTAGTTACCGAAATCACAATATTCTGTTAACTTCCGAAGCTCGGCAACGGAGGAAGTAGCTGACGCCCTCACACGCTGGACTCGGGTAATGAATTTAAATTGCTACACAATGACTGATGTTGTTTGGATTATAGTGATTAGGAACCAGTGTAAGCAGTTCAGTAAATTGTTTGGTGCATGGCAAATCGGGAGTCAACAAGCTGCGAATTAACTGGTGTTTTTGAGCCACAGATACTCAGTAGGATATTCACCTTACGGTTGTCGATGCAGATTTCATTTGCGGCTTAAAGCCAGTTCATACGCCAGATGTATTGGTTCCAGGACCCGGATTCCACAGTGTACCCTTCCAGTTTTCTGGCGGAGACCATGGGTTCGATAAGCCGTCGGCAATATTGTAAGTAAAAACGTCTAAACGCAAGGGACACAGCTGTAATGCGTACACACTACCAAGTGACTATACCATTTCCCGGACAAGTTGTCCTCTTGGGCAACAGAAATGATCTGAGGGGCATTCAACATGAGTCTACACAATTAATTTGTTCCGTGCGTACGCCAGTCACTTGTGCAGGTGTGTATGCGTGCGTGTATAGCCCGTCGCCTTCAGCCAATTGGACCTCAGATGCACTAAGTCATAGGGGTGCAGGTGGACGCTTCAGCTCCTACGCACGGAACAAATTAATTGAGTAGACTCATGTTGAATGCTCCCTCCGATTATTTCTGTTGCCCAGGAGGAAAACTTGGCCGGGAAATTATGTAGTTCGCTTGATAATATGGACCGTTATTCACAAACATGAGTCACATGCATGAGCAGACAGACCGTGGCTTGTGGTAACCAATTACAACATAGGTCACTACGAATTGTCCTTGTCTCGCTCGTGAGTCAGGACCAATGTCAGAATTGCGTTCCGCCGTGGTCACCAGCTAAGTTCTAATCCCGCTGTTTATCTCCGTTCCGGTGCTCCAGCCGTAGTTATAGTCAAAACTCTTCACCACAGTGATATTGTCCTAAGTTTTCACTCCACAAACTCATCCTCATATCGAATACTAAGTCACTTGATGCTTCCAAACTACGCGCTTTGGGAGTGATCCGCTCGATCGAACATTACATACCCTGACTCCACTTCCGTCCGGCGTCGGTTGTGTCCTGATTGCTGGACGTGTTTTGTCGAACGCGTGTCGTCTTTACTTGAACTCGTCCCCAACCTTTTAAAAATAACTCCATAAATAATCATATTTTTGTCGTCAAAGGTGGGCGGGCCTAGCGACCGACTCCATCATGGTTATATGGACTCTGCTCTCCGATCTTTCCAGTAATCCGGTTCGGCTTACTTTTCGGAAGAAACATTCTTTTAACCATCAAATTGATTGCACAGTGTTGTTGGAAAATCGTCAAGTATCGTGCATTAGTTCTGGCATTGTTTTATTGAATCTTCTTGTGGTCTTTGACTTTCTCAATGTTCCTGCGCGAATTATCAATTATGGTTCACTCTTGGTAGGCTTTATCAAAAGTGAGAAAAAAAACCGATTGTTGAACAAAGAGCAATTACTGTATTTATACATTTTCTGGATATGTAATGAAAACCCCATGAGGTCCAAGTGCCATAACCCAGTCTGAGAGACATGGGTGGTCCCTGTAGTCAGTGGCGCTCGAAGCACAATCGCGTTGGGTCCACTTCAGTGCAAGATAGCCCCAATCTAACGCGTCTGTGTTGTCGACCTTGATTTGTCACGCTTCGAGCCAAATTCAAGTGTGGCTATATAAGCACTTTTAATTATTCCCTACGATGGACTTCGGTTAGACCACCGTCATAAGTGATCCAGATATTTGCTGGTCACTTGATGCATAACGTATCAAAGCAAAAGCATTGTGGGATGCCTTGAATTATGACGCCAAACCGAAGTAGGTAAGTCGGCTCAACTATAAAAGTACAATGCCAAAAGTTCTGCTCTGTTATGTCAAATACAGGCTTGTTCATGGTATTAAAACGAAGGACATTCTGGTATGAGGCATATATTGCCCCTACCCGTTCCTTTGTGAGCGCATCTAATGTGTTTGAAGCCACCTGAGCAATTGGTTGAGAGGATTAAGTACAATTTGCATCAGATGCGTTTGTGAGGAAATGGCGGCGCACATGGAAGGACGACGGTAGCTCAGATGAGTAATCAGTAGAACCTACAGAAAACAGTGTGATGCAACACAATTTCTAAGCAATATTTGCATTAACTTCTACTTCTTAGGACATTGCTTCGTATTAAGGACAAAGTGTTTTCACCCTCTAAACTTCGCCTTGGCCATCTAAAGGACTTGTTAAGCCTTTGATTTTTTACACATTGTAAACCCCTGCCACGTAGATCCAATAGCAATATCAATAGCCATTGAACAGTTTGACGAACCGTAGCGGAGCACGGTGAACCTGACTTTTATTCTGAAAAAGTGTATTAAACACGCCATGAACTTCAACAAACCCCTTGTTAATAATGATGTCCTGAGAGGTCGGGTGGAAGAATCTTGGGTGATGCGAAACAGTACCAGTATTTCAGCATGCTTAATATACATTCCAGCACAGTGTGTTATCTACGTGAAGCTAATTTATCGGCCCATCAGTGTAACAAACGAAAAACTACTGTATCATCCCAGCTTTCATTTGGTTAAATTTGTCACAGCCGGAGTTAGGAAACGCTTTCAGCAAGTCGTAACTCCACAGTGAACATTGTTTTCAGCAAGCAAAATCAACCATGCAAATTCACACATGGTTCCGAATGCTACAAATTTGAGTTATTGTTTTAGTTTAGAATAAGTTCAAACTCACTGTAGCCATATTAGGGTCAAAAATGTCGACCGAGCAGTTTACAATAAGCTCTATAGCACCACGAAAACCACCTACGTGTCATCGACTGATTCAACCCGCCTGATTAAACAATGACCATCTAGCAACTGTGACTATTCTAATCAAACAACTTTGGTCGTAGGGCGGATATGAATTGGTTTATCTCACGGTATTCCAGGTATACAACTTCGTTTGCACTAGTGATATCAGTACTGTTAAGCATGTTACTCAATTAGTAGGGGCTACTCCAAGATCGCTAGTTGTACTATTCGCAACAGAGGCCGGTTAAGGAGCAGCTAGTAACACGTATCCGATTCCAACGTAATCAATTCAATGCTTGTAGGAGACTTGGAATCTAGTTGGCTTAGCAATAGTTCACCTGTATATAGCCCATGAGTCGACTGAAATGCGTCATAAAAAGCATGTACCAGATGACATTAAATGTGAAGAGAGCAATTCGTCTTTCCAGGGGCTTACTATGTCTTCAGGCTGCGGATAAACTCGCGATGAATATCTCGACAATTGCTTTCCCAAGCGTCTTTTCTCCCTCTTCAATCTGGCCAATTGATCTTCCAAGCTGAGAAGCTCCATTCTTGATGGCCTAATGACCTCATGCCTGAAGGCCTCTGGAGCATAGCTGAAGTAGAACCGGGGTTTGCGGGAGGGGGATCTGCGTTCTGGGCTCCGGAATGCATAGTCCATCGTATGGAACCGGCCAAAACTAGTGGTGGAACGCGGGGGAAGTGGACTCCGATAAGTGTCGCGATCCGCCACTGAGGCGAAGTGTCCGTATGCAGTGGAAGGTCGGGTTGGCCGCGGGGAGTATGAATCTCCGACTTCAATGATAGTGGGGACAATTCGAAATTGGTACACAGAGTAAGCCATTACATAGGTATACAAGCTAACAACAACTTAGGCACAAATATGGGCATTTATCAGCTTAAAGCTCATCAGCTCACTAGAAATCATTGTTGAGACATTTTGATCACAGACGATCAGAGAAGGATAAATCCCTTCTGTTGGCAACTGTATGCATTGTTCATACTGTCAGCAGGGCGAACGGTCCACGGGAGAACCACGAACGCGTCGCAGTTTATCATACTACTGGCAAAGTATAAGTACGTCGCGCACCAAGCAGAAGTCATGTATTAAAATTTGCGCACCTTATCGTCAGCCCTCGGTAGCTCAGTGGTAGAGCAGCGGACCGGAACTTCGTGGGACCGGGGTTCGATTCCCCGTCGAGGCACGTTATTGTGCGTGGATTTTAATCATGACTTTAGTTTCTACAAAGCTTAAGTGGACGATAACCAACAGAAATGGGGGTTCCGAATCGGGCGACACTGATTGCGAGATGACACCGTCAATTCACACGCCTTTATCAGCCACGTAGGTGTAGTGAACGATAGACACCGGAAAGTAAAGACCACGTTTGCTCCAGTTATGACCAAATGGTGGCCGAATGGGGCACTTCACGCAATTATGTTAAACTTAACCTCACTGTCTGTTATATTTGTAATCATGTTATGTTGGCAGGTGTTGAGTATCCTGGATAGGACGCTAGAGACTTCGTTCTACTACTGCATTAGTTATGGCCCATTCCCACACAAAGGTGAAAGATGTAGCTTCACCATTATGGACAGATTTTGATCTGCGGGTCTACTTCAATCGACTTTAAAGCGAAATAAGCAATTCTATGGAATGTTAAAGGTTTGCATATTTGAAATCCTAATTATGACTGAGTAAACCCGTGGGTGAATAGCTAAGCCAAATCCAGACCCCACTATTTTCTAACAACCGAGGAATCCTCTGTTAGACTTACCAATACGTAGATACTAGTTATTAATCCCATGCCAAGCGTTGTTAGGATTTGCTCTACATACGGTATAATCATGGTTTGGCTTACCATGAAAACGCTTTTAGCAGTGAGAAACTAGATGTACAGGCACTGAATCCCTGGAAAATATGCAACGATTGTGTAGCGATTGAACTAACAGAAACAATCCTGGACTATTGGACTAGCCACTTAACTACTCCATATGTAAAATATATTAGGGATTTGTTTAAATTTGCATTGAGTATTGACTTATTCTCTTAGCCATCATATCTAGGAGACATGTTGTTGGACAATGCTATTTGGTTTAAAGCTAGGTTTAAAATCCATGTTACGACAATATGCGGTATAGCTTGATCGTGTTATCGAACGCTAACCTACATGCCACCTCCACTGACGGCGGCCTGCAAAGATAGTCGTAGCTTTGAGGGCTCGCCCTGTCCTCTGCAGGCTCATTACATGCGTCAAAATAGAGGATGAGGCGCACTATGTCTCAGTTGGTAACCACTTATGGCGGTCCGGCGCTGTCACCAATGGATAAGTGCCAAAAGTCACAGACTCGTAAGGGTTAGGTCATGAGTTCGATATCCGGCAGGATGCGACGAATGCAAGCTACTAAATAGTCCAAATAGGACAAAATGGCTGTCTAGCGCTTTCGCGGACACGTGATGGCTGGATGGCTAAGTTTAGCTGCAAGGAATCTTCACCAAAACCAATTAAATTCCCTGCTATAGTTATAGCTCCATCTGGAAGACACAAATGTTGACATTCGGACCACAACATCTGTGCCCGAGGATGGCACTCACCGAGAGCACAATGTCGATTATTATTTTATGTATTAGCATGACGGAGAAGTCTCCAAAAATTGTTTCTGCCGGTCGATTTCCTCCAGAGTGAACTATAACGGCGCGAGATTCTGAAAGCAGTTGCCTGCGACTCGTACAATAACACACTTTCTGTTTGGATCACCAAACGCAAGAGAAAATATGTGTTTGGAATGATATTAGCTTTAAAGGTAACATGTGGTGTAGAGCTTAGCAAAGCAACTCTAACGTGATAACGCCTCCTTAATTCACTGCTTTGATTTATCTAATAGCCTGAAATGACTTATGCTACATCTGGACCTAATTGCCTAGTGGGTAGACAACGGTAGCCTCTTACTCGCAGCCTGTGATGAGAGAAATACTCAGTTGAAAGATATGGATTTTTAAATCTTGTAAAACATCCTGAACACTCGTGTGAGCCCTTTCTGACCCTTCAAAGGAAGAGTAGCTGAGTCTATTTGCCTAAACTTTTGCCTGGTCCGCTTTTTTACGTAGGTTTACAAATGATGGCTTATACTAATGCGCGAAAATTACAATTAGAAGTAACTCAAACAGCCTAGGTGTTCTTCAAGGAATTTGTACCACACAACTTTGTAACTGGGCTGTGTCAATCCGAGGTTCAAGTACTAACGACTCACCCTTTCTGACAAAATTTGTTTCATATCTGGAACTGTGGTAATAGTGTTGTCGTTCGTCATCTTGTCTCACGCTGTCTGTCATACTGCCTCCAAAGGATTCCATACCACTTGTTCGCTTCTGTGTCTTTGAGGAGCTTCTCCGAGGCAGATCTGGCATAGGATCTGGTCGCCGTGGACGCACGGTGATTCTAGTCACATTGGGGGATTCCTTAAGCTGCTGCAGTGTAGACGTCTTTTCATCCTGCAATCGCTCTGTCACCCCTTCTAATCGTCCGTCTACATTTTCCGTTGTATCATTGTTGCCCAATCCTATGGTTTCTGTTGTCGAATCGAATTCTTTTGTCCTCACCATGGATTCATCTACCTCGTATCTCCATCCTGGTGGGGATGGCGCTGTCTGAGGTGATGAGTAAAGTGTCTTGGAAGTTTCTGAATGTAGTGCCTCTGTCTCCTCTTCCCTTTGACATGCATCGGCCTTTGCACTAGCGAAAGCAAGGGAGAAATCCTGTTAGCACCATCATCTTTCACAGCAACGAGCGGGATAAGTGAACAGGTGTCTGGCGCGGGATGGACAACTAACAAAATGAAAAGCCGTGGCCGTATAATAAATCTGTAAAATACTTGTGAGTCAGAACGAATACTCAGGGAAGAAGACAAAGGCCCGACATGGTGCCCATTTTGCTTGGTAGCTGTAGTGGAGGGTGAAATAAAAAACAGCTGGACAAGGAAATAGAGTTACCTTGCAAGCGTAATACAAGTACGACTGCAAGAAATGTAAAACAGAGGACTAAGGGTCCTCGGTGGAACTGCGCCTCACCAACGATGCACGATGAGTTCTAAGATACCTTGGTTAATTAAATATATCACATAAGATAGTGTGCATATATATATATATATGCGGGGAAGGTAACGACCATCATGAAATAGTTACTAGTTGTGCTATAGCGCCGTTCGGTATCCACTGACTTACACGTTACTGCCGTGCAGGGAAGATGGTAGCCCCCTCAAAAAGCGACGAGCTTACCAAACTTAGGCCGCCAATTAACTAACGGCATCATAAGCAATTTGGTCTGCGTACTGATTCCAGAGAAGTAGTAGGGGAATTTGAATGATATGTGTAGAAATTCGTCACATGCCATAAGGGAACGGTTTCCGCAAGGTTCGAACGACTGCGAGATGACGGTTACGCGACACCATTCATCAAAAGTAAGCATTGATCAGTGATAACCATGAAGCGATTACTAATGTCCCTAAGAAGGACGTGTTCCTATCAGTTCTATTTAAAGGTGATGTTGCCTTTGATTTGTTGATCAGAAGACTTTCAAGTGCATTGGCTCGGACCTTCCCGACCGCCTGCCCATACGTCCTTGAGGAAACCGCTCCCTTTATAGCCCAGCGGGTTAAAGACAAACTTCCGCTTCAGTCCCAATCTTACATCTTATATCAGTTTACCTGCGCCTGTGGTGCGCGGTACGTGGGACACACAACCAGGCGTCTGTGTAAACGCATTGCGAAGCAGTGCCCAGCGGCTTTGCGGAAAGGCATCGTCATTCGCCCTAACAGTTCCATCCTGGTACATCTGGTAGGAAGTGGACACCAGGGTAGGACCGCTGATGACTTCTGTCTACTTTATGCCACTCCGCAACAATACTCTAGAAGTCTTAGGGAGCAAATATTGCGGACAGCCGGAGCAGTCGCGACTAGGATAATTCAACGGGAATTATGCAAACAGAAAGATTTGCTGCAAGGGCTTCTTCTACATTGGCCCTAGTTAGCTTAGCAACTTTTATAACGTCTCGCACATACAGTGAGCGGATGATGCGTTTTGCATTCCGCCGATCAACCAACACGTGCTCTGCCACAGATGTTAGTAGTCGAATTTATTGATCAAGATATTGCGTTTCTGATTGCCATGATTCCGTTATTGCCACCTATTTGGCTTCATCAGCTAGTTGTGCTCTTCCCTTCCATTTTATAATCGTAAATGCCTGTGGAGATTTATTGGAAAGAGTGGTCTTCGTAAAAATGTATTTTTACGTTTCCGTGATATAATTTAAGACATATATACATGCATATAAAACGTGTAGAGATCATTCATAAGGGTTCACTTTAACCCTTTATATAAAGCTAACTACTCTGGTTGTAAAATGCTGCAACTGGAGCCACTGTGGCTAAGACACATGAAGCTTGGATTAACATTCCCTTTAATTTGGTCAATCAGCGTGTTTTCGCACCATGTAACCATGTTTGCTTCACAAAAGAAGGTAGTTAGACATTTATAGATACCAAGATCAAACTCCCGGTGTTCAAAACGAAAACTAATGTCCGAAGAAAATTCTCCCTATACAGCTGCACTGAGATCTGGAACAGCCTCCCTATTTGAACAAGAGCGTGCGACACAGAACCGCTGTTAAGAAACGAAGTTTCAAAGTGCCTTACGGTGCAATATGTGTAAACAAGGTTGCAACTAAATTGCAATGTAAAAGTGTTGTTTGAGGAGGGGGCCGAAACGTAGGTACGTTAATGACAAATCCACAAGGAATGTGCTACATACATTGCATTCACTTGGTCAAGCCCTCCTGAAGAGGTGTATTGGAAAAAAGTTATAATGTTGTCAGAACTCCCATCAGTCTTTTGCACCCGGCTCACTTTCCTACTTTACTCAGGAAAGCATAACTCACAGACATACCAACAAATGTGGACTGCAGACGAATTGCGAAATGAGATTGAGATAACCATTTTTGTCTACTTCATATTCTGTTTACTCAGCCGAGCCTACCTAGCAGCCATAACAAAATATGTGAGCTTAGCAGGAAAAGCTGGATGAATCTATCCACATTCATTCACTTTTAGCAATCTTTCTTCTCTTAATCGTCTATTCGTCCCATGTTGGTATCATGTAAACATGTCAGGCAGCAAGGTGGGGCTAACCAATTCTGCTTCCAACATTGTTCATCCCTATTTCAAATCTTCGCTCTCATTTTCCTCTTACTAGCTTACGCCTAGCTTAGTTATACCAAAACACCAGCGCCAGTTGCCAAGTGTTAGCCACCTTTACCTCACACACAACAGATGAATCTTCCATTCTATCCGTCTCTGCCCCTATGTACAGCTGCTGAAATGAAAGTAGATAATACTCCGACTGTCACTAATCTTTTTAGAACACCACAAGCCATGGTAAATGATTTACCTACATCTGATGCTTCGATTAAATGGTATGATTACAGCCGCACACTTTTTACCTTCAGCAAAGTTTCTTCTTATCCTTTGCTCAAGGAAACGAAAGATCGGTCCCCTCCGTAAAAGGAGATCTCCGACAGGACGCTATGATATATTCTGTGCCCAAACTAGGATTTGAACTGCAAAATCCTGGAGGAGAAAAAACTTCTATTTCCGCCTGACATATGAAATACGCAATTAACACAAATCGTAATAAATGTAACCACATGGCAATGCCGTAAATGGCATGCCACATAAATCCGAGAATATATATTTATGG
>OX104065.1:21115234-21130869 GCA_944474145.2 Dicrocoelium dendriticum | reverse complement strand
TATTTTGTTTGGCTTTATGTCTGTTCGTTAGACAGTTGCTAATACTATTGCCACTATCGAATTAGGTGAGATTCCAGGATGGTTGTTTGACGCAACGAAATTTTGTGCGCATGAGTAGTGCAAGCAATTGCCGAAATGTGTAAGTAATGATAGTAAGAAGCTGTGTTGAAATTGTTCCCGAGAGAACGCTTTCCATAGAGGAAGCTTTTCAGAGTAAGGTTAAAGGTATAGATCCAGCGACTTGCGATTTAATATTTTGGAGCGTATCCAAAATTCGAGAGCCCATAATGATACGCTTGTCAGTCACTGAGTACAGACCTAGCTTAAGGGAGTCTTGATTGTACCTCGTAGGTTGATTTAAGAAACCTGGATCCTTGTCACAGGAAGTTTACAGTTCAGGGTTGACCAGCATCTTTCTAGTCCGCGTGAGTTGAAACGATTGTCGTCTCTCAGTATGACAATGTGTAAGCTTTCGGATTTTGACAGAAATGAGCGCAACGTTTGATCTCCGGCCAGCTGTTTCAATCATGTCTCCTAGTTAGTTCAACAGAAAGCGTGCATGTAAAGGTCTAACCCAATGCAATACTATGCAGTGAAAGACATTAACCCGGCTCATTTACTTTGCGAGTCTTTAGCGGCTGATGTGTTATTTCACAGATCCTGTTGCGTAATTGGGTTGCGACATATAATCTCAAGGTGAGTAGCGATCTTTTCTGGAGCGAATTTCAGACAGTTCAGTTACCTGGACCATATCTGAAACTGGTGGATGTTAGGTGTTACCTACTCACACTCCAGAACCGTCATTAAACCCTGTATGAAAAACTACTCATGGCTCAATGAAGTAGGCGTCAAGGCCCCTCCCAGCAGGCCACCTTTCTTGCGATGCAGTCGCATTTGCTCTAACTGTGCATGAAGATAGGGATGAAAAGCAAAACTCGTTTGGATTGCAGTGTTTCAAGGTAATAAGTCACAACATTTGGTGTTTGAACCTAAGCGATTTATAAACTATCAGTCTTTGATGTGGTTTACTTCAGTTTAACTAAAATGCTCTGGTATCGCCAGCTCTCTTTACGCGGAGACCAAAAATGTTGTATCGGTAAACCTATGTCATGTGCGACTTATGATATGGGTTCTTTGCATGAGTTCTTTATACAGATACTCATGTATTCTTTTTTTCCCAAACAATCACAAATCGAGCACTTGTGTAAATAGTCGCGAAGCACATTGTGCTAGTTGTTACAAATGCAAATAAACGATGGTGTGCAAAACCACATTGTTTCATCGAAGAACCGCAGAATTTGATGGTTTGTCACAGCAAAGAAAGTCTTGTATGATTCCCATGTTAAACAACACCCTCGTTCTCTTTCTCTCTCAATCCATTATAAGCGTATCTGAAACTGTCTCCATCGAACTACAAACGCTTCGGAGAGAATATGAGTCACTTGTTCAAAAAACCGCAGAACTGGAAAGTGCCAAACGCAATGCGGACTTACGATACAGGGATTGCAAATCAAGCAACAAGAGACTTCAAACGGAGTTGCAGGAGAAAAACACACTGATTGAAAAGGTAGATAATGTGGTTTTTATTGATTTATATGCTTACGGAGCAATATCCTTTCAATTTGTTTTTAAGTGTATGTTGACATGAATCGACCTCTCGGTCCTTGGCTGGACACTAGCGCAAATATTCGCCATATTGCTTCGAACGCTCAATTGACACTACTCATTTTCAGTAAGTAGTAGAACATTATATTGATGTTGAGAGTCGAATCCCATTGACGGAAGCAGTACACAATACAAACAATGAACTAGATAGTTTAAACCAGCTGTCCCCAAGTTTTTATCGCGGACCGGTCAGCGCTTGATACTTTTACTGCGGCCCACCGAGGGGGACGGCATTGATTAATTATATTTATTTATTTATATTTATTTATTTATATCTATATTTATTTATTCGTATTTGTATTTATTTGTAATTAGGCGCCTTCAAAATAAACCAGTTACACTAAAAAAGGAATGTGATGATGTAACATGCTAACCCACTGCAACGCTAAGTCACTGAGAACCCTGAGCTTGTTTCTCTGCAACAAGACTGTTGATTATGTCCAATTTATTCCTTCTGTTTTTGGTTGCTGTCACTGCAGAAAACCCTGCTTCATGCAGATAGGACGTCGGAAATGGCCATACGTTTAAATGCTGTGTTGGCAGTCTGAGGGTAATAATCCATGGCTTAACTCCAGAACATTGACAATTGTTGTGTAGAAGGTAGTTTTAAGGTCGCCGTCATTTGCCATCACCAGCAGTTGATATCCCTGCACGGGCGTGCTAGATTCGCCTGGTTTGTTGACATATAGGTCGCGGATCCATTTCTTACCGATTCGCAGGTCTGTTTTGGTTGGGGAGTAGCGATCGAACTCTTTGAAGAGCACATACAGGTGATGGTACACTAACTGGGAGAATACATGCTCAAGGTCAATCTCTCGTAAAATCCCCGCTAATGTTTACAACATGTCCGAAATGCCTCTGTTCCTGCCCCTTCCCTGCAACTCCAGTTTGACTTCAAATGTAGCTACTTTGTCTGACAACTTGAAAACAGCTGTCATTTTCCCATGAATGGATAGATTGAGTTCACTGAGCAGGCTAAATAGGTCATGCAGGTAAGCCATCTTTTCGATCCATACCTTTTCACTTGTAAGGGCTGTCAGTGGTGATTACATTTGTGACAGAAATCTTTGCAATAGTTCTCATAATTCAAGTAGTCTGGTTAGTAATTTTCGTTTGGATATCGATCTTATTTCTCTGTACATCTCTGTGTTCATCTCTGCACAAAGCTGCTCAAACGGCTGCGAGTTAAGGGCGTGTGCTTTGACGTGGTTAATAACTTCAACGACATCAATCAGTAGGCTGTTAAATTCCGACGACATTTTTCGGCTTGCCATTGTTTCCCTGTGAATGATACAATGGGTAGGTTTATTCTCGGATGCAATCTCCTTAATCAGAGCAGTTAAACGAGACAGTCATCCGGTCATGGCAGCAGCTGCGTCAGTGTATATGCCGACAAAACGACCACTTTAGTTGTCCTGATATATTACCATCCAGTGACTTGAACAGTTCTGCTCCTGTGACTTTACTTGGCAAAGATAGTGCACAAGTCCTGGTGCACATCCTCCTGCTAAAGATAGTGCACATAAAAAGTAGTATTGCGTTGTTGTCGATATCTGTAGATTCGTCGACCTGGAGTGTGTACCACAGTGACGTATTAATCCTCTCCAACAGTTGTATCGCAACGTCTTCGACTATTTCTTCAATTCACCCAGTCACAGTGTTAGTCCAAAAAGGTAAATGTCCTATCGTTTTAACAGCGGCTTTTCCTAGAAGTCCACGACAAATGTTCATAGCTGAGAGCAGGATCAATTCTTTACCAATGGTGGATGGCTTTATAGCCTTAGCAATACAATTAACCACCAAATATAATGCGCTCAATGCATTCTCCTTTATTGAGGTGGTGGTCCTCAGTAATTTCTTCGATCCTTCGTATTCCTGTTTTTTATTCAAATTACTCCAGGAGCTTGTCTTTTAATCCAAGGTGCTTGGCGTTCAAGTGGCGAAGCAGTTTTGAAGGTGTCATTGTCTCTTTAGAGAGTCGGCCGTCGCAAACCATGCAGTGCGCGGTTGGTGAGTAGGAATCACCCGTCCCGCTAAATCAATATTTTAGTTAGGACCCATGGTATTATCTGGGAAAATTCATGTGTCGCTTTGCTGTTGAAAGCTCTTATTCGGTCTCTTCACTGGGCTTTTCATTTTCTCAAGGAAACATTCTAACGACATTTGTTTCGCACTGAGTTTTGCTAATTTGTGGGTAAAATTTGAGCGCCCACGTGGACGAAATGTAACCTGAAAAATAAAAAAATCGTGAAACTCAGATAGTAAATGTGGACGGAAAAGGCGAAAAGAAAATACAATATTCACGTACACTAAGCACTGTTAAACATGAGTAAGTATCGGTAAACAGAGAGAAGACCGATAGACACCTTCTCTCCAGGTAAGCTACAGTGCTAAGGCTGCTCGCAGCCGCTCAGCTCACGGTTAACCTGTCGTCCATGACAACTCGCATAATCTCGAGTTGAATACACCACAGCAAATAAAATGGAAATAATTTAATGTGTTATGGGCGGAACGGTACCTTTTGATCCACGGACTGGTACCCGTCCGCGGCCTGGGAGTTGTGGACTACGGGTTTAAAGTAGCAAGATTGGCGCTTCATCACAAATCGAACGACGGCGGGCAATTATACATATAAACCACATTTCATTGCGGTGATGGACAGGTCTGGATTAATATCTTGGGGAACTCCGTGTAGCCATTTGCTCATCGATGTTAGATCTGAGGCTCTTGACATGTCAACTCTAAGCTGTATCCAATAGTTCGTACATGCCACCATGACACGTGGTTAAGGAGATGGGATCTCCTGGATCATCTGGATGTCATGCTTGTCACTTTTACTTAGTCCCAAAGTCGCGAGGCTTTTCGTCGTAGAACGAACCACTACAAGGTTGTTAACAATAGCTGAGGTGTTTTCTACCAGCTAACTTGTATAATGATAATGACGAACCGGAAAGATGCTGTTAAACCGTCTCGGTAGTAGTTTCGACTTCAAATGCAAAAGACCCAATGAGCTACTTTAGAAAACGACCGTATATTGACATGTATTCAGCTGTTATTTTCATTTAGTCCACGAAACTCCACTAGTGGTAGCTTCACCATAAGCACTCAGCACGACAACACTTGATGCATATAGCTGGAGTAAGTTTGGTGCAAGGAAAGCGGAACCTTGTTTGCACACGGGAACCGCGATTGGTTCAAAGCATACTAAGGCCTCGTAAGTTCGCAAACCACCATTATCATGTGCACAAAATTGAGGGAACTTCTTGATTTCAAAGCTAGAGGAGTGCAGATACAGCACCTCCAAGTGAAAGTAAATTCTCAGTTTTCCAGACAGTTAACAGGAGTAAGATGGCTGCTTGGTGATCACACTCTGAGTTGGAACCTGGGAAAGTCATATTGTCAGATGCAATTAAGTGGCAATCGGTTCTAGATTGCGACCAATCAGTTGGCTTACGACCGTCTCGGTACTATGGACCTCCATTATTTGATCAGGAAACCGAGAGATAACTTCGCATATATATAGTCTGATATGGTCGGCGGCGTCTGATTCCGGATTCTCCTTTCGTGGTGGCCTTCAAATGGCAGCCATAGGACGCCTGCGCCTACCGAGCGACTGTGGGGGGCTTAGGCTGCCGCACTCACAGCTCCATCCGCACGCCCCATATACAATGTAAACCCGAAGGGATAAGATCGGGAAGCAGGTGGATGGGAGCTACGTTTTGTCGACGGAACGCGCCCACACTCATACAACATGTCGAGTACCAATATTCCTGACTATCCAATTAGGGACTCATGCGTACCAGACGTACACAAGGTGATGGGACGGCATTAGTCCACTGCACACTGGATGCATGGAACCACAGCGAATCGAGCATGGCCACTGGAACCGTGCACCCCTTTCCCAGCAACGACTCACAGTCGCCCGGAGTCAGTAATCGTGGTGGGCGGTGTTAGACAGGTAGGCATCATGTCAACATTCATATCAAGCGAAGCCAAACTGGGGAGGACAAGCAACTAACAAAGAATTTGAAGGAAAATAGACACGGAAATTTGACACAGAGTATGCTGCTGAATAACAAAACCTAGCAAAGCAACTAATTCCTACAAGCTAAGTAGATGTATATTAAATGTAAGTTGGCGTATATATATATATATATATATATATATATATATATATATATATATAACACGATGAGGTCTAGTTCGATTTCTACGGCGCTATGGCAATTCGCCGTTGCATTTTACTCAAAAACTAAATTACTTTTCGAAAACATTTATCGCTTGATTTTCCCATCTTTCTTACTTCTATTCACATGAATAATCGACTGCTTATCAAGCTTCGTGAAACGTACTCAAAAGACAAACGGACACAGTACCTGTTTGACGAGATGAAAGCAGAACATACGAGATTAGTCCGGGACTACGAAATTTTACGCCAAACTTACAACCAAAAGGAACAACAAGTACAATCTATGCTGATGGAACAAGCCGAGCTGCAAAGGAAGTTGGACGCGTGCGAGTGTGAAAGACGGCAACTGGAACATCGTCTCTATTCCCAACCTGTCTCCTCAAGGGTGGTCAAACAAACGGACACGCAGTGAGTTATTTAGGCTGCAACTGTGGATTTTTCTCGTGAGTACGCCTTTATCTGTCATCTTTGACTAGTATCGGTGATCGCTGTGCAAATTCACTCATGCGTTGTCCCAACAGCATGGCAAACGAAGTCCTGTGAAGAAAATGGCCAATGCCGTTTTCTGTCTAGTGTACTGCTGCGTGGAATTAAAGGTCCGCACACCACGCATCAGTATACTTCACAGGAACTCTGAAAACAATCACCGATGCACGCACTTCCATTCAGCGGTAGAAAATGAAAACTAAAATCTGATACATGCATGAAATATAGAGCAGCTAAAATTCAAGCATGTACAGTATTAAGTCATAGATTCCCATTGTGTTATATCCTTAAAGAAAGGAAAAAGGTCTGTGTAGTGATTAAAATACTATTAGACTATTTAAACCATAGTATATTTGAAGGGGTGTCGCATTGTAAAAGAATTATTCAGGAAAATTTTCGTTAACCTGCCAAACGCCGTTTGTTTCTGTTCATTGATCTGCACACTGTGTTCACCTGATGTCTTCCGCACCCAGAGCCAAGTGTTATTGTCGACATCAGGTGAGGTACTGTATAAACACCCGAAGTCCCCAGCTTTGATCCGTTTACTGCAGATGGTTAAAACGCTGCCGAAAGGTCATGAATTGCTCTTCTAAACTCTCAAGAGCTTTGTGATATTATCTCAAGTCCAGTCGATTAAACGAGTCCATCCTAATATACGACACCGCGACATACGGATTATACCGCAAAGCCGCGGTACTTCTGAGTTATTCTTCTGGCCTGTGCGATCCTGTCTTCCCGTATGAGTCTTGGTTGGGTGGCTGTCTGTCCGCTGATCCCACATTGACTTTTCTCGCTCAGTTGACTAGTTGGTATCACAGTCATTGTCTTGCGTCCAGGTCCACTGACGCACTTAAATTGGCTTCTTTGCTCTTAACTAGTTCGTTCCATGCACCCATACTGTCATCTGCCACCACGCTCGTGATGCAACACAAGACTGGAGGCAAACTTGGATGAGAGAGAGTATGCACTCTGGTGCTAGTGAGTAATGGGTGAATTATTGGGTTTTTGGATAAGATACTTCGCAGCTAGGTTCAGGCAGACAGCTAGCACCCATCCAGGAAAGCGCTAGGTGGATATTTTTTCTATTGGTACTCGTCAGTGGCGCGCACTAGTCGAATTCTGCCGGATTCGATCTCATGGCCTTGATCTCAGGAGCTAGCAACTTATCCCACTGAGACATGAGCGACGGCTTCGGACGACCAGGACTGAAATGTAACTGTGATATAGCGCGGCTCATCCTCTACAGTCATGCGTGTTATGAACTTGCAGAGCACAAGGCTACGACTTCCTTTGCAAGCAGCTACCAACTGAGATGGCAAGTAAGCTGCCAACACGACTACGGATTGATAATGGTATGGTGAGATAATGACGAGTCAGTACTCCATGAAGCTACATCTACACTAATGAACTTTAGAGTAGTGATCAATATTTTGATGTAGTGGTTAGCGTAAAGTCCAGATATCAGGGTTATTTGAGAAGCGTTGTGTTCTCCTTGAGTAATTTGTATGGAGGTTACGGCAGCGTTATGATATAACGCAGTTAATTAATGAGGCCCTCCGATTCCAAGGACACTTATATTTAAAATCCTGGGTAAACGAGGAAATCTACCCGGTCGATGGAATACAAGCTTAAGCCGTTTATGGGTGCTTTGTGAACGAGTAATCTTTAGTAACTCGGATAGATTGGGACTAGTTCATACACCAGACTCTTTTAACGGCCCAAAATGGGAATACATCCACGCTGCAAGTGCATGGTGCCACTGCACCTTAGGTAGCATGAACGCAGTGAGCTAGTCGACTATCTTCTAGTTTACGGAAAAGCCTCCATGGTATTTTATAAGGAAAAACAAAACCAAAACCCTGTGGGACTGTCCATTTTTAACAATCTGCTGGTAAAACCGGAAAGAAACAATATCTTTCTGGTTGCGAATCGAACTGGCAGACAATTAAAATAACTACATGGCCAAATCGTGTTGCAACCGAGTTCGAAGAAGTCGGTTGACATGGAGTTTTGCTTTACACGGTGCGGTTCGTTTTGCAACGGCGTCACTTTCATAGGTATAGTGCAATACAACTGCAAGTAAGACGCAGTTCACGCCCCGACCAATGGGAAAAATTTTCTGCTTGCTGTTTGCAGCAGGGAAGTGTGTCGCACATCCTGGTTTCTAGTGAACTTATCTTTTACCTAAACGAAATGATCTCTCGGAGCCAATGATTTGGACCATTGTTAATCCACGCCGGTTTAACCGTCACTACTACTTGCAGTATATGCGAAGCCAGAACAATGAACAATCATTTGTAACGGGTATAAAGCATTGCTTAACAAGCCCCTCAGGATGACCCGAATGGGATAATAAAGTCATTGCTTAAAGTGATAGGAAAATAGAAAATTCGCCTTGAGGTGACTCCCCCAGTTAATCACATGAACTCATGGTGATCTGTTCACCGATCCGTTAAGGAGATGGCTAATGAGCACACTGCGTTACTTCGTCTTTCGATGAAAAATGACTATGTCACGTAATGTGAACTGGATAGAGTATAGCCCAATCGTTTTTTAAATCATTACGGTGGAAAAGATACTAGCGTGAGAAGAAAGAGGATACCACATTCTTTATAACCATACAAGCATTTACTTACTTATTTATCTTACTTTGGCCTAAATATTGCCGCATTATGCATTCCTAACGTACAGTCACCAACGTCACTAGAGGGAGTCGTGATAATAATTGTCTAACAGGGCAATGGGTGTAGGAGTTGAAAGTGAATAGAGTGGTACTACTTCCACATTGTTAATAATTTCCATGTGCTAAATAGATTATGGTTTTCGAAAGCAAAGGAAAGTAAAGATTTATTACCTAGACTCAATACAGAAAAATAAAGGATTTTTCATAAACAAGACAGTTCATGAGTGTGGTGTGGGGGTAAAGTGGTCCCGAAACTCTCCACTTCAGATATGGTTCCAGTGATCGAAATGTCATAGGTTTTCTTCAAAACAACATGTAGCCTCAATCGAGATTGCTTGTCGCAATCCAAACACACGGCGGGTACTCCAGCATCCAATAACGAACTTCTAACCGCTGTGGCAAGCGCTACTGTAGAGGTCTGGCCTAGTGACGAAGATGAAAGCCACCAACCACTCTCAGATCAGGCTGTCTCTACCTGACAAGTCCAAATCAGGACGAAACCGGTCGGGCGTGTAGTGCAGTGCAGAGATTTTCTTCAAAGTAAATCATGGCATCAGTAGAAGGTAAGTGTCGCAATCCAAGACACATGGTGGCTACTCCATGGTACCACAATGAGCGATAGTGCACGAGACAAATCTTTTGAATTGCTCACAAACTGTTCTAAAATGACTAGAACATCGTGATCATGAGAGCTTCAGGAGTTCCTCACTTCCCATTCCATGAGTATTTCACATCATGTGATCTAACGAGTCATGCGTGCATTTGAGATTGTACAGCAGCGGCTGGTCCACTGTTTGGTCAACATTTCAGTTTTCTCACCTCACGGGAAATTGCACATGTCTGCAATACTGGTGGATGTGTTGGCCGACGAACTTGGTTATCTCAACTGCTTTACTGCTAAGTTTGAGGCTACTAGACCCGCTGTCAGGAAACCTAGATGAGGACCCATTCCGAAATCGGCTTTCAACGTCGTCCTCAAGGGGATTCGCACCATCCGCGTTTTGCTGACACTGCAGTTCCAGTGCTAGTTGTGGAAGAGGTCTTTGCAAACATAGCATGTATGTTGATATTCTTGAATGGTTGCTGCAGCATGCGTATGACGAGCCGCGAGTTACATCTCCGGGTACATTACGTAGTTCCATCGTTGCACACATGCACGCACCACTTTACTAGATGAAGCAGTTAACCGAACTACATTGTACCCAGCTGCGTGCAAAATATTGTCTAGTCTATGCAGTGAACGAAAGCACTGCAAACCAAAATCTGTTTCTATAGCACGCCGCAGCTGGCGTTCTTTTTCAAAAGCCTTCCTTTTGAATTGTGTCCATCCGAGTAGTGTTTCTCGGGAACCTCGGGTCTGTTGCGCAAATCAGCCTCTCTCCATTATGTAACAATGGGCCACTGCTTTCTCATGGCCACAAGTGGATGCAATTCTTAAGGAAGCATCAGCACTTTACAGTTACGTAGTTCCGGCTCTTCGCCGCAGCTGAAGTACCATCAACCGCACTTGGGCTAAGGATACTGCGAGGGTCTCCCGGTCTTCTAAGCAAGCTTGAACCCGCGCCCTCGGATTAAAAGACAAGGTTGCGACGCTTAAATTTACGGGCTGGACAGATCCATGAATTTTCTACCAAGACTAACCTATCTATCCGTACCCACGAGAAAAGTCGCCCAGTTGCACTTGGTGGCTCTTCCGGGTGCTAAGTGAACAAATTATGGTATTGCTAATATTACCATGCCTAAAGTATCTTGGTTTGAAATGGCATTCCATGACCGACCGACTCGAAGTTTGAGGAAATTTCCGTGACATTCCAAACGGTTGTTCTGTTCGAACAGTTTTGTCTATTGGTGTGTTATTTTGTTTTCTGGATTGGTTTCTAGAATAGTGGTACATTTGATGGTGTTTCGTCATACGTACGTGACTTCATGATGACAAACAGTAGGAGCCGAAACCGATTTTTGTAGCTACTTGCCTTATTTTCTTTCATCTTGCCCCTTACGTGTAATGATCGACTGTCTCCGCAATTGCATCGAGGTCTTAATGGTAGATTCCACATGTTGATGCAAGTAGGCACCAATTATAACTAGGAAGTGTGGTGTGGGCAAGACACTAAAGCGGCTAGTAATCCTTCAGACATGCCAGCAATAAGAAGTCAAGCTAACGTTAAGCTGACAGACGTGTAATTTTTTCAACTCGAGATAGTGGGAATGCCACTGACTGAGCACACATGTAACTATTCAGATGTGCTGGTGATAATTGCTTCAACTCTCGGATGTGTCCAGCTACCATCCAGCAACCCTGGAGCAATTATTGTCCATCGCACAGAAACTGTTCGGACATAAAAGGCTGTGAGACATCATGGTTCGCAAATTTGTCATATGTGAGACCACATAAAATGTGTGCTTGTTTGTGATGTAAATGATTCTTGATCGAAGCCCGGCTTGACTTTTCGCGTCTTCGGAATGCTACTTGTCAGGACTAAAATATTAAGCTGTTTGAGTGCTCTACACCGGACCAGAGCGTTAGGTGCCGTTTTATTTCGTATCTTTTTAGTGCAATTGATCTAATGTTACCTTACACAGACGTAATTGTAAGATAGACGTGACCTGCTCGGATTTCATGATGGTTGACGGCATCCGGTTTCGAATTTGCCTGTCACTGTGGCCAGCCACAGGACGCCTGCGCCTACAGGAGGGACCATGGATGGCTTGCGCTGCACCACCCACAGTTCCATCTACACACCCCATATCCAGTGCAAACCAGACGGAATAAGACCGGGAGGCATGCGGATGAGAGCCACGTTACATCAACGGAGCCGGCCCACACTCCTTCACAGGCAAACACAAGCATGCTGTATTTGGGGAATCAAGTGCACACAAGGCGGTGGCTAGACCGTAGTCCGCTCCACAATGAGTTCATGGAACCACTCTTTGATCCTAACACGGCCACAAGAACCGTGCACCCCGTCCCCTCCAGCAACCACCAACTGTCTCATGGAGCCAGATGGACGAGGTAGTTGTGAATAGACAGGTAGGCACCTTGTCAACATGCACATCAAACGCAGCCACACATGGGATATCAAACAACAGCCAATCATTCGAAATGCCGATATCGAATAAAGTAAATGAATATGACGACATAAATACTCGCTAGATGAGTATATGGAAGAAATTGGTTAAATGTGAATAAGCGATAACTACAAAATGTCCGAAAGTTATTTAAAATATACCACGCGATAAAATCACGCAAGTTTACCACAATTTGCATGACCGACTTGTGTAAGTTGGGAGAAGATTAGCAAGTAGGCAGAACAAAAATAAAATAAAATGTAATGAATTTTATCCACATTAAAATAACCTAGACTTCATGATACACTCCGTATATAACACCGTTGGTGTGGAGTAGGTTTCGCCTCAAATATTCATGAGCTCAGTCTACCTCCCCTCTGAGTAGTCCATTGTTGCCACGGCCGCTACTCACGCGATTTATTCCCTTAGGTTCACCGTTAAATTGCTAAACTGAAATAAATCACACATGCGAAGCATTCAACTTACCCTATCCATAGACATGACTCTCACAACCGTGCAGCGGAGAACAGGAGCAGGCCTAAGGTAGTTCGGACAATGGGTCTGCAACTTTTGCTACCACTGAACGATATACCCTGCATCTAACCTGGGAAGATGCAATCGGATCCATGGATCTTGAGCTCATTAAGGAGACAATCCAGGTTTTCAAAGATGTTGAAATTTTCAATGTAGTTTAAGTTCCTTTCACATCCTTTTACGAGACGTTACTTCCTAATTTCCTGGTACCACAGGTCATCTGCTAGGGTCCAATAGCTGTTGACAGAAGCCAGTTCAGCTCATCCACTGAAGCCATTGTGATGATTGTTTTTTCTTTAGGAGAAAAGGGATGAGCAGCGCTTGGCGATAATTTGATTGCTGCGTGCGACTGCTGGGCGGTTAAACATTGACGTTGAGATACTATGCATCTACACAGCGCAAACTTTGCTCTAATCGTTATTGAAGCCTAAACATCTCCTTAACCGTCACGTTCATTACCTTGAGGTTAATGTTGTCAGTTCCAGAAGAACTGCGGGTTCGTACGGATAATAGTAACCTCTCTACAATCAATATGTAAAGGCAATTTGAGTAAATGTCGATCCGTAAAAATGAATGCATCAAACTGTGATTCTGACAGGTAACATACGGGAATTTCGGGGTGTATTATAGTCCCGAAACACCTGCTACTCCTTAGACACTTCCTGCTTGTCCAACCGTTTGTCCCAGCAGAACTGTTCTAAACTCCACGATACAAAGGTGGATGTACTCTGTGCTCCGAAAACAGACTTTCTGGCTAAATTGCTCTGATGGGTTACTTGACCGTCAAGGACAGGTGTAACGCAGTAGTTACAACTGAGCCGTAAATCCTCGTGAAGATGTCTGCACGGCGCCCATCGTCTCGGAGCGCTTCCAAGTGCTGCTTCCGAGAATAATGGCCGTAACTTGCTGAAATGAAGAAGCGATTTTTCAGGACCCTTATGAGTGGTTTTTTGATTATGTTGAAAAAGATGCCCAGACAGCGTAAATGGCGCCATCAGCTGTCGGAGTGTCGAAGATATTTGAACTTTTCAAATGTGAGTCGAACGCAGGACCGGTCATCATGTGACATCGTGTCAGAGTTAAGCCAGCACCGGTAACTCGCAGAATCTCGATGGCATCAACGCGTGAACGAATTGCATACAGTTGATAGCTATTCGATTGGTGGGAGTGTACAACTATTGGATCGAATGCCGTTCAAAGTGTTAACAAAAATGGCTGTCGGTTATTGGAATAGTCCGTAGTTCCGGCTTCTGAATGCGACGGTAAATGTTAGCGGATGCTTCAACACTTTACGGTGGTGTCCATGAGATTTGGCAACAGGCATGCCAGGACTGCGAACAGTTGTGGGAAGATCATCGTTTTACATGTTGGGTCCAAAACACAGAATTTGGGGGGCAAAAGTATGCCAAACTGGTTCCAGTGAAGTTTGAGCACGTTGGGGTGTGACAGGTGTGACGCGTTAAGCTCCAGACCCAAGAGTGGGATGTTGGATACTGCCTTGTTGCATGCATGAGCGGGAACGCACCAAAGACGCTCAATAAAAATGCACTTACCACATAGAATGAGAGAAATAAATCCGCACATAATTATCCGCTGGTGGGCTATTCATTTGACGTTTCGGATCGGTTGCATGGTAGAATCATTGTTCCGAAGGTACAAAAATCATCTCAATAATCCTGCCTTGCTTATTATTCCGAATAATTCCAAGGACTCTGTCTCCATGACACATTAACATATTGGCGATTTAACTGGAATATTACTACTTAACAGCTGTGCCTACGGGAAGTAGTCGTGCACCAGATAAATGCAGATGACCCCGTTCTTGCTAAATTAGTTATGCAGCCAATGCGATGAACAAATTTATTCGAAATAAGCATATCAGAAGAAAATATTCCGCATTGACACTATCATTTTGTGCATTCTCGTCCGCCACATAAGTGCAAATAAACAACAAATTGTGGTGATATCACATCGATTTTTGGTCAACTGTTATACGACTGATTCTATACTTACTACCACGGCAGGCTTAGTATCACCGCCAGCTGTTTTTGAACACAGAGTATACAGGGCGTTGTTGATTCAAAACAATTGACCCAAGGAGTTTGAAACTGTGAAAACCCTAACTGCGCATGAGGGATGTGGACTACTCCTCCGGGTGTAGGTG
Source organism: Dicrocoelium dendriticum (assembly GCA_944474145.2). NCBI lineage: Eukaryota > Metazoa > Platyhelminthes > Trematoda > Plagiorchiida > Dicrocoeliidae > Dicrocoelium > Dicrocoelium dendriticum. Next base: position 21,116,079 of record OX104065.1, on the reverse strand, counting down.
GTGACCGGTGTCCACCAAACGCCTCGCAATTGCCCAGGCAACCATGCTGATCGACTCACCTCATGGCATCGTCGCATGTTCCACTTGTTTGCGGAGGCACTATAAAATGTGGTCATCGATTCGGGCAACTAGGTTCCGACCAGTGCGCCCAACAGGGCTATCCCACAGCCACATGTGAATAGGCATAGGCAAAGGTACGTGCACAGCTTTGATACCGGTGTCTTCACTGAACACTCAGGCAGTTGCCTTGTGGACACGATCAAGCGTAGCTCTGCTGCATTGTATGCTTATTTCGTTGTGGCGCCTAGTATTTTCACCATCACCTTCATGTTGTGATCACGTTTTCACTAATGTTCCGTTGAAAGAAACGGTCGACCGACTATGTGAGTTTAGGGTGGAAAACAACATTGGCTACAGTTGCCCACAGAAATGTATACTGACATGCTCCTGCTGTGCACAAATATGTCAAATTTTACCCTCAAGGAAAAGCATATCGACAGATCGTTGGTATGGCTAAGGGCAGCTCATTAGGTCCCTTGTTGGTGGACTTGTTCATGCGTATGGTTTAATCGAAATTAGACAACATTCTTAAGTGCGCAAATTTACATAGACGCTGTGATAATGATATATTGTTGGTCATTGACTCAGGTTGATATATTGCACTTGTAACCAAAGCGCTCAGTTGTGCATACCAGAATCTTACAATGATATGCGAAACTGAGCAGGACAATTGTCTCTCATATTTATACATACTGCGCACACGACAACCGGATGGTCCATTTCAAAGTTGGGTCTACTAGAAAACTACCTGGACAGGTCGATCCTTACACCTTAAGAGCTTAGCA
>OX104065.1:21094254-21114736 GCA_944474145.2 Dicrocoelium dendriticum | reverse complement strand
TGAAATCGCAATCCATGTTGCTATTTTCTCCATTTTTCTGCCACGGTTCTGCTGCACAATATCTGTTAACAGGCTGTATATATATATATATATATATATATATATATATATATATATATATATATATATATACTTAGCTAGGGTCGCCGCCTTTCGGTATAGCCTTCAGCACCGAATATTTCCAGACATTCGGTAGCTAATCTTCGGAGAGCGACCTGTTGAAAAGGTCAGTCACAGCAGGTGAGATGATGGCAGAACTGACTTGAGGATCAGTGAGTGGAGCTAATCAGGTCCTGCAGGTTTGATGTCGTCAAGGTTGTCGAGTAGTTGACATAACTCTTCAACTTCGTAATCCAGACTGTCGAGTACTTTAAAATTGGTACACGCCGAAATCGGTACAGACACTTGAGCAATTGAAAATACAGAAGCTAAGTGCTCCGCTAACTCAAACTCATGCTCAGTGTTGGAGATTATGGGCTGTCCGTCGGGAACATCTAGAACAGGCACATCACGTGCCAGCTTCAGGCGTCGCTGCACGTAAGCAGAGGATATCGTTGGGGCGGTCTTCGCGGTGATTGCGAGTTGCCCTTCGAAATGACGGTGCCTGTTGCTTTTCGTGCTGTTGCAGAAGTACCGATGAGTTTCATACACTTCGTAGTCGTTGGCAAAGACAAAGAGGAAGAATCTGTCCCACATGCTGTGCAGCCACAGAGCCAGATTTCTATACAGATTGTCCAACCATTGAGTCTTAATCGCTCCGACGTTTTGACACTTCAAGGACAAAAATCGGAAAAACACTGATTTTAACCCTTTTTTATAAAGGTCCAACAGTTTTCCACAGATGTAGCTTGTAAAAGAGACCAATGCAGTTGGCTCTCGGCCCGAGCTAGACCGTGGAAGTCCGTCTTCCAATACTGGAGGGCTGGCTTCATCGGACATGAATACGGCAGAGCAATGAGCCTTTAGTGATCACTTATAGCGAGGGGCTCCAGGATCCGAAGGTCACCAACTCGTTGTTCGCAGCTCATTAACATCGGGTTGAGACTGGACAGGGTTGAGCGTGGTACTATGCGTGTTCGCTGGCATATGTGTTGCGGTGCACCAGTTTCAAGTACCAAATCCACCAACTTTGCTTCAATCTCACTATAACCAGGCATCAAATACACATCAGGTCATCGCATTCGAGAACAGTTAAAATCGCCCATAAGTAGAAAGTGTGGACGATTCATGTGGGTTCGAAGATGGGGCTGCCAATCCGAAAAACGAATCAGGTGGTTGCGATCGACTGCGCCCACAAGTAGTACTTCGCGCCTGAGGTGGATGGAATACCACAGTAGGTGACACAGACTACCGTCACTTCGGTAGTTGCTTACAAGTCATCCACACAGGGAGGACCTGATGTAGAGCAAGACACCACCGCGAGCATTCGTTGGTCTATCGCAGCGGAAGCACGGTTAACTGCTGCTTTCAAGTTCCCGGGTGTGTAAATCTGAATGCAATCACGTCTCTGGGAGTCGCACTACCTCTGGCCGCTCGGACGCAGCGAAACGATAAAGCTCATCGCGCTGGTTCGTCAAACTGAAAACGTTGGTAGAGGCTGCACGCAAACCGCAGAAAGAACCGTTGTGCGTTATTGAAGTGTGAACAACCTGTCTATCCTGATTTGCAGCTTCATTGTAATGGAGATTTGTTTCCGCTCACCAGTACTTATGCTCAAGTCAATGATTGCAGCATTAAGCGGTTCCCAGTCTACTGGGTATAGGTCTGGACGAATATGGACCTACAAAACTTTCGGCTTACTTAGGCGGGACGAGATCATTCTTGGACTGGTTTCGTCCACAAAACTGATTCACATTAGCCGCTTTTCTTGATCATCATGTTTTCCAAGACGGATATTTGGCACCACTTTTACCGAGTCCTCACCAGCATCGAGGAGTCTGTCAATTAGACTCTGTAAATACCCGACATCATAATGGTAGCGCACTTGGGGTTGTTGATCACTAGACTCCGAAGCGTGGAAGACCAGTAGGTTATAATGCCTCTGGTCGGACGAGGTTGATCTTGCTGGGCGAAGTGAACGATGAAAAATGATTTATCACGGGCAAAAAGCATGTGCTTGACGAGTCCCGTATGATGGGTGGAGTAAAAATTAAAATTTAAAGGATCCTCGAATAATTAAAGCGTTATTTTAAACGTCTACCGATTTAAATGCACTACTGTATAACGATAGTTTGAGGTGCGAATGGGATTTGCACACATAAAATAGTATAGAGAACTGTTATAGTTCATTAAGTGCGTGAGAAATAAAAAAGGAAACGTCAACGCTCACTCGTTTGTTTCTTCATTTGACAGATGTGGTATGTTGATGCAGTTTAGTTAAATACAGCATAATCACATGCACACAACTGTATGTATCCTCACCGCCAATTTGCGCAAGGGGTCGTTAAGCACATGGTTAGGTTTGTGTTATTTCCTCCTCCAAGTGGAACGGACTACATCAAGTAATGCCAGTTTGAAAGCGTTTCATCAAGGCGCTTTTTGAAAAGCGTCAATGTAGGGGCAAGGATAACGTGTGTCGGAAGGGCATTCCAGGCAAGGGACATGGAAGGAAAAACCTTTCCTCGACAATCAAGTCGACGGTAGTGCGTGGCCAGTATGAGCTGATGGCCTCTCAGGTTGGTAATATGGCTAAGATGCTACAGATTGCGACATTGGCGAGTTTGGTTCGTCAGTATTAAGTAAACCATGATGAGGTCTCCTCACTGACATCGATTTTCACTACCGTACCATATCAGAGACTGCAGTCTGCGTTGGTGGGAGAGATGAAACAATCCTATAACGAGTTTGGTAGCTCCACGTTTTGAAGCTTCAAGCGCATCCACGTCGCGCTTGCGTCATGGACGCCAGGTCTGGATCGCGTATTCCACGTGTGGCCTAATGTAGGCGTTCAGCATTTGCGGAAAGATTGATGACTCAAAATAGCCGAAAGCCCTCTACCTATACCCTCGGTAAGAGTCCAAGTTGATGACTGGCTCTTTTTGATGCCTTTTCAGTCTTTCTCCAGCAACCTAGGTCATCCTGCACGATCACCCCAAGGTCTTTTTTTGAGAAGCACGTTCTAACTGCTGGTACCCAACTCGGTATTCATAGATAAGCTGATGGCGTATACTTGCGGCTTTGCACTTGGTCACGTTGAACTGGTGCCGGATGTCGGATGAACACGCATAAGCCCTGTCGAGATCGCTCTGAAATGGCATGTGATCATCCGGTGTCCTGATGTCATGCCAACTTGTGATATTGTCTGCAAATAGTAATAATTTTGACTGCAGTACATTTCCAAGTTCAATGATGTATGTGAGGAATAAACGTGGCTCTAATACCGATCCTTGAGGCACGCCACACTGGGTCGGAAATGAAGCTGCGGACTCTCACGTTCTGCTGACGTTGAGCGAGGAAGTTTCCGATTCAACCGAGTATAGGGTCACCGATTCCATAACTTCGAAGCTTATGAAGGAGAATGAGGTGGTCCAAACGATCGACCGCTTTCGAGAATTCCAGATAGACAACGTCGACTCCCACTCTGGAATCGGTTGACTCTGTCCAGCTTGCTCGGGCTAGCAGCAAGTTTGTAGTACAGGATCGATTTCGGCGGAATCCGTGTTGCTGTGACATTAGGATGTTGTTGCTCCCAAGGTATTTTCTGAGCTCCTCTGCAATTATACGTTCCATTACTTTGGCTAAAACTGGGAGAAGAGTGATTGGACGGTAGTTCGAGCGCTCCGAGCTAATGATTCGGCAAGGTTCATGGCCGCTGTCTTCGAGGCCTTCGGTTTGATGTCGTCCACGCTAGGTGAGCTGCGCACGCGCAATGACATTAGATTTTTCATCACTTTGGTTGCCGTGAACGATACGTCGTTTAACCCTGGTGGCGATGGAAGCTGTGTAAAAACCGCATGAAATGATGACTCACTCCGGAAATTATGGATGAAGTGTTGTCGAAGCGCATTGGCTGCATCTTGTGCGGTTTGCGCAAGACCATCTCTTGCACGTAAAACTGGGATCCTGCGCTGCACTGTGCGGAGCTTGTTGACGGATCTATACAGCAACTTGGGATTTGTAGTGAATTTCACCGCTAAGTTCTGTTGGTGCTAGAGTTTGTCTTCGCGGATCAACTTGACGCAGTGGTTTCCTTGAGTTGTGTAAGCATCCCAGGTAAGGTTACTTGGACAGATTTGTAAGCGTGCCAGGCTGAAACCCTTAAGGCCATGCATTTTCTAGTACGGCTTATCAGGAACGAATTCACTTGCTTCGGGCGAAGGTCCTTGCTTTCTCACGCATTTGCCACTAGCTCAATGAATTGGGTGATGAACAACATCCAGGCAACATCGGCAGCTTCGCGGTCAGGAAGGACCAGTCGGTTTCTTGAACGAAGTTGTACAGTATATCCTAACGTATAATGACATAGATTTCCACGTTGTGCTCACTGATGTACTCTGAGTAGCAGATGTAACAAAAGAGAAACATCACTTGATAGTAACGGCCAAGTGTTGCATCTATGGTCACGATGTCGACCATTAGTTCCTCCTTGGGGGGCACTAGGTCCAAAACAGAGGGTGTGCCACCCGTTCGGAATCGCGTAGGAGATGTGACATGGTTGTACAGAGGTACATCGGCGATCACCTCTTGCAACTCCGCCTTGAATTTTTCGAAGTGCGATGCTGGAACTTCGATTGCGTGCAGCTTGAAGTCCCCCATCAGAAGGAGGTGACTGTATGGTCGTGCCAGGACTCGTTTCATTGCAGAAGCTAGGCACTGATCCATTTCCAAGGTGGACATTGGAGGGCGGTAAACTATTGCTAATAAACACACATCACCACGTCTTAGGTGCATATGACAGCAAAGAGTATCGAGGACTTTCCTTTCTGGGTCCTCAATGACATCAACATGCAGGTCGGATCGATAATACAGGAGCACCCCCTCCTCTTCTAGGTCAATCGTTACGTACGGAAGTCATACGGGGTAATGCAACCTCAGCATCCGTGATCTCCGTGTTCATCCATGTTTCAGTGACCATAACTAGGTCCCAAGGCTTGAAGACCTGACGAATACGAAGTTCAGTTAGCTTGCTGAGAAGACTTTGTGCATTGGTATACAAGCGGGTGTGGGCATCATTGGTCAGAAGCGTGTTTGTGAATACTGGTTCCTGGTGAGGGTTTCTGCCGACCCTTGCATGGTCGGCTTCGAGCCTGACATGGTTTGGTTAGCTGTTGACTTAGAAAAGCTAAAAGCCCACCACTATTTCGTACTTTCGTACATTTTCTTTCTACCGGTCTTCTGCAATAAGGGTTTCACCTACTGGGACATCAATGTTTGCAGGACACAGCAAAGGTAAACAGTTTATGCCAGGTGGAACTGGGCTTCTCACAGACAGTTGGACTTCCAACCCTGGAACGCCCTTTCAAACTCAGTTGCCTATTCCTAACATTAGAAAACTTTCAAAAAAACGATTGGATATCCAAGTGAACGTTCTACAACTTTTTACTTGAATGTTAATTCTGGATTTATTCTGGTTAACAAGCCACTTTGGTATAATGACCCACAGTGACGCACGTAAGTTTGTGCAGAGGCGTGAGCAATCTGCTTTTGCTTGATCTCGGTATTAATCACTACAACTTTTTATTTGGTTTTGGGTGTACTATATCACCCCTATAACCATCCCTATTAACACAATTACTCTATCGCTTTGTCTCAGCTTATTTTGTTTGCTCCAGTTTTGTAATATTTAAATCACAATTTTGTCTATGACCAACCTAGGGGACATGTTAAGCCTGTGCTTTTTTACCGCTTAGAAACCATTGTTCCATTTTCAGTGCTCTACATTGGATGCAATAACAAAACTTGTTTGTTCCACAGCGCACGCACTGAATCAAAGATGCTAATTCGTATGGCTATTTTCCTTGATTATTAATGTGCTTTTGGAGTAATGGATAGAGCAACGTTGTTCAGTCTGCTATTTGGGAACGGAGTTCACTCAGATCAGTACCGCGAATGTACCTCGACAGAACTCCTGTGTGATCAGCCGATCACATACTCCAGTTTAATGCGGCCAAGTGCAATTTTATGAGAATACGCCATCGACACGTCCAGGCATACCTACTGGGGTCAAATTTTTGCCGTGCGTGTTTCATGCGAGCGACCTGGCGGTGATGGTACAAGATGATCTTGTCAGTTTGAGGAAAACTGAGGGAACATGGAAGAAAGCAAATCAGCATTCTAGTCTTCAGAGTAAGACCTTCGGAAAGTTCGATGTTTCCTTTTTCTGCAGCCCGAGGGTAATTACACACAAGGAGGTAAATGCGTCATTTACAGAGGTAAGCCTAATTATGAGGATTGGGTCACCTATTTGTCGCCAAACAAAAATAATAACAAAGATACATGTATCCACAGAATTAACTAACTACATAAGCATTAGTAGCTAGCCATCAGCGACTAATCGTTAGTGACTGTTTAGCGAATTCGTCAATCTTAAATTCTAAACTTTATTATATAATCTACAAAGTTAAAGCTGCAAAGTCGCGCAGCTAAATGGCACGTTTATCGGCTCGCTCTTCGATCGTTGTTCCTTTACTCCGGGCAGCCTTTCACTGGATCGAAGTACAGAGTTCATTGAACACTAAGGTAAGAGCATAGGTCATTCGACCAACTACGGGAGGAACCTAATGTTTACAAGGTCGAAGGGACAAAACGGGTGATTGGTGTACAGAACGGATCAATGAAGAGCCGTGGTGGGATTCTGTTATACAGGACGGAATTGGAAGAAATGAGTGAGACAAATGGGTATCCAATAATATCAGTTCATGTTTGCTCAGAGATCACAAATCAAATCAAGGAAACGAATTAACTTGGAGCACTACGTACGATGTGCATTAAGCGAAACCGCACCAGATATATTATCGTGCATTTTCGGAACTAAGCGACATCAGCCGTCTCAATACCGAACATCACCACTTGCTTTAATAAAACGTTTATCGAACTAAGTGTTTTCCTAATTTGAATGATAAAATGTAATTAAATAGAATATTCACTTTCCATGTCACCGCACAATGGCAATTATTCATTGGCTTTTTGAGCTATAATAATTTTTGACATAATTGTTTTTAGTGAACCCGCCTTGTAGGTAATAACCTCAAAAAGTCGGGCACCACTGGTCTAGAGCGTACTTGTGAGCGTAAATCAATTTCGTTATCGAAGTCTGGTAGTCCTGGCAAAAGCACCGTTTAACGGGGTTCGAGATTGTACGAAACAGAACAACAAGGAAATCTTAGGGCTTATTTTACCAAGTTATGCAGTCAAGTTCAAAAAGTGTACAGCTGTTATCAGGGTCGTATGATGGTTTAGCAGTTACTAAAAAACCCCCAACCAATCTCGTCGATATCTCTAGCAGCCCAGCTAAAACAATTCCCTGTGGCACCATCAATTTCATTTTGACACGTGGTACAGTCAAGTTAAAGCCACCGAAAATTTATCACTCTTTGTGTATCCTAACCATGGAACTTCCTCCCTTGCTTATTATTTTTAATTAAATGACAACTTGATTGCACATCAACAGGTTTACTTTGCGCAATATAGCTCGTACCAATCAAATGAGGACAATATCGCTTAACAAACGCTGTGCTCATCAGATCTTTCTTTACATCGAAGCAGGAAGGCTTACATCTTGGCTAATGCGAAACTCAAGGTGAGTCAAATAACACGTACCTCATTTTATCGACACCGGTATCATCATGTGAATATCAATACCAGAGACGTCAAGTATTTACTGTCTTACTCGTTGTAGGCCATTTCCCCCTCGTGGGTTGTTGTGTTATCTCTATACTGGTCGTATTCCATTCAACTAGTTAAACGGCGAAAGATCCTCCATTCTCCAAGCCGATGATGGCTGGTGCTCTCACCGTCTCTATTTTCGTTCTATGTCTGACTTCCTCTACAAACATCTACCTTTATTGAATACAAGGGCACTGACCATGTTGTACTAGTGTGTATAGTTCACAATGTGCAACATTCTGCTATGGTCCGAAGTGGAAGACGTGACGGAACGAGCATCATCCATATCCCTTACACATAATGCTTCGAAGTGTAACGACGACAGATTCGTTTCTGTGCTTGCTGATAAGGCACGGTCTTTTATAAATATCTTCCTTAATCTAGCTGTGGCTGGCAAATCCATCGGCGTCTTCTTGTCCCCAAACTCTTCTTGGTCCTCACATTTTTGTGAAAACTTTCCTAGTTGCACTCAGACTTAGGATATTGATAGTACCGCGAGGTTCAATATGCCAGTTTATGACTTCATGCGTTCTCTTCTATTGGCCACCCGAATCTATGGCTATGTTCAATGGATTGCTTGTTGACACAATAGACAAAGTATATTTCTAGATGCAACGGTTTATTTAGAGGATTCCTCAATAATCGGATTGCTTGTAGAGAACAGGACGTTTACGATAACTTTTCTTCTATGATCCTCAATAACCGGTTTCATGCACCGCCCAGTAGGATTTCACAAAACTGCTTTCGAAATTTAACGTTTTATGACGTCAATCTTCCCTGTACGGGAACATCGTGTTACCTTAGCTATCAACGTTGCCTGTTTATCCAAACAACTTCATAGGTATGCTACGATAACAGCTCTTGAAACGACGTTTGCATATACGTTTCAGTTTGTTCCTCACTTAGGAAATTTTCCATTCAGTACATCTACAGCGATAATGCAAATGTCAACAATGAGCCCATTCGAGTGCATAAGAATGAGTTTTACTTAAACATCTAACCTGAGTGAACACAAGAAAATACTATTTCGCTATGGACAGTAGTTATGAGGGCATGCACCCTAACATATTTATGGGTCTTCACGATTTGATTGCCAGCACTTTGGACCGAGTCTGTTTTCAACTCCATCGGTGACAAAAGTTGCAGCATCCGGAACATGTGACGTGACGAATGGACACTGAAACAAACAACCTATAAGCTAAGGGCACACCGAGTTGAGCAGGAGTAATAAGCGTAAGAAACAGTCTCATCAACTATTTAACGTGACACAATGTTTGCAACCAGGCTTGCTTCAAAATACCTCACGTTCAGCTGATTTTTGCTTCGATTCATCGGCTGAAACCGACACCGAGTGTTTAAGGCTTGCCGATGTGTTACTCTCGTAAAAATTTGGACACATGTATTCCACTCTCTGAACTTGAAATAATTGATAGCAATAAGGCCGAGGAACATTCGCATATAGGGAACATGGCCTGCAATACAGAGAAGGCATAGTGTATGTTGGCCACTTGACAGCCAAGAGAAAAAGATGAGCCGAGCTAATCTAATGGATCAACAAGTTCTCTGACAATCCAAATCTTATTTTGTACAATAGGTTTCGCTTGATAGATTCAGTGATTCCCCATGTAATGTAGTTAGCGTCACCGAGTATAGATCGAGCTACAGTTCACTTTCATGTTTCAGCAGTGACAGGCGTATCTAATGGACGCGTCTCTTACATCCCTATTTACTTTCAATGAAGAGCATGCAAACTACCTGCTATTGGCCTCATTTTCAATACATTTGTTCCAAAGTAGGTTTTCACCTAGGAATCAACAAACCGACGACTCCTGACTCGCGAAATTTCGGTATGCATGCGTTTCTACACTGTACTGTTCCACTTGGCTCGCCAACACCACTGGTTAAGGCTTCTTCCGTCCAACAACTCCATAACTAATAAGTTGGCTTCAGTGTTACCAGTTTGTGAAAGAATCCCTAAGAATGGCAACACAGATGTAGTAGTGGCGAATATCAACATCATTTTATCAAGACTATTTTCTAATGATTTTGACACAATGTCAGTACCAGTAGATTCAACACTTGCGGTCACCGGACGAAACGATTACTCGCTTGCCTTGTACTCAGAAGGTTACCGGTTCGATACCCCTTAGGCGCAGGCGACCTCGTGGTATACTCATATTCACCAGCTACACACGATATCAAGTACATTGTATCGTTCACCTGTCTTATACTTACAGTGGGAAACATTTCCTCCTGAGTAAAAGAAAGGCAAAAAGTTATCAGGAACCAACTGATCACAGAGTTGAAGAGAAGGACTTTTCCGACTGACTTCGTGTACTCAATTTCGCGATGGACAGGGAGTGTTTATCGTATGCAAAACACCGCACTGTTTACTTGCACTGGCCAAGTATAGATTTTAGAAGTGCTACTCTAGCCCGGGACGATGAAATGTCACCAGAAACGTACACCCTAAGCCAAAGAATTGTGACCAAATTGTAATAACAACCTGTTGCATCTAATGTATTAATGAGCAAAGTGACCTGGGATTACTTCAGTGCGAATCCCGATCTAGATTTTAGTTTGACCATCATAATCCTTTCACGTAACAAGGGATTCAAACTAATAGTTGCGCTGAACAGCCGACATAATTGCGCAGACTAACGTGCAGTCGTGATGTACATCGACCTCAGCAAAGCGTTCGTCAAAGTAAACCATGACGTCCTCCACGACAAGCTGAGAGCTTGCGGTGTTAGTGGATCACTGCACTTTCTTTGGGCGAAAGTGTAGGCTACAGGTCGACAGTAACCTGACCGATTAGAATCACTCAATCAATGGTACACCACAAGATACAGGTCTGATGCTTAGTTTGCTGCTGATCTGTGTCAGCGATCCATCTCAGCTTCTCTGATCACTCTGTGCCTTGTTTTCTGACGACATACATATTTGGAGATAAATTGGCACCACAAACGACTGCGGCTTACCTCAAAAAGACCTCAGACCCCTCTGCATGTGAACTGCATAGGTCCACCTCCAAAAGCACCCAAACAATTCAGTGTTCCTGGGCCTCGAGAATAGTGGTGACGGCCGAAGTTACACCATTAACGATCAACTGCTACATCCCACGCCTTCCGAGTAGGATCTAGGTGAACTCACGCACTGCAACTTGTGATCCCTGGATGACACTAACCTGCTGTATCGCAACAAATTGGACATCTTTTAGGCGCTCAAACGCACATATTACATCTGATCTGAAGAGGTTGCCACTCGCCATTTTCCCTTCATCTTCAGACTGATGCTCGTGTACGTTCCACCCGAAATGAGGCGTAAGAATTCGAACAAATCCAATGCGCTGATACCAGGATTTTACCAGCTCACATGATTTGCCGTACTAACACCGGTGCAGGGAAACTATGACAGTAAACCCTCTACACCCTGCACTTCATCAGGTTTGGCGAATCTCTTGTGTTAAAAGCAAAACTTTGTCCAACACATACCCCAACCATATTATTTACATCGGTTCCAATTGTATCTTCCAGAGAACAAGTATTTATTGACATGGATATCTTACCTTTGTATGCCCGTAGACAATGAGATCCATGCATATTTTACGATATTGCGCTAGAACTTGAGAACGACTAGAGTGCTGACAGGTTACAAGCGGTTTTTTTGGTGGTATCATTATTTCGCACACGTTCCTGGAGTGGTAAAGTATGCTTTTGGATGTTACTTCTACGAACTCACCACTAATTATGAATTAGCTAATTTATCTCATAACACATTATTCCTTGTTCATCATTTCAGCGTGGGAAGAAAGTTCCCTCGTATGTCTTTTAACGATTAGCGAAAAAGATATATTAGATCCCTGAAACTATGACGGATCCCAAATCAAGAAAGATGTCCACGGGATGCGCTGTAGCGTAGCCTAATGGCCAAAGCGCCCCTCTGCATTTGTGGCGTCCGATCTGCCTTTTACAGATTCTTGTCGCAGGATGCGTGGACCATCAAAACACGGTGTACGTGAAGCAGAACATAGTGACGCAGCTGTTTCAATGAAGTGAATGCTGTACCCCCTGGCGATTCATCAAAGTGCAGCTAACACTTAACACACCTGCAAATCTGTCCGGAGTTTCCCGTGGTACTCAGTCGTGCGGGTGGGACAACCTCTGCGGACCAACCACAGTTTGGCAGCAATGACGGATACATTTCATCGGGCAAAGCATGTTGTCGTGTTTCAACCGTTTGTTCTAGTTAAGTATCTATTTGGTGGATGGTGTGCCGCCCAAAAACGCACTTCGTCACTTAATACTACCAAGACTAGTACCAAGCTAGTCCGATGGCTTAATTAAACGATTGGACAATGGTTTATACAGGTAAAAAAGCTAAAACTTAACAGATCCCATTGGATGGTCATGGAAACACATGGAAAATTTTCAGCAAAAGTGTGTTTACATGAGTGAAGTCACCGAAGCACAGTTAGCAAAAATGGTAAATCGACTCTAAGTCGGTGAACTGTGATGGCAAAGGGGATGTTAATAAACATTGGGTCGTCTCCTGGTAAACACATAGTAAAAGTGAAAAAGGTGGAACGGATTCTGGGAGTTAACAGGCAATCAAATCTTTAACAAGCACTCAAGTTTAGCCATGGGCAATAAGTCACGTGAGATCCTGAGGAGAAATGAATGCAACCCAGCGTGGAAACATAGTGGGCATAGTACGAAAGTGTATTTCACCTTTTGCAAACGCTAATGGAAAAGAAATTCCGATGGTATTCCAGGTAACAGTAGTGCATTGCCGGCTTGAGATGAGGGTCTCTCAGATTGCTGTTGCGACTGAGCTCCAACTGATGATGGGAAGAGTGGCTGGGGTCTCTGAAAATCTTATAGCTCGTAATGTGGCTCTCACTTAATCGGCCATATCGTTCGCGCAAGAACTCTAACACTCAAACTCTTCGTTCATATGGCAAATTTTACAAATCTTTAACATTTTTGGTTGCCCGGCGTTGGGCCATCTTCAAGGCGGTGAGATAATTCCTCAACCATTGCTGCCAAATCTGTATTGCGTATTCCATGGGTGGATGTGTGTACGAGCAGAAAGCAGTTGAAAAATCGAAGTGTAGGATCGTCCGAACTCACGCCACAGGAGGTCCACGTGGTGGATGCATTTTCTTGACGCCTGTTGAGCCTGATTCGAACATCCAAGGTCAGCCTGCATTAAATGACCAGATACTTTTACCAGAAAAAGTTGGAAGCACCTGGTTACCAACCGGTTTCTTAAGTGTAATACTCTACTCTTGTCAACATTGCACCAAAGTAGATTCTGGGATGACCACCTGTATATGCTGTCCAGGTCGTTTTTAACTTCTGTGATATACTATTGTGTGTTGATCACTCTCCACACATTGATGTCATACGCGCAGAGCAGGTAGTTCCAGCTTATGAAGCTTGCATTGATGTACTTCAAAAATAATCATTGTTCAAGTACCCATCGCTGTGGTACTGCACCTTAGATGTGTTTGCTATCTGATAGGGATTGATAAATCCTTACCACCAAATGCCCATGGAGAGGAAAGCTGCTGATCCACCCTGGGAGCGAATAACCAGAACCAAATGTTTGGAGTTTGTAGAGCAGAATATCATGATCTAACCGGTCGAATGCCTTTGAGAAGTCAATTCCTGTGCCAGTGTCTGCTGCTTCGGTCCAGCTGGATCGTTCCAGAGGTAGATTTGTAGTACAAGATCGGTTTCATCGGAATCCATGCCGTTCCAGCGCAAGATAGTTACATTCTTCCAATTAGGCTGTTAGCGCATCGTAAATAATAGATTCCGTAGCTTTTGAAAATATAGGTAGTCATACAAGTGGACAGAAGTTGGCGGGCCAGGGACGATTAACGCCCTTGTGAATTGGGGTAACAATCGCGTTATTCCAAATGGCAGGCACGTGCATTTCGTCAGAACAGCGTTAAAAGAATTGAACCAAAAGCTCTGCGACTGTCTCTCCTATCAACTCTAGCGACTTCCGGTGTATGTCATCAATCCCAGCAGAGCGGTGCTTACACATACTCAATAGTATTTTGGCATGGCTTCTGACCTGAAGTAGATTTGAGTGGGTTTTGGGAGCGTGATAACGTTTGCGCTGGGGCAAGGTGGCCAGTAATCGCAGAGAAATGCTGCTATTTAGTGTAGGCGCAGAGGATTCGCCGCATCCATCGGTGTAACTGAAAGTCCGTCCGCAGTTAGAAGAGGACGAATTTCCGTTTTAACTGATCTGCGTCGTCTACCTGCTGATAGAGCAGCCTGTGCATTCATGGCCATATGCATTGCTAACTGCTGCTGCAACGCTAATTTATCCCCCAAAACAAGCTAAGGACAATGGTTGCATTGGCTCGCATATATATATATATATATATATATATATATATATATATATATATATATATATATATATATATATATATATATATATATATATATATATATATATATATATATATATATATATATATATATATGGTGTTTTGATAAAGTGGTCCGGAGGTAGGAGCGGCTGCACTCAGGTGATGACGTACAACCGGTTCTCTGAATTGCTAACTGTCCAGTGCAGCAAATTGCTTTGACGGCAGGTTTGAGAGAGGGCACAGACGCCACATGTGTGCCTACGATCGCAGAGCACACCGAACCTTTCAGCTGTGAGAAGTGAACGTTATCCAGACATCACAGCCGCAATGCATGCGTCATGCCCCGGATGCATGGCAAGAGCTAGGGGACGCACGCCGTTATGCTTTGAGAACTGGATGCGAGCCGGACACCACATAACCGCACTGAACGTGTCATGCTTCGATCGATCGGTAGTCAGCCTCCATGCAGGTGAAAAGCCAGCAAATGGGTTGCTTGCGAAGTCAGTTGCTGTGCCAGCAACTAAGAAAAACAGTCTGGTCATATGTGATGCGCGGTCGATGGGCACCGTATTGCTATCCACACAAAAGCTATTATCGCCTCATGACTGGCTTCCAACAAACCGGTAAGCATTAATTAGGCTGCTTTCACTGCTAAAGGGAAGCATACTAACAGGAGCACGTTGTAACGTTACACAGGTGCTCGCTTTACTGTTTCTATCTCATGTGTGTTACAGCTGAAAATCCACACTTCATGGATGCATAAAAACCAATTTTTGACTTGGCTTGACGTGACAATGCTTTTAGAGTTCAGTTTGCCTCGACACACTGGTGGCACCATTAGACAGCAGACAACAGACTATTGCCCTCATAGTCAGGCAATTGTCAGTTGTACAAATTGAGCATGCCTGCGAGGGTGTTTCTCGTGTACAATGGCGAATATTGTTGAATTCCTTGTTCGCGCCCAAAGAGCGAGGTAAGGGATTTTTTGCTCTGTGTGAATCACGGAATGCTGTCGGAGCAAATACTGATGGAATCGGTTGATCCTGGAGAGGACAGCGGCCGCCTATTGATTGAGCTGAGAGTGGTTCTTTTCGGCTGTGGTTAAGGTTCGTGAAGCGTAGGCAACAAGTCGCCGCGAGCCATCAGATAATTTATGTAACTAAACGGCCCCAAGGCCTTAAGGAAAAGCATCCAAAGTGAGAACAATTGGTTTCCGTGGATCGTAATGTACAGGAACCTCAGCTAAGGCCAAACGTTTCTTTACTGCGTTGAAAGCATTAACGTGAACAGCGTTCCATTTTCAGAGCTGATTTTTGCGCAAAAGTTGACGAAGCGGATGTAAGTGATTTGAAGCTGCTAGTATGAAGCTGGAGAACTGTGTGACTGTTCCTGGATAGGAGCGTAGTATGTTCATATTTTTCGACTCTGGGGATTTAAAGAGTGCCCTGGTTTTCCCTTCTAGCGGATACAAACCCTCGCGGGAAAGTTTGTACCTAAGGTATTGCACGCTCGGTACAAGAATTCCACACTTTACTTCCTTCAGTATCAGCCAGAAGTCCAAAAGCCTTTTTAGAACCATATCCAGGGAGTCCAGATGTTCAGCAGTTGTGCGCCCGTTAATTAGGATGTCATCCAGATAGGCACATGTATTTGGTATGACTTTCACTAGCGAGTCGATAATTCGTTGAAATATGGACGTTGCAGAGCTTATTCCGAACGGTATGCGTATGTAGCGAGATAACCCAAGGTGTGCGTCGTTGGTGGTGAAAGCACGTGAATCCTCGTCGAGTTCAATCTGCTGGTAGGCGTGGCTCATATGCAGTTTGGTAAAATGTTCGCCACAAGAGAGAGAGGCGTAAATATCTACAATTTTAGGCAGTGGATATCGATCTGGCTGTAGTGCTTAGTTGATTGTAACTTTGTACGCCCCACAGAACTTTACAGTACCATCACTTTTCAATACAGGCACTATAGGGGCAGCCCAATCGGAATCCTGGAGGCTTCAGTTGTACCTGTTCTAGCAGTCGGTGCAGCTCGGTCTCGACCTTTTCCCAAAGAGCATAAAGTTTGGGGCGCGCCTTCCAGAATCTCGGTGTTGCTTGTGGTTTCAGTATCGATCGAGCCCCGTAATTCTTCAGCTAGCCTGGCTTACTTTGATCAAACGGAGGTGCAAATTTTGGCAAAACCCAGATAGTTGTAAGCAAGTTTAAAACATGATGATGACATGATTCCCGCAAGTCGTTCAATGCCATCGCGACCAAGTATGTTTGGACTTGATCCCCTAGAAACGTACACACAGATTTGCTAAGTCGAATGGCGGTAGGAGATACATGTAACAAAGTGACCCAACACATTCACCAACTGTGCGGTGTGTGATCGTACTCGTATTGTAGGGGGAGCTAGTTTAGGTAGTTGCGACAAGGCATCGGGAATTATCTGTCCAACTGCGGAACCCGTATCATTTTCGAAACCAACAGGTTGTTCGTTTACCTGGATAGACACAACTAACTGTTTCTCCGCTGTTTTCTTATGATGTTAAAATGTGGGGTTTATTCAGTTATGGCTTAAATCCTCAGTAATGTGATTCGCAGTTTTTGGACTTCCCCGCGCTACGAAATTTCGTTTGGAAAGATAAAATTTCTGGACATATCCTCTTTTTCAACAAAAGCTGCACAGTGAGTGAAGATGCTGACAAGAAGGTGGCTCAGAATGATGCTCGCCACAAAGATAACAACGAAATTCGCTACGCTGTACGGGTTGAGACAATGCATGAGCACGCTTTGTTTGAGAGACTTTGTTTAACACCTGTGAAATTATCTGACCGGAAGAGGAGAATGCCGTTAGTTCCTGAACGAGATTAGCGCGTCGTCGAACTATATCACACGAATTTTCCCAATTAAGGGTCTTTTAGTCTTCTGTAAAAGGTTGCTGGCGTGCTTTGTCGTCAAGTACACCAAGGGTAAATGCTTGTAAAAGCATTGCTTCCTCGAAGTGAGTTGACCTCACCTGGTCATAAACGCAATTAGTAAGGGCAGTAAGGAGTCGAAAAATAAATCCGTTTACAGTTTCACTCTGTTGTTGCCTCCTAGTGTTGAATTTGTACGGGGCTGTGAACACTTGTGGTTTTGCTCCCTACAGTCGGTCAGGAGAGTAGAGCACAGTTTGTAAGTTATGTTTCATATGTGGCTGCCAACTACCAAAATGTCGATGCCCTTGGTTATCGAGGTGGTGACGCAGTGATTTTATATTTGATGTCTCCTCAATCCCATGGTTATTGCCAAAAAGCACAAGTAAATCCACCTAAGTAGTGAAAGTAATCTTCCAATGCGTCCACTGCTGCGTTGTAGGCCTTTCGGCGGAAGAATTCCGAAACGGCTGAGGTGAATTAATTGAATTTGCCATGAGTGATCCAAATAACCTCCGTCGCCAGATAAATCAGAATCATTGCGTGGCAATGAAAGTATACTGTACTCAACGGTGCATAAGGAAACGTGTAGAAGCAAACCTGAAGCAAACCAGTGACGTGAGTGCTGATTCCAGTGTTTGATCAGACAGGGAAGGATTTGGCTAATGACCGCAATGAGAGGAAGGAAGATACACACACCAACGTATTGATGGACACACACACAAGCACGCGTACATTCGCAGTCAGTAGAGGCGATACGGAACACTGGCTGAGGGAGCGTCAGGTGACAGCAGGCAAGCTTGTCTTAGATCTCTAGAGATATTGAAAGGCGGCGACGATTTTCTATAAACCCTTACTTTATCCGAACTATGCGTGTACTGCACCTTGATAATCTTTACATATTTAGTGAAAACTTTCCTGAGCAGGATTCCAAAGGGCATATTGATCCACCTAATGGAAGGTACCTTTGTTGTCCAGAAACACGACAACGGTGGGTCGACAATAAGCATGGTGGTGCTCCAACAACTGACGCAAAGTGAAGACGTGGTCGATGCAGCCTTCATTTCGACTAAACCCGGCTTGCTCTTCTTGAATCTGGACTTCAGGAGTCCAGTCAACCTGTGGAGAACGACAGAGGTAAGTACTTTAGAGCCAGTTGGGATCAGACTGATCCCTCTATGGTTGCCGCAGTCCGAACGGGAGCCTTTCTTGAAAATTGGGACTATAACGGAGCGGCTCCAGTCTGTAAGGACAGTCGCCTGTTCCCAATGCTCTATTATTAACTAGTGTAAATCATCTACATGAGCAGGTCCGCCGAATTTGTAGAGAGTTGCGTTAATTCTATCTGTACAAGCGGGCTTATGCAGTTTCAACAGTCTGATCTCACCTTCCAATACTGCGCATGAGGGCGGATCTAAGGAGGCGGCCCCATGCAGAAGGGCACTCAATGTCCGAAAGAGAAAGAGATAACTCAAATTGATTAAACTGCCTTGCAAAGTTTTCGGTCAAGCACTCCAAGCGTTTTGACAACCTGTGGGTCGGCCGTCCACTCTCGTCGTATATTTTCTCACTAACACCAGGTCTCATGCTGCCTAATTTTAGTGTCAGACGGAAAAACTTACGACGATTACCAACGGTAGCGGCTGTTTCCGGCGACTGTCCCGGCGGATGATCTGTTAGTGGTGACCAAAATAAAGTCAAAAACAGCAGCAAGAAATAGTGAGCAACCACAAATTGCCAACTAGCCGGTTACATTGTTCCTCGTCTGAGCAGTCCATACTTGGTTTGATGTATTAGCCAAGGTCATGTGCGGTGGTTTCCAGGCAAAAATAGCGGTGGGTTGATTTGTTTTTTTATTCTACTATTTGTGTGGGTCGTCTGGGCTAGTTGCTATGGTATAGTATGGCCGGTGCACCGGTGCATACGGCTAACGTGGGGGCTGAAGTAACAGCTTCTGAGAGGCTATTCTACGTGTGCCAAACACGCACCGAATAGACGTCTCTCCACCACTCCAACCGGCAGCTTTGAGAAGCCGATCAGGACCAAAAAGTACTGCAGTTTTCAGTCTGGCGCATGTCTTGCCGTCTGAGTACGACAGGAGACGCTGGTAGCAGAAGCAACGTTGACGACCAACAACGTGCTTGTCAAAAATGTTAAATTTGGCACGAATAATACTGTGAGTATTCAGTACGTTCTATGTACGAATGATAGCGGTCTGGTTGATCCAAACAGAGATGGACTCCAGTTGAGGGCCGAAACTCCCCCCTCATCCCTTATCAATCACACTCCACTCTCGCCTTCAAGGGCAGAGTTTAAAATGCAGCCGTCCGTTCAACTCTCCTACATGGTTGTGAAACCTGGCCCATCAGGTCGACAGACATAAAGAGGCCCGTCACATTCGATCATCGCTGCCTTCGCAGCTTAGCTCATGTCTGGTAGGAACACCGCGTGAGAAATGAGCGTGTTCGACGTCGCGTATTTGGTGCAGGAAGAGCGAGTGAACCGCTCAGCACCATTATATCACGCACCAGGCTCCGATGGCCGGGCCAGATGTTGCGCATGCCAGCACACCGACTCCCGCGACGTGCATTGTTTGCGCGTTGTGGGTGCGGTTGGAAGAGGAGGTGGGGAGGCCAAGTGATGACTTGGTCGAGAGAAATGAAACCCTCACTTCGAAGTTGGCGTCGGTTGGTGCATCCCGACTGCCTGGCTGGGGTCCTAAGGACGGTGAACACGTTTGGTTGGACACACTCGCTGATATGGCTTGGAGCCGGCCCTTATGGCGTTTGTGTTGTGAGTTCCTTTGTCCATCCCCCTCCTGTTTAACATCCCCCTCCAATCACGATCTCACTTGTTAGGCATAATACGACTCTCTTTTACGGCAACCAGCTGTTAGCTCTCCGGAACGATGTCCATCCATTACTGGGGACTCAACGGGCGTGCCACTGTTTGCCACTTTTCCTTTTCTTTTATTTTGTATTGCGGCACAATGGCTGAGGTGTTTTCCACCTCCAGCTAACGTGTAATGATGCTGATGATGCTGATGAAGAAAAGCGAATGTTCTTTTGTTGTTCATATTACCACATGATTCGATAGAGAAACCCCTTTTTTGAGAACATTCAGCAAAATATACCTTAGCAGTTTGTTGATTGCCGAGTTTTGCTGGCAAACATGTGCGTCTCTACACGCTGTACACTTGTGCACAACACCTTGGTGGATTTCTTTTTGAACCTCTTGTCCTACATTACGTCAATTTTGCGGCACAATAGCGGAGGTGTTTTCCCACCTCTAGCTGATGTGTATAATGAAATGATGACGTTACGTCCCAGCGCGGAATATTTGGTAATAAAAGCGACCTC
>OX104065.1:21063297-21094066 GCA_944474145.2 Dicrocoelium dendriticum | reverse complement strand
CGTCACGGGGTTCCTGAAACCGAAGCATATACAGAGCATGAAATATTAACCCATGCTAGAGAACAATGGTGTTAAATTCGTGAAACGTTCTACGTGGATGATGTGCTAGCGAAATAAGTGTCATGGCCGCGTAAATCACCGAACTACAAAGGAAGTGGCCCGAGGGTGTTGAAGGTCGTCCAATAGTCAAAACATATGATAGCACGGCTGCTAAAACTGGGACAGGTTCCGTTACAGGCTGTTACCTGCACTACGGCTGATGACATTCAAGGATGCGCCTCCTAGAGACGTTACGTCACTCAACGAACAGAACGCGATGGGATCTATGGAAGTACAATGCACCAGTAATGTGCATATTGAGCTCAAACTACCTGTTCAAGACGATACCGATCACACCTTACGCCATACGTAGAATAGTAGATACGGGACTAACTACACAGACGGTGAATAAGACGTCGAACATTTCTCCGTGTACACACCGAAAATCCGATTACGCTCTGTTCACTCACTTGTCGGCGAAACTTCACGTATGAGTTGCACAACCTCCGAAACATTGCTCAAATCCGAGTGACTTTCATGTACGTACACTAGCGCTCAAACAGTCCTCAGTAAACTCACCGATCTTCGGCTACGTCAGATTGGGAATGCTTGGGAGCTAACTTTTATTACTGGAATTTGCTTGCACCAGGTGGTGACTGATGCTGTATCGTGATAGCAGGAATGTCATGCATCCGCAACGAACGCCGCAGCAGAGAAAGTGGGGTCCTTCTCCAATACCGCAGCGACCTGCAATATGCAATATTTGGTGATCTATTAACTCGCGTTACCGACTCACTCTGTTGCCGTCTCCGACTAAGACACAATGACGCATGTCTCGTAGTTCTCATTTACCGCCTCCCAACGTTCACACCGGAAATGGATTCCCGCTTGATACGTGCCTTGAACAGTGTAACACGCACTAGGTACAACCACATTATCATCTCCGGGGAATTCAATCTATATTATCTGGAGGTATCGGCATCACCCAGTGAACAGTTCGAAGTAGACTTGCATGAACTGATCGCTAATATTCCCTTATACCATCATATCACCACGCCCACTGAATTCAAGACAGCAAACAAACCATTCATATTGGACTTTTACTCACAAATGAAGAGCTTATGGATGAGACGTATTTGAGAAATAAACGATTAATTCTTAGTGACCATGTAGTAATAACGTTCAAATCCGCGTGTTATTCAGCGTATCCATCGAAACACTCGGAACTAACTCATACAATCAATCGCTACCACGTCTTGGAAGAACTCGTCAATGCATCCGCTTGGGAATTCTCAAACAACTGTCCAATTGAGACAGTTTGGACAGAGTTCGTTGAAAGACTCGGCGACATGGTGAACAGAACTTCAAAGACTAAGCCACTTTGTTCCGCAAAAGTGCCTTCAATTCTAAGGAGCAGGACTAGTATATGCATGGTGATAAGGGATGCAACCTGGCATACCTACATGGTTAACCCCGACTCACAGACTTGGGGCAATTTCCTGACCAATCGCAACCTTTGCACTGTACTTGTGCGTGAGGACAACGCAACTTATCAACACTGCCTAGCTAGAATACTCCCGGCAGACAACAAACCGCTGTATGGGCATGTCAACAATCTTCTTATATTGAAGCATCACATCCTCCACTTTTCACGACAGATAGTAGATTTCCAAGCGCCGAATAAGCAGGTCATTCCCGACGGCTACAAGACGTCCAAATTTCCGGACGCGCAGCATCCAGCTGTCCAAGAACTCATGCACATTACCAAGTCCATTGTTTACACATGTAATTTTCAACCCTTCACCTGTGCTAAGGAAGTTACTCTCACTGCGCAATCATAGCTCTCGGGGAGCAGACAACATCCGCCCGAATGCACTGAAGGCTGCGACCACCAAGCTAGCTGAACCACTGCCACAGTTGTTCGAAAGGTGCTTTGATGAACAGAAAGTTCCCACTATGTAGAAGAGCGGCATTACCACGAAAATCTTTAAAGGCAATAGCCTTTCAGCTCCTGCAAATTAGCACACAGTGTTTCTCCTCCATGTGTTCACGAAGATGAGGGAAACGGTCGTCACTGAGGTTCTAATGGTCTACCTGGCAAAATGCGAGATTTTGGCACCGGAGCAGCGTGGCTTCCGTCAACACCGGTCATGCACCAATAACCTGCTGAATGCACGAGGTGGTTTGATGGAGATGGCTGTTGATGGGGTCGGACTTGACTTAATCTATCTGGACTGCTCCAAAGCTTTTCACTAACTGGATCACCGCAACCTACTTCACAGGCTACAGAACTACGGAATCGGAGATCATATTCGTGGTTGCATTTGCATTTTTCTTCACCAAAAGAATACTTAACTGCGTGTGAGGGGAACACACTAAACCGATACAGGTGAAATCTGCTATCTCACAATTCTCAGTGTTGGGACCGGTGTTTATCATCTATCTGCCAAGAGGTATCTCCTTAAATTTCCTGAATTGCGCTGAGGATGTTAAGATATGGCAGGGGAATAGTAACACGGATGATCACCATCTACTCCAACATGACCTAGATGGCAGTTATAAATGGTCAAAGAGGAACCTGTTTCAATTAAAAATAGTTAGGGGGAAGGCGATACATCTGCGTCACCAGCCGGTGAGCGTTTACAAGCTTGGAGACCACACATTGGTGAAGGTCTCTTAGGAGCGTGACCTGGGTGTACTGGTACAGGAAGAGCTCGGGTGTTCAAAACAAGCAGAGAAGGCGTCGAGAACCGTCAATCGACACTTTGGTTTTCTTCGCGGAGCGTTCCATCTGCTTGAACCCTTAATCTTTCCCCAAATGCTTTACGCCTAGCTGCGACTGCATATAGAACACGCTGTCTACGCGTACCAACCGTGAGAGAAATAGAATCTCGTTTCTCCCATAACTCCGCAACAATGGCAACCAAGGAAATCACGGGGTCTCTTTCATCCGACCTGTCAGCTTAGATTGAAACCTCTAAGCATGTACAGCAGTCGACATCACCGTATGTGGGGGAACTCATAATGGTTTAGCAGGCTCTGAAGAACCCAAACTACATTCGCCATTCGCTGCTAGTACTGAACTACAAACCAACCTATGAGGTCATCGTCTGAAACTGACAATACAGTATATACGGTTTGAATGCCGAAGTAAGTTAGATTCACGCCGAGTATCCCGACCTTCGAACGCCCACCACAATTATGTTGTCTCTGCTCCTAATCTAGCGATAATTTAAATAAACGAACTGACGATTTATTAATTTGTTTGCATTTCATTTCGTAAGTTGTTAGCCGGGGGTTACAAAATGCAATCAACCGGTGTCTTACCAAACTCCCAACCAATGATTTTGTACTTTTCATACGCGAGCGACTCTGCTATTCCACATAAGTACACGGTGAGTCCACCAAAATGCCTTTCACTTTATCGTGCAATTTATTTTCGCAATAATTTCCATCACACCGGAGTTGTAAAACATTGCATTTTCTTACCCGTAATACAACATTGCCCCATTATTCCATCATTATTCAGCGCCATTGCTGCCAGATAAACGCTCAAACAGACAATTCACATATCGTTTGTTATTGTTAAGCTATTGCCATTGTTAAGCAACTAAGATTTTATCTGGCATAAATCATTGGTTTTTGAACATTATCATATCTAGTATCTTAATTTTGCAACTGAAACATAAATTATGCGAAAATATTCCATGCTGAGCGTGTAAAAAACAGATTGTCACCTGTTCGAAACGATTGCACATAAAGGTTTAGTAAATCGTCACTGCCATTCCCAACCCCCGTAGGAAACAGGGGATGACAAGTAGGTTTCGGCGATAAGATTGTCCGGTGCACTTACGTGTTGAGACCGTCTGATAATGACCTTACGAAACAATTTGAAACACTGGTACTTCCGATAGGTTGTTTAGTTATTTATTGGTTCGCCAAGCTTCGTACAACGGTCGCATGCTATTTTGCCAGTGTGTGAAGTGGCATGCTCAATGCGGTGCTGGGCAGTGTGCAACGCTACCGACTGGATCCACCGTACATGATCGACAGACAACTAAAAAGAATAATGTTAATGTATAATTCACCTGCGACCGAGAAGCCGTGCTCATAAAGTGACGGATCGTGTTTACCTGAGCAAAGGGCTCACGCATGCAGAGTTGTCAATTGTTGGGGTTATGTGTGGATGCAGTAAGTACACTTGGAAACATCATTTAGGGATTTCACTGCCGATTCCTAGAAGAACACAAACATCCTCATTTAATTCCGGTGCAGATCCAGGATACCATGGTGGTGGCAGGTTCATGCAAGTAGAGGAAACGTGAAAGGGAATGTACCAATTGGAGCCTTCAATCAAAAGCAGACGAATAGTACACAATGGTGTATAACAATGTTGGGCAATACAGCTCAAGTTAACTGTACTTGGTGCAGTTTTACTCACAGGAGAAAGTAGAGAGAAAGTTTGGATTAACACCTCAATGTAACTGCAGATAAATCCTCCATGCTTCAACGGTGTTAGCCGAGTAATGTAAGGTAGCAAGGATATAGGGGCGAGTTAATTCAAAGTGAAGTGGGTGGATATTCCTAGATCTAGATATCGAAGTGACCCGATCAAACAACATGTGAAGTACGATGTTGGGGGTCATTTTTGAAGTACACGTTGTGTGAATGAATTGCGATGCACAATATCAATCTTGACCACGATTCCCATCGAAGTGAACCTTAGTATTTCGATGACCAGATCCGTAGCTGATACCAATAGCAATTGGGTACTGCCCGCCTGAAAACACTGCACTGCCCTGACGGTTTTTGATGTTAGTACATTTCATCAGAGATAGTTGGCAGGCATCGAACGTAACGTATGTGACGGAGTTGTTGTGAGACAAAGTGCGCACAGATGCTTTCCATTCAGTCTTCGTTTGCAGGTGGGGATTTAAGGCTTGCGCAGCCGTGCAATGGTAGGGTGAATGCGGAGGTGGGGTGAGTAGAAAAACAAATAAGTAAGTAACTAACGTTTGTTCTATACAATCTTGGACACGCTCATCAAAGCATGATCAACAAATTACAGTCATGTACAAAATGTGGAATTCAGGGTGTTTAGGAAAGCATACAGATAGTTAACCGATTATTGGCATAGATATAAGAAGGAAAGGAAAAGTGCTGCAATGAAATCAAGAACGTAACCTGAGGAACAAATTAATGGTTGATGTCGATGAGACAACAAGAATGTATACTTGAAGTATCCAGGAACATGTTCAACAGGTTCAAGGCAGAGAGGGGAGTGGGATAAGGAAGATCATCCCTGGGCCCATCTCCTAGGGACCTACTTCCATGCGGGCTAGTCCCTCGAGTGATTTCACCCGCACCTCCACACCCCATCTGGTCATGTATCAGTGTGGCTTGGGAGCGAATTAGCCACCAGCGATTTTGTTTCTCATTGAGGCTTCTTTTTCTTGTATGTTGGCCTCTCAACCAATCACCCTGTTCGTCGTTGTCTTTTAGTTGTGCTCATAATGACCGAATTCAGCGGAATTGGTAGCAAATACCACGGGGTGTGAATTCAACAGTTTAGCTTGTACTGTACTTTTCGTTCAGCACACTTTTATATTCCATGTGGGGTCTCTGGTTACCCGCCTTGCGTGGAAAAATATTCTGCTTAAAGGCGTCACTCCGTATTGACTTGGCATCATTAACTCAAGAGAACGGCCCAGTCGTGATCAACAAGGGAGGAAGACACACAAACAGAAGTATACGCTGAAATAAGAATGAAATAATAGAAACAGCAAAGAAATATTGAAACAAATAACCTGTCTGACGACAGTGCAGGATACCATCATTTTGGATGGTTTGATAAACTTTTGCAAAAGTTGGGAAAAACCGGTTTCAAGCTAGTTATGTGTTGGCTTCTACTTTCAAAACAACCTGAAGACGCGAATTATCTGATTGGCGTAGCTGAGCAGAATAGTGAAAGCAAACGAAAGCGTTTTGAAGTAAGTGATATACGGCTATCTTTTCATCACCTAAAGGTGAGACTTCAAGTCTGACATTTCCGTGTAGCAAGGAAGTTGTGCAGCATCTGTCATATATTGTTTAGACCAGATGTAATTAACATATGTTTAAGCGCACATACAAGCCTACACCTTCTTCATCTTATTAAGTCCTACATGTTTGCTCGTATCGTTGAGTACGCTACCGATTTTACTGAGCGTACTCGGTCCTGTTCATGACCACCGCACCAAAGCCCTTATCCGGTTTCATCACAACTATATTTTTAGTAAGCAATTCACGCAGCGCCTGAAGGTGCAGGCTTGTATGTGCGCTTAAACATATGTTAATTACATCTGGTCTAAACACTATGTGACAGATGCTGCACTACTTCCTTGCTACACGGAAATGTCAGACTTGAAGTCTCACCTTTAGGTGATGAAAAGATAGCCGTGTATCACTTACTTCAAAACGCTTTCGTTTGCTTTCACTATTCTGCTCAGATACGCCAATCGGATAATTCGCATCTTCAGGTTGTTTTGAAAGTAGAAGCCAACACATTACTATCTTGAAACCGGTTTTTCCCAAATTTTGTAAAAGTTTATCAAACCATCCAACACGATGGTATCCTGCACTGTCGTCAGACATGTTATTTGTTTTAATATTTCCTTGCTGTTTCTATTATTTCATTCTTATTTCAGCATATACTTCTGTTTGTGTGTCTTTCTCCCTTGTTGATCACGACTGGACCGTTCTCCTGAGGTAATGATGCCAAGTCAATATGGAGTGACGCCTTTAAGCAGAATATTTTTCCACGCAAGGCGGGTAACCAGAGACCCCCTCTGGAATATACATGGTGTGCTGAACGAAAAGTACAGTACAAGCTAAACTGTTGAATTCACACCCCGTGGTATTTGCTACCAATTCCGCTGAATTCGGTCATTATGAGCACAACTAAAAGACAATGACGAACAGGGTGATTGGTTGAGAGGCCAACATACAAGAAAAAGAAGCCTAAATGAGAAACAAAATCGCTGGTGGCTAATTCGCTCCCAAGCCACACTGATAAACGACCAGTTGGGGTGTGGAGGTGCGAGTGAAATCACTCGAGGGACTAGCTCGCATGGAAGTAGGTCCCTAGGAGATGGGCCCAGGGATGATCTTCCTTATCCCACTCCCCTCTCTGCCATGAATCTGTTGGACTCGTTCCTGGATACTTCAAGTATACGTTCTTGTTTGCTCATCGACATCAACCATTAATTTGTTCCTCAGATTACGTTCTTGATTTTATTGCAGCACTTTTCCTTTCCTTCTTATATCTATGCCAATAATCGGTTAACTATCTGTATGCTTTCCTAATCACCCTGAATTCCACATTTTGTACATGGCTGTAATTTGTTGACCATGCTTTGATGAGCGTGTCCAAGATTGTATAGAATAAACGCTATTTACTTACTTATTTGTTTTTCTACTCACCCCACCTCCGCATTAGCCCTACCATTGCACGGTTGCGCAAGCCTTAAATCCCCACCTGAAAACGAAGACTGAAATGAAAGCATCTGTGCGCACTTTGTCTCACAACAGCTCCGTCACATACGTTACGTTCGATGCCTGCCAACTATCTCTGATGAAATGTAATAACATCGAAAATCGTCATAGCAGTGCAGAGTTTTCAGGTGGACAGCATCCAGTTTCTATTGGTATCAGCTACGGATCTGGCCATGGAAATACTATGTTTCACTTCGATGGGAATCGTGGTCAAGATCGAGATTGCGCATCGCAATTCATTCACAAAACATGTACTTCAACAATGAGCCACAACATCATGCGTCACATGTTGTTTGATCGGATCACTTCGATATCTAGATTTAGGCATGTCCACCCACTACACTTTGAATTAACTCGCCCCTATATCCTTGTTACCTTACATTACTCGGCTAACACCGTTGAAGCATGGAGGATTTATCTGCAGTTACATTGACGTGTTAATCCAAGCTTTCTCTCTACTTTCTCCTGTGAGTAAAACTGCACCAAGTACAGTTAACTTGAGCTGTATTGCCCAACATTATTATACACGATTGTGTGCTATTCGTCTGCTTTTGATTGAAGGCTCCAATTGGTACATTCCCTTTCACGTTTCCTCTACTTGCATGAACCTGCCACCACCATGGTATCCTGGATCTGCACCGGAATTAAATGAGGATGTTCGTGTTCTTAGAGGAATCGACAGTGTAAACCCCAAATGCTGTTTCCATGCGTACCAACTGCGTCCACACATAACCCCCAACAATTGACAATTCTGCATGCGTGAGCCCATTGCACAGGTAAACACGATCCGTCCTTTTATGGGCGGGGCTTCTCGGTCGCAAGTGAATTCTACGTTAATATTATTCTTTTTAGTTGTCTGTCGATCACGTACGGTCGACCCAGTCAGCATCGTTTGTCACTGTCCCACACCGCATTGAAGATGTCACTTCACACACTGGCAAATTAGTGGACGACCGTTTTATCAAGCTTGGAGAACCAATACATAACTTAACAACCTATCGGAAGTACCAGTGTTTCAAATTGTTTCGTAATGTCATCATCGGAGGGTCTCAACACGTAAGTACACCAGATATTCGTATCACCGAATCCTGCTTGTCATCCCCTGTTTCCTGGGGGTGTTGGGAATGGCAATAACGATTCACTAAACCTTTATGTGCAATCGTTTCGAACAGGTGACAATCTGTTTGTTACAGCGTCAGCATGGAATATTCTCGCATAATTTGTTTCATTTGCAAAATTAAGATCCTGGATATTATAATGTACAAAAATCATTGATTTTTGCCCGGTAAAATCTTAGTTGCTCAGCAATAGCAAAATGTATGTGAATTGTTTGTTTGAGCGTTTATCTTGCAGTTATGCCGCTGAATTACGATGGACCATGGTGTATTTCGGGTAAGATAAAACTAAGTTTTACTATTCCAATAGATGGAAATTATTGCGAAAATTAAATTGCACCATAAATTGAAAGGCATTTTGATGGACTCACCATGGACTTATGTGGAATAGCGGAGACGTTCACAAATAAAAATACAGAGCCATTAGTTGGGATTTTGGTAAGACACCGGTTGATTGCGCTTTGCAGCCCCTGGCTAACAACTTATAAAATGAATGCAAACAAGACAACAAATCATCAACTCATTATTTTAAATATTGCCAGATTTGGAGCAGAGATCAACCAAATAGGGAAGGCGTTCTAAGGTCGGCAGACGCGGAGGGAAACTAACTTTCTACGGCATTCAAGCCGGATATCATCATCATCAACAACAGCAGTACATCAGCCATTTGAACTGATGCTTCGCTGCCATACAACCATGAGGACCTATGAAATAAAGAATAAGAAGAAGCAGAGAAGGGGGACTTACCTGAAAACCTTAATGCCCTAAGCAAACATTCAGGGTCAAGGCGCCTACACCTTGTGTAGACAACATTCCGTCACAAACAGCTGGCTATCGTGCAAAGATAAGGCGGCATCGGCGAGACAGCTTCCTTGCGGCTTTCACTGCCACGCGTCATAATCAGTCATTACACCGCAGATAACTCAGCACCAAACACACTTTAAACAGACAATCCGATTAGGAGACGGCAGCAGACGCGCCACTGGTGTCTACTGCGAGCCATGTCCTGTAAAGTCTCGAGCCAAGCACAAGGTGAGTCACGTGGACTCCAACCCGGAAGGCGAGACGGACCAACGGCACCCAGTTTGGTCGTCAGTGACTTCATTTCCCGCTGCCAAGTCAACTTCTGTCCACCTCGAGCCTTGCGCCATCCGACACCTGGTAGACTGAACAAGGCCCTCCTAGGTAAGCGGTGACCAGGCATGCGTAGCACGTGACCGAGCCAACGTAACTTATTCAGTGCTATCTGTTGTTCTAGGGAGCTAGCATGATCATCACCACCTAGTACTCGCCTACGCACATCATCGTTGCGGACACGCTGGTGCCATCCGACACCAGCAATGCTTCGCAAACAACGATGATCAAAGACTTGAAGGCGCCTCAGATCTCCAGACCGAAGGGGCCAAGTCTCACTACCATAGAGCAGAACGGTCCTCACTGTGGCCTTGTATACACGGCCTTTCAGACGGAGGGAAACTCCCTTCTGTCGCCAAAGATGACGCAGATTCAAGAAGGCAGCTCTAGCCTTTGCAATGCGTGAGCTCACGTCAGTTTCTATGCGCCCATCATTGCTGATGCAGCTGCCAAGATAAGTGAATTGATCAACCACCTCGAGTTCCTCGTTAGCAAGCGTCAAGGGGTCATCGAGTGGCTGGTGGTCCTGCAGCAACACTTTGCACTTTGAAGGTGCGAAGTGCATACCAAATAATGGGACCACTCTGGATAGGCTATTCAGGGTTGATTGTGCCGCCTCAACATTGTCGAAAAGCAAGACGATATCGTCCGCATAATCTAGATCAACTAACCGTACACCAGGCAGCACTTCAACACCTACATCGTGAGATTCCGCAAGGGAACACTCCATGATAGAATCCACGACGAAATTGAACAAAAACGGGGAAATCGGGCAACCCTGTCGAACGCCACTTGTAGTCGAAAAGCTATCCGATAGGGCACCATAGACCCTGACGCGGCCTCTAGTGTTCGAGTATAGAGCACGAAGGATGTTCACATATTTCGTGGGAACACCTTTCCGCGCAAGTATTTCGAACAGAATCGATCGGTCGACTGAATCGAACGCACTCTTGAAATCGAGGAACACAGCTATTGTCGGTCTGCGGTATGCGTGGCGCTGCTCTAGCACCTGCCGCAAAGTGAATATATGGTCTATACAGCCACGTCCTGGGCGAAAACCGGCCTGCTCTTCTCTAATCCGAGATTCCCGTTCTGCAGTGAGGCGACGAACGATAATCGAGGCCAGTAATTTTGTCACAACTGGCGTTAGGCTAATACCCCTGTGGTTTGCACAGTCTGTGCGACTGCCCTTCTTGTATATTGCCACTATAATCGATTCGCTCCAATTAGCCGGCACACTCTCTTCGTTCCAGATATGTTCGAATAGGGAGGTCAGTGCTTTGCAGAGGACCTCACCTCCATTCTTAAATAGTGCAGGTGGTAGGGAATCCGGGCCAGCGGCACGAAAACGATTGAGGGCTGTGATCGCGTTTCGGACCTCGGCCTCCGACGGAGGCTCTAAACTAACCGTCCATGGCTCGTCCTGCATCACCTGAGTAGGAAGAGGTCCGGGAGCAGGGGGCCAGCTGAACTGATGTTCAAAGTGCTCAGCCCAACGAACCATACGGCGCTCCTTATTGTGTATCAGCGCACCCGCGCTGTCCCTGATTGTCTCACTGGCGCCTGGTTTTCTGGGACCAGTGGTGCGTATTAGCTGGAAGAGCTTCCGGTAATTGCCTACTGCTCCTGCCTCCTCCATTTCTTGAGCCCGACTGGTCCACCAGGCTTCCTTGTCAGCACGTAGGCTCCGCTTTAGTTCACGCCTAATAGCTCGTCTGGTCACATTGTGTTCAGAACCAGCCGGGAGGTGCCTTCTAGCTTCCAAAAGGTTCACGGACCTCTCGGATATCCAGTGACTGGTGCGGTGACGACTGATAGTTCCACAAGCAAATGCTCCTGCGTCGTGCATAGTGGCCGAGATCCTATTCCACTGAAGTTCAGTATCATTAGGACAAGACAGCGAGAGTTCGCTATGCAGTGCTTCTTGATAGGCTTGCCTGACAGAGGGCTGGGACAATTTCTCCGTTGCTAATCGGGGGAGACGCTTTGTGCGCCTTCCGGTAAAGTTCATGGAGAAACGACAGCGTACCAAGGCATGATCAGAGTCGACACAGGTACTCCAGTACGAGCGGCAATCCAGAATGGAACCGCGCCACCTGTAACTTATGGCTATGTGGTCAATTTGGGTCCATCGCTGACCAGCTACAGGCGGACGCCAAGTGGCACTTCGGCGCCCACTGTGTCTAAAAGCAGTGCTAGTAAGAAACAACTGGTGCTCCGCACACAGTTGCAGCAGACGCTCGCCGTTGTCAGTCCGTTCGGCGTTAAGTCCATACTTACCACCCAGCTGAGCTTCTGAAGAGCTCAGACGCCCTACTTGTGCGTTCATATCCCCTGCAAGTACTATAATATCTGAACTAGTAGCACTGCGTAGCAGCGTGTTCAGTTCGTGATAGAAAGTGTCCTTGACTGCATTAGAACTGCAGTCCGTGGGAGCATAAGCAGAAATCACAAACAAACAGCGTTTTGTTTTACTTCGCGAATTCACCTTAGCTGATGTCGTCAACGGGCTGCACATAAACGGCTGTTCACCGGAATCCAATCAACCAACGATGACTCAGCCTTGGAACTGAGAATGATACCTACACCAGCTTGACCCGTGAGTGCCGCATCGGCGTCTCCGGATGCGTGCAACCAATAACGAGAGGATAAGCCGGGTGCAGTCAATTCAATAACCCCGTTAGGGTCATTAATCCTAGTTTCGGACACACAACACACATCAACACCCAGTGTGTCCAAGGTGCGTGCGAGTGCAGCCTGCTGACCTGTTTGTCTTAGAGTGCGGACGTTGAATGTCGCCATGGAAACGGGACAGCGTGGCCTTATAAGGAACTTTTGCCGATAGGCGTCCGATAGGTGCTGTGGGATGGTGGCTGCAGATGGTTCTACTCCAGTAGCACTTCGGTTGCTGTCAATTAAGCTGGGAATTATAGAACGAAGGTTAGTAATGGGGGCCGGGATGGGAGTAAGAGAAAAAGGTGGAAAAGAAAGAAGGGAGGCGCCAGCAGTAGCATGCTTTCGCTTATCCGCCCTGCTGTATGCAGCAGATAAGGCGACCCTTGATAATCTGCGCGACGGCCGATGCAGGATGAAGTTTATGTTTGAAGAGAATGTCATGGTTGTATGTGGGCTGGGATACTGCCAGGGCGCCCAGACCTAGACAGGAGAACGATTAGGGTCCTCATCCAAAGTCTTTGGCTCAAAAGCCTGTCCGCAAGGCAGCGGGGTGGCAGTGATTTAGTTTTACAGAAATGGACGCCATCCCATTTCAAACCCCCAACCTGGAGGACCAGGAGACTGAGATTGTCTGACCTCTCACCATTGACCAACCTGGTAGGAGTAGCTCTCAAGATGCTCGGAGGCATCACCCAGTATAGCTCAATGGGTCAATGAGGTACGCAAACCGTCGCACCACGTTAAGGTCCAGTCTCGTTGCGACGGATATACTGTATTGTCAGTTTCAAACGATGACCTCTTATGTTGGTGTTCTGGTTCAATACCAGCAGCGGACGGCAAATGTGGTTTGGGTTCTTCAGAGCCTGCTAAACCATTATGAGCTCCCCCACATACGCTGATGTCGACTGCTGTACATTCTTAGAGATTTCGATCTAAGGTGACAGGGCAGATGAAAGAGGCCCCCAGATTTCCTTGGTCGCCATTTGTTGTGCATTCATGGGAGAAACGCGGTCCTATTTCTGTCAGGGTTGGTAGGCTAGCATAGCGTGTTCCATGTACAGTCGCAGGTAAGCTTTAAGCATCTGGGGAATATTGAGGGTTCAAACCGATGGAACGCTCCGCGAAGAAACCCAAAGTGTTGATTATGGTTCTCGACGCCTTCTCTGCTTGTTTTGAACACCCGATAGCTTCCTGTACCAATACACCCAGGTCACGCTCCCAAGAGACCTTCTCCAATGTGTGGTCTCCAAGCTTGTAAGCGCTCATCGGCTGGTGACGCAGATGTATCGCCTTCCACCTAACCATTTTTAATTGAAACGGGTTCCTCTTTGACCATTTATAACTGCCGTCTAGATCATGTTGGAGTAGATGGTGATCATCAGTTACCATTCCACTGCCATATCGACATCATCACCGCAAACCTGGAAGTTTAAGGAGATAATTTTGACAGATAGATGATGAACACCAGGACTAAGCGCGGTCCCGACACTGAGCATTGTAAGACAGCTGATTCTACCTTAATCGAGATAGAGTGAGCCTTTAACATACAGTTAGAAATTCCGTTGGTGAAGAAAGTTGCAAATGCAACCAAGCATATGAACTCCGATTCCGTAGTTCTGTAGCCTGTGAAGTAGGTTGCGGTGATCCAGTTAGTGAAAAGCTTTGGAGCAGTCCAGATAGATTAAGTCAAGTCCGACCCCATCAACAGCCATCTCCATCAAACCACCTCGTGCATTCAGCAGGTTATTGGTGCACGACCGGTGTTGACGGAAGCCACGCTGCTCCGGTGCCAAAATCTCGCATTTTGCCAGGTAGACCATTAGAACCTCAGTGACGACCGTTTCCCTCATCTTCGTGAACACATGGAGGAGAAACACTGTGTGCGAATTTGCAGGAGCTGAAAGGCTACTGCGTTTGAAACTTGTGGTGGTAAAGCCGCTCTTCCACATAGTGGGAACTTTCTGTTCATCAAAGTACCTTTCGAAAAACTGTGACAGTGGTTCAGCTAGCTTGGTGGTCGCAGCCTTCAGTGCATTCGTGCGGATGTTGTCTGCTCCCCGAGAGCTATGATTGCGCAGTGAGAGTAACTTCCTTAGCACAGGTGAAGGGTTGAAAATTACATGTGTAAACAATGGACTTGGTAATGTGCATGAGTTCTTGGACAGCTGGAGGCTGCGCGTCCGGAAATTTGGGCGTCTTGTCCATTGTTCATTGACCTGCTTATTCGGCGCTTTGTAATCTACCGTCTGTCGTGAAACGTGGAGGATGTGATGCTTCAATATAAGAAGATTGTTGACATGCCTATACAGCGGTTTGTTGTCTGCCGGGAGTATTCTAGCTAGGCAGTGTTGATAAGTTGCGTTGTCCTCACGCACAAGTACAGTGCAACGGTTGCGATTGGTCAGGAAATTGCCCCAAGTCTGTGAGTCGGGGTTAACCTTGTAGGTATGCCAGGTTGCATCCCTTATCACCATGCATATACTAGTCCTGCTCCTTAGAATTGAAGGCACTTTTGCGGAACAAAGTGGCTTTGTCTTTGAAGTTCTGTTCACCATGTCGCCAAGTCTTTCAACGAACTCTGTCCAAACTGTCTCAATTGGACAGTTGTTTGAGAATTCCCAAGCGGATGCAGTGAAGAGTTCTTCCAAGACGTGGTAGCGATTGATTGTATGAGTTAGTTCCGAGTGTTTCGATGGATACGCTGATTAACACGCATAGTTGGTCGTTATTGCTACGTGGTCACTGAGAATTGATGGATTATTTCTCAAATACTTGTCATCTATAAGCCCTTTATTTGTAAGCGAAATTCCAATATGAATTGTTTGTTTGCTGTCCTGAATCTAGTGGGCGTGGTGACCTGATGGTACGATGGAATATTAGCGATCAGTTCATGCAAGTCTGCTTCGAACTGTTCACTGGGTGATGCCGATACCTCCAGATAATGTAGATTGAATTCCCCGGAGATGATAATGTGGTTGTACCTAGTGCGTGTTACACTGTTCAAGGCACGTATCAAGCGGGAATCCATTTCCAGTGTGAACGTTGGGAGGCGGTAAATGAGAACTACGAAACATGCGTCATTGTGTCTTAGTCGGAGACGGCAATAGATTGATTCAGTAACGCGAGTTAATAGATCACCAAATATTGCATATTGCAGGTCGCTGCGGTATTAGAGAATGACCCCACTTTCTCTGCTGCGGCGTTCGTTGCGGATGCATGACATTCCTGCTATCACGATACAGCATCAGTCACCACTTGGTGCAACGAATTTTCGGTAATAAGATTTAGGTTCCAAGCATTCACAATCTGACGTAGCCGAAGATCGGTTAGTTTACTGAGGACTGTTTGAGCGCTAGTGTACGTACATGAAAGTTACTCGGAGTTACTCGGAGGTTATGCAACTCATACGTGAAGTTTCGCCGACAAGTGAGTGACCAGAGCGTAATCGGATTTTCGGTGTG
The DNA here is from genome assembly GCA_944474145.2 of Dicrocoelium dendriticum. Classification (NCBI taxonomy): domain Eukaryota; kingdom Metazoa; phylum Platyhelminthes; class Trematoda; order Plagiorchiida; family Dicrocoeliidae; genus Dicrocoelium; species Dicrocoelium dendriticum. Next base: position 21,078,108 of record OX104065.1, on the reverse strand, counting down.
TACACGGAGAAATGTTCGACGTCTTATTCACCGTCTGTGTAGTTAGTCCCGTATCTACTATTCTACGTATGGCGTAAGGTGTGGTCAGTATCGTCCTGAACAGGTTGTTTGAGCTCAATAGGCACACTACTTGTGCATTGTACTTTTATGGATCCCATCGCGTTCTGTTCGTTGAGTGACGTAGCATCTCTAGGAGGTGTATCGTTGAATGTCTTTAGCTGAAGTGCAGATGGCAGCCTGTAACGGAACCTGTCCCAGTTTTAGCAGCCGTGCTATCATATGTTTTGACTATTGGACGACCTTCAACACCCTCGGGCCACTTCCTTTGTAGTTCGGTGATTTACGCGGCCATGACACTTATTTCGCTAGCACATCATCCACGTAGAACGTTTCACGAATTTATCACCATTGTTCTCTAGCATGGGTTAATATTTCATGCTCTGTATATGCTTCGGTTTCAGGAACCCCGTGACGAAGAACGGTTTTGGTTAAAGTTTCCTTCCGGTAGTCCTCTAAGTTGCAGTTAACCCGATAACGCTCGCCCCATGGAATGTCTGGAAAGATACGGATGGAGCAGTGTTCATTTCTGAGACTACCTGTCGACAGTGGTACTGATTCTATTTCGGTGATGGAGTTCAGCACAACGCGCAGAAGCCTTGGCTCCCGGTAATGCCTAGAGTTTCGGTGCCGGGTAATACGGACTAAATGTACAAGTTCCAATAAATCTCCGATTAGATTACTAATTATGTCCCACTGGTTGAGGTTAACTAACTTCCTGCATTTTATTGATGTCTGCGTCGATTCTGGAATATTGGAGTACAGTAGGCTCAGTACTGGTAGTTGTTTCTTTACGTCTTTCGACATGTCGGTGGTAGTGATTGCGACACTCGGTGATGTATCGCAGGAAACCGGTGGTACTTGCACTAGAAGCATTCCGCTACACTCCTCAATAGTGTAAGTGGGAGTTGAATTCAAACAGCGACGCTGTATGGGAACAGTTATAGTTGATATGCGCTGTGAAAAAGTACAATCGATAATGGTCACTTACGTACAGCCTGATCAGATGCATGTGAAATGTTAATCCTTCTTGAAGGGATAATTTATAGATTCTAAACTAGCGCAGTTAACGCTACGAAATGATGGGGGTCAATGGCAAGGTCCAATGATATTTTTGAAAATAAGCAAGGCAGAGGAGTAAGCAACCAAGTTTGGAGAGAGTTCCGTGTTGGAGAATCCGGAGAGAAAAATAATTCCTCCGGTATTCCATACGGCTATACTGTTCGATCAATTACAATGAGCTACCTCTGAGATTGGTGTTACGGCTGAGTTTCAGCGAATGATGGCCTACGTGATTAGGATCGCTCAATATTTGGTATACTAATATGAGATCACGGCGCATCCATCGGTAGCGGTCATCGAAAACTCCCAGTGACTTCAGCCTTTGTTAGCTGGGCAGATTTCGTAGGCCCTTGACGTTCTTTGTGGCCCTGTGCCGTGGTTTTTCCAGTACTTCTAAGTCGCGCTCCAACCAAGGCTGACAAGCTTGGATGGAGTTAACAACGTCAGGGCGCACGTAAGAGTGGTGCATCAAGGGGAAGATACTTAAATCATAAGTTCCGAATACTCTCCGCAGCAAGCCGACGAGCTGTTTGCCTCTGACTGCCTTGAACATTTAAGGTTTCTTTGAATGAGCACACCAATTTTGCGTTCTTGCCAAGTTGTTTGCAATACATGTGACCGAAGCCGATACACGTAGTCATACCTATATTGTGATTGAACAACGTGACATTATTCCAAATTGTACGGTAGTGTATTCAGAACTGACCAGTATGAAATCGTGCTGAGGTCAAGCTGGAGCTTTTCGTGGTCGTTCCGTTCTCTGAACGCCCGCCAAAATTTGATATCATCCACGAAGAATAGAAACATGGAAGTAATTTCCCTAGCCAGATCGTTTATGATAATCAAGGATGGACGGGGCCCGAGCACCGAGCTTTATTGGACGCCGCACTCCACCTCAATTGCGTCGGAGAGCGGTTCGTGTGCTCTCACCTCCAGCGGACGTTCGTGCAGCAAATCGCTTATCAAACGTAGCAGTGGGTTATCAACTCCATAGAGCTGAAGTTTATGTAAAAGAAATCGGTGGTACAAAAGATCAAACGCTTTTTAGAGGTTTAGGTAAATGACATCGACCTCTGCTTCACCACCAACTACTTCAGTCCAGCTATTGCGTGCAATTAGCATGTCCACAGTGCATAGTGTTTTATCGGAATCCACGTTCCTGTGGTGTTATCTGTGCTTTTCCAGATACTGCATGAGTACATCAGCGATGATAAACTCCATAATCTGGTAATGCATAGGGTGTAGCGTTCTTTGACGGCAACTGGTAAGATCAATGCGGCTACCTGCGTTTTGTATAGGAGTGATGACCCTTCGTTTCCATATTGTTGGAATATGGTTCTCCTCCATACGGCACTGGTAAAATATAGACAGGTGCCTCCAAATCATTGGCTGCTGCCTGTTAAGCTTTCGGGTGTATGTTGTCGTCATCAGGGGGAGTTTATGTAAGGAGTTACTCGCATAAATTATGCAATAGTATTTTTGTCGGACCACTGTAATGAACTGCTGGACATCTTTTTTAAAGGCGCGGTTGTGTGAGCCCAATCTCATCTATAACTGCTAACGTAATACTTTCTAGTCTTTGCGGTCGATCACAAGTGTTGGCGGGTATCCATGACAGTAGGCGACCCCATAGCAGTGGGGTACTCTAATCAGGAATTACGAGTACTCACTTAAGATTATGCTTGCGTTTAATTCTGCCACGTATAACCTAATGTTTATACGCCACAAGAACACTTATGAATATCGGCTGGAAGAACAAGTCCTGCAGTGTGCTTCTCGTGAAATTGACCATTGGATGGTCGTGCAGGACGATGTTATATGCTCAAGAAAGTCGAAAATGCAGTGAAGATAGCCGGCAAACACTTGGGTCTACTACGGAGAACATTTGACCGGTTTAACGTTTACTATTTTCGTGAGGCCGCGGTGTAGAAGATGTAATTCAGGTGTGGCACCCCTCTGGCAAAACAAGACATTTCTGTTTTCGAGAAGCCACAACAGGAGGGATCAAAATGCTAAAGGTTGCTCCACCTCGCCTTCCAGTTGATACTAAAGATTCTAGGAGATTTCAGTGTACAACATCGTCTTTTCGTGGTGATTTACTATTTGTGTACCAGATCCTTTGGGATTCTAACCGTCGCTGATCTCAGTGCACATGGATGAGGAGGAAGATTGCTTTGATTGGTAAAGTACGAAGGTCAACTAGAGACGCAAAATGGAAAGATACTCCTTTTGACTTGCTTCTTCTCGATTCACTCATTTAACCAATCCCATATTCCGACAACTCAGAAACAGAGGTATCTGGTGGATCAAAACTCGAAGATTGGAAGGTGATACGCGAGTCAAAACTCGGGGATTACTGCAGTCGCGAGAAAATGGGCGAATTTCACGGCGTGCAAATCGAAATTGTCGATTATTTAGTCAGCAGCTTTTTGAACATGGACCGACGACCCAGTCAGAAAGCCTTTCAATTGCATATCCTTGCAATGAAGATGCCATAACGCATGGCGGCGAAAAGTGTGCAATCATTTTATCTACCCAGCTGACCAATTAACGGCCGGACTTTTAGGCAAAAGTTTCTTTCTCTCGGTGCTCATGCCATAGACGAATTTCCGCCGGAGGTTTCTTTATTAAGGCCCCGTATACAAGTCATGTATACAAGTCATATTACGTCTTTGAACACAGTCTAGAAATTACGATTAGCCTGATCTAACTAAATTGATCGTTTAGATAACACCAGAGACCTTACCTATTTGAGCCTAGAAAAGGAGCACAGTAACCAGGCTCCGTCACAGCCGTCAGATAGGCCACCATCGCAAGCTGGTTACTCCGTATACGCTTTTGGAATGACGCCGGAATTCTTTTTCTTTACGTGTTTGCTTAGCGTGTAATGCCTTTCCAGTATCCGTCATCTATGTTTACACGTTGGTAGAGTTCAAAACCCAAGTTGACCATGCACTCATTTCTCTGCACCATCTGAGAAGACACATTGCGTAGGGGGCTAAACGCGTGGGTCTATTAGAGATTTCACTGCCAGTCCGCTTCCAAAATAAAATCCCCATTTTTTTACTTTTTACACGTGTCCATCAGATGGCCGCTCATATAAACGTCCTCATTTTCTTCATCCATCATGGAGTTACAGTGGGTTCATGGTTTCCTTGTGAATTCTTCAGGTAGTCCACCCATGTAAAAAACATATGTTGCCGGCACCATTACAATATTTTGCAATATTCACCCTTGCCACATGACGAAACCTGTTAAGCTTTGACATTATTTACCCGTACTAAACCATTGTTCCAATGTTTGTAATGGTCCTAGTAATCTATAGAACGTGGAACCAAATTTCCACATAGCCGTTAGAGCGTCCCCGTTTACTGTGCAGTTATAAATCCAAACTCTCTTAAGTATGTGCGTGACGCGGCATCTTCCGAGGATTACATGGCACTGCCGTGTAAATAACCGACTGCAACGCTGTAACTATCCTTCTAGAAGCTACTGCCTGAAATTGTTCAAAGGACTTCTCTCCTAATAGTCTTCGGACAAGTTGATCTTAGCTACGTGTAAAATCAGGTTAATTCATTTCATAAAGTCGTTAGCCGTGCGCCAACACACTGTACCGACATTTCACTGCCACGCGAACACCAGCGGTCGTGCATGCGCTGCACATACCGCGAGGTCACGCGCACCTACGCGAATTCGAACCGGCGACTTGGGAATTACAACGTAGGCGCACAATCCTTCCGGCCAACGGCCTACAACAGGAACTAAACGAGTGGGGGGATGGTCAATAAATAACTCGTCTCAGTGTAGCTCTGCAGGTTGCACTGCGGCTCATGTATTTTATCTAGCAAATAGCGAACGTGTACCTGACGACCAAGTGTTGCAAAACTTGCTCAGGAGAGCACCTTCTGTGCCAACGGATCAGGAATGTTAACTACCGGGATCAAACGCCACCCAATTCGCGGAGACAACCCTTCGTTAGTTAAAGTTTTAAGGCCTCACGCGCATTCTTAACGCCTACTTCAGTTTCCGCTCAGCGTACACCACCCAAGCCTGTTAGCACTAACACGACCTCATCACCTTCGGATTGTTTCACTCGTAGTTGTCTTTTTCCATCTCCAATTTCAGCTTAAACTGAAAACATAAGACGAAGCTTATTATTCTAATGGAGTACTAGTTATGCTTCATCGCAAAATCAGGAGTGGAGCCCTAAATGTAAACGGAACTAAGCGTCAATACACCTACTGAACATTGGTCCACTCGCAAAAGCAGTTTCCACCATTTCTTACAACTTCTAGTTCAGGTCACGATCCCATCGCCCCCCCGCTTCCCCCCAGTATTGATATAGACGGTTGCTTTGACGATGGATATATTGTCCGGACTTGTTGTCTTTCGAGGCGGGAAATTATCCCTCCAAATTCTTTACGTTCAGAAGATTAAACCAACAAAATTTCACCGCTAGGGTTGATAAGTTTTATGATGAAATTTGTCGACTTCAATATCAGTCTTATACCTGAAGCAATTAGGCGTTACCGCTGCAGCCGGAAGGTGACATGAGTATACCCACTCACCAGCTTTTAAAGGGACACAGAAAATCTCTTGGCCGCAATAACCTTGCCATCCTAGGTAGTTGTTGCCGACCGGTACTCTTACCGACGCTAGTCGCGTGACTTGCTAGTTCAGTCTGTCAGAGATGTAGGTCAGTCATTAATACTGTCATCGATGTGAATTCGTAAAGGTACATTTGATTACAGAGAACCCCAACGAAATTTGCCACCATGTTGTGAAGTTCAGCCACACGCTCAGGCTATAAGACCACTGAGTGATTGTGGCAACAAGGTGCAACGGAATACGCGTTCGTCTAACTTGTTATCCCAATTTCTCCAAATGTCTCAGATGTAGAGCCGTCCTCTAAATTAGGTTACTTCTCGTCCCACTTTAATTGAATCCACACAAACAAACCGGTCATAAGTGCATCCATTTACACCTATTAAAATGTCCGGTTCTCAACGGGAGTCAAACTTTCCCCAAGAATCAATGTGCGTACCAGCTTCTCCCATGGAGAAAAGTGGGGATTCCGCCCAATGTATTCATAGTGAAGATTCCACGGATAAGTGCGATATGTTTCTTATACTTTTGTGCTTGAGTTTGGAGATCTCACAATGGTAATGATACCAGTGTCGTTATAAGCCTTGGCTGCTTCACTGATGACCAGCCATAGTTCCACCTAGCCATCTGTTTATTTTCATTTCAAAACGCCATTTCTAACATTCTTTGTGGTCGTCTTAAGTGCCCAGAACATGCTAGATCTCACTGTGTACTACAAAAAATAACCGTTTGTCTTAGCATGTAAAAGAGTGGAAATCTGCACCTGGTAGCAAAATTTCTAAATTTGACATAAGTCACACGTATGACAGTTCACAAATATTGAATGGAGAATACAGAACTATAACATATTACCCAGCCGTATTTAGGTATGATACAAGCTGACCTCACATCCATATAACTGTTTATATTCGTAAGCCAATACGCACAGCGTGTCCGAGCTTCTCCGAGTATAGAACTGTGTTTTTCTTCATCCATAGCAGCTTACGATATTTGCACTTACCGAACAGCGAATATTGGTTGACTGAGACAACCCCTGAAAGGTGTGCAGACAACCTCAGGACCTCTCGGCTGTCTCCTAACATGCAATAAATCCTTCATACACACTAGTGTCCTAACCGACATCACTCCGCAGAGCCGTTGGAGCACGAACGAAGCGACAGACTTTATTGTATGCGACACCGGTTTATCAAGCCCCCACGTACGCGTATATAGATAGGTCATGTTTCCTTCCCACAACGCAGCACAAATGGAAAATAACTACTCACCACCGGGTAATTAATATGGCTTTTACAACAATCTAGAACAATGATCGCGACGACCGAGAGGTCAGTGAGAAGGCAGTCATGTTACAGGTCAAGGCGTCATTTTAAGTGGCACCTTAGGGATGTCCAAATCCCAGGTGGTTCGTTGTACAAGGTCATCACACGTCGGTTAAAGCGAGCGATGAGATCAGGACTCGATCGATCTTCATGCTGTGTACCATATCCGCCCACAGATGTCCTCCAGAATGTCCGGGTTAATGCAGCCCACAGAACATTCAACAAATCTACCTCGTCCATTCCGTTCATTCAGTTGTTAACTAGGAAGTTCCAACGCCACAACAGTCAGCATTTGGGAAGTGGGACCCAAGCCCCTCGTGAGGACTTTAGGATTATTCAAGTCAATTTAAAGCCCTGCTTCTAACCAGTGCACCGCCGAATCTCTCCGTAGATCCTAGTGTTCAAGCTCCTTCCTCGGTGGACATACTATGTACCTCTTGTGTTCTGCTAACCTCGTGTGTAGTCTCCTGGCGATTTGGTCCAAGAAACACTCACAGAATATTTGAAGCGAATTTTGTAGACGCAGCTGATCATCCTATCTTTTGGGAGTGTGTCCCTCAAATGCACCAGTGTCACACGGATAGTTTGACCTTCTGGAAAATCACCCTTATTTTGTACTGTTTCATATCCTCCCTACTCTCTCTGGTGTGCAGTGAATATAACTTTAGTCCTATATGTATCTAGCATTTCTCTAATCGTCTCCGGTACCCACTGGTTCATTACCTACTCCCGTGCGGCATATATATCCCCATTCTCTGTACACGGTGATCTGGGCTTTGTAACAGAAAGATGAGGCGATTCCAGCAAATCCATGTTCTGGGTGACATGCTTTATGGTGCAGTACCCAAACGGCGTCTGTAGGTTTACGGAATATGGTTATTTTAGATTAGCCATATTCCTATGAAGTAAACAATCAATGAACGGAAGTGTCTTATTGCACGCTACGTATTCTATCATGAAGTTTAAAGCCTCATTAAGCTTAAGTGATCTAGAAACTCAAATTTCTTATCCCGTTTGGTAACCACAGATGTGTCGTCCACGTGGTTTCACTACATTTTCGGCGAGCGGTCACAGCTAGTCAACACCATTATTTCGGATTCTTCTGTGCACAAATTTGCCAACACTGAGGATAGTGCCGATCCCTTGGCAAAATCTAGTTCCTGTGTGATGAAACTTGACTGACTGTGAAACAAACACATGCTAAGTTGAATGGTCATTTCCAGGATTATTTGAGCCTACAAGCTTTGTCCGCCCTCCAAGGTAATTGCCCTCGGTTGAACAGCGTCTCGCTGTCTCGAACGCGTCGCATATTGATACGTTAGTAATGAATAGGCTAGCGTCGATACCAAACATCACATCGTGTGACTTAATATAAATATTTGTTAGCTTTTGAGCAAACGCAACAGAGTTCTTTACAAACTTAGTAGTTCGTCTTGTCAATGGTTACAATAAGTTAGTGAAATATCCAGCTAACGCGTGTCGGGGAACCCATACCATTAACGGTAGGCAGGATGAGTAAGTTGGACTTATGTGCCTTCGACAAAATACACATCCTCGGTGGAATCGTTGATTTCGTGTATACGTTGTATCAAGTATCCGGCCCTAAATAATCCTTTATGTTTTTTAGGAATTGCCAACATTCGTCTAATCCTTATTCATCATTGAGATGACAGTTTTATTGTCGGTCCCATTACCACGAGTTCCACCGCTTTTCTCAAATTGTCCGACTTGTTCATAACCAATGCGGTTATACCTTTATCAGCTTTCGTGATAATAATGCTCGGATCTGTACTTGGTGCCATTAATGCGACCCGTTTCTCTGCGCATGATTCAGCTCCCCTGCTGCTGAAATTAAATACCATCTGCAAGCACACCAGAAATACTTTCAAATACTTTCAAGGCTATGAATACTTTCTTCTGTTCTAATCTTATTTTTAGTTATACTGTATGTCAAACATTTCTTGGTTAATCAACGCGCTATTCACTCAACTCCCTAGCTGATGTATTTGCTGTTATACCTAGGCATCTCATTTGGACTAGTGGTCTTTTTACGTATGGACAGCAACTGATCGAACTTACGAATTTAGAAGTCCTTCATTGTGTTGACATCCGAGGCTTTATTGAAAAGTCTGTCAAATTCTCTTTGCCTTACGACGGTCTGCAGCTCCAGATTCAATCGATTTGTGTAGGGGCAAATTGCACTCAGTCGTCTAATCGTGAGATAACTGCGTCGTCCCAAATATGCTTCGTTTGCTTTAACTGGTATTCTGGCAAAATTCTAAGTTGTCCGGGAACAACCACAAAGTTTTGGGAAAGAATGTTGTTTCCCCGGCAAATCATACTGGAAAATTGATGACTCTCACAGTTCCCTTCAGGGTCACCCACTCCAACTAAACTACTTGTTTTCAAAGCCTTAGGAAATCATGAATTTTGGATTAACACCAAGTACGTTTCGATGGAGACCACCAGCGACATCTCTTAGTCGTCTTGTCCCAACTCAGCGTCTCGTACAACATTTTCACGTAAATCGTCGGTCTTCCTCGGTCGACATGCTTAATTTAGCTGAAAATTGCTCAATATAAATCCTCAACGGTTCCTTTGTAGTCTAGCCTCATTGAGCCGATTTATCCTGACTAACGCACGACTCTATTCCGTTGGCGGCTATAGTACAAGTACAGGTATTCATCAGCATTGTTCGTATTCCCCTAAAACCTTAGAACCGTTAACAAATTGTTGACCACAAATCACAACAATGTAATCGCTCGCTGGGAAAGAACTTGACAAAACTTCTGTGTGGTTTTGCTGCGACTCTTCTCATAGCTATACCTTTTATTTCACAGAATGAATGTAATACTACATCAGTGGTCCACTGACCTCACTTTTTTATGATCTTTGCAGAGATGGAACCTCGAGGGTCCAAGTTGGAGAGCAACATGGAAGAGAAAGAACATGAGCCTCTGGAAACGGATAAGAACGTCAACGATGACTCTCAGACTACAGTCCGAACCAGAGTGAATGAAACGAAAGAGATCAGCCACAAAGTGTTCCGAACGTTTGTCAGTGATTCGAAGGATTCAATGAGCTTCGTAATGCCGGAATATTCCGAACTGCCTCATATGCGAGGTAAGGTTGTGTCCAACGGTCAAGAGGACCTAACGCGTGTCTTCTCAACGGACTTCATCGACCACAGCCCCAGAAGCAGTCGGGAAGAGACGAAAACACGTTCAGTGGACCGTCATGAAAGGCGATACATTCCGGTGACAAGAATCAGCTCAAGCAAACCTGAAGTGAAGTCAAAAGATTCGGACACTGTTCCGATGGAAGAGTATGAAAACATGAAGAGACAGTGTGAGCTGGAAATAGCCTACTGGAAACGTATGTGTAATGAGATACATAACGGAGGAGATCAACTCCTAGCAAACGAGCCTTTGCGTCGACATATCGTGAACCTAGAGGCGGAGCTAAGAGACTCGAAATGGTAAGTAATCGAGTGTCGCCGGTTTTCCTACGTTATTCGTGGATTGTGATATGTATACCCGATTGGAACTGAGACCCTATTTGAATTGAACACTGATTAGCTTGGTCACCTGGGACTTAAGCGAAACATCTTATCTATGTCTGTCTGTGGGTTGTGGAAATGTACGAGACAAAATATGGAGTATAATGTTAGATGCTACCATCTAACTATCAAAGCAAAGACTTGTTGCCAAATCGTTACATTTTAATTTAATGATGTCCATACGTTTGTAAGCGCATTTTAACTGGATGTGTGTTTACTTGAAAGCCAGGAATAATTCTCCCTTAGGATGGGCTGTTTAATGTGACTCATGAGCTTAATTGCAAACTCCCTATTAAAACGGCTATTCACAAGAGTACTTTGAGCGTTAATGGGTTTGTGAACCATTACAAGCGCAAGAAATTCATGGTGATGTTAGCTACCTCTGTCGTTAGATGCAAATACCAAACAGTATACGACGTCAGTGAATAAAATATAGCTTTCAGTGCTCAGCTATAAGGATGCTCAGTGGTAACCAACTTTCTGGTGCCAACTGTGTGCGACAAATTTGCTCATAATTTTGCTAGTTGCAGACGGAGATGAGCCTTTGAAGAAATACGATCGATCACAGGCACTAACACGCACTTAGGGGCACAATAACCTGCAACATCCTCTTAGAGGTATTCGATGGGAGCAACCAGGTTTGAGGAATGAAAGAGATGATCAAGTAGCTATACGCGCTCTCTTTATATGCAAACAGGTACTAACACCCTGAATTATGGTCCACCATGAGGCCGGATAAGCGTTTACAAGGAGATGTTTCCAGAAATCCAAAGACAAATGCTTTCATCGTTGTTGCTTTATATCACATTACTGTTCAATACATACATATATATATTTATATATACATATATATACATATTTGATTCGGACACCAAATTGCTGTGCGTCCAGTTAACACAATTTACCTTCCCAGAATAACAACAGGTAACTGCGGAAAGAAATGGGGTTGTATACAAATAGAATACAAATAAAATGCAATCAGAACAGAAAAGCTCAAAAGCTACTAGGGAGGACGTGAATATTAGTAGATAGACACAAGAAACTGAATATAAGAAGGCTCCTGCCTGAGCGACTTCGTCGTGTCTTCTAAGGTCTCCAACCACGGGTGTAGTCCATGCAGGGGCTACCATCCACGAAGACGGCATGTACCATCCTGATCAAAGTTCTCAGTATAATTTCCTCAGTCCTTAATCACACTTATTCGACTGCTCACCTAGCGGTTCCACCCAACTTGGTACAGCCACGGTGTGTAGTGCATGCCGAGAAAGCCGACAACAGACACAAATAAAACATGACCTGGCCAACGTAAGCGGTTAAGATCTAGCAAACATTCGAATGAGGCAACAGAAGGTTTTCTACCATATACCAACTGTCGAACATCAGCATTTATTAGCCAGGATTCCAAATAGATGTGAGTCATAATCCGAAAGCATCGATAATCAAAAACAGCCAAGTGCTTGATGTCATCATCACGAACCTTTTCTGTATCTGATCCAAAGAAGAACACTGGATTTATCGCAGCGCTATACACCTTACCTTTCACTGACCAGCCGATCTCCTGTCGTCTCCATTGATGGTTGAGTCTCTGGAATGCTACAGACCTTGCAGATAGGCGTACTAACCTCCTTAGTGATGTGACCACCAAAGGCGACACAGCTATCAAGTTACGTGAACAAATACACCAATTTCAAGAGTTGTTCCCTGCTAGCTAGATTTGGTGACGTATCACCCCATCCATAAAAGAACAGCTTGCACTTTGCAAGTGTAAAGCTCATGCCGAAACGTTCAGCGTTACTAGCCAACTTCTGCAGTAGTGCTTGCAAAACCACTACATTAGACTCATATTCAAGTTTTGGTAGTCTGCCGCCTGGCAAAACTTCCACTCCCGTAGAGTCTGAAGGAACTGTCATTCATGATCTTTTTGAGTTCAAATCAAACTGTACATGAGTATAAAGCAACCATTATGAACTCATTTGTCTTGGGATATCAGGAAACATCCCCGTAAACTGTTATCCGTCCTCAGGACTCATGGTCTAAGGAATTTAGAAATGCATTTGTATTTCTAATCCTGCGAAAAGGTGGTTTATACTGTGTTAAACCGCATCTGCTTGTCACGTCCCATAAAATTGTCAAAGCGAGAATTGTACAGTCAAATCTTATACATGCGAACAAACTAACACACACATCAGTTCGATGACAGGGTAAGGATATGTTGTGAATGAGCTGGTTAAAAAAGGATTGTACCACGCAAAGTAACGCAACAAATGGTGGTACTCCTTGTGGAGGACAATCGGATAGGTCTGCAGCTCGAAGTAGCTCCGTTCCTCAGGGTCAGTTATATTCCCTAAACTATATTCCACAGCACCACATTCAGGAATCGAAGTAAGGGTGGGTAAAGAAGGGGCAAAGCAGCTGGATTTTTAAAAGAATTTTTAAGGTTGTTGGGTGCGAAGGGAGGAATAGTTTCATTTCTGAGCTAGTCGGCTAGCTTTGTTATTATCGTTTTTGGCCACACTACTAAAGGTTGCGATACAAGTGACTGGGATCGCTCATATTCTGACGTTACTATGACGTCTCTGCATAGCTATCGGCAGCACCCACTAGGCGCTTCGGGATTCTTCTTCCGCTGCTATTATTCACTGTGGTGAAAGTCCATGGTAGACTTTGTTTGCGAGGTCACCTTTTACTCAAGGTTATCAAACATGCATGGCGTACTTGACGTGAAGACACACGCAAGCTTTGAACACCAGAGAGAAGATGGATACATACAAACCCTTTGAGTAGCATACACAAGAGACCAACATGCTCTTCCCCCTTCTTAAAGCGGACTAAGCTTGTCTAGAGAACAGCTGAAGTCTTCCTCCTCCAACCCACCAATGTCGCTTTTAAAAGAAGTCGTCTACAAGTAATGTCCACCAGGATTGCATTCAAACATCACACCTTATCAACTCTAAGAGTAAAAACATTCATAGGTCCTTGGAACCATCTGATAACACATTTTCGCATGTTTAAATTCATCCACTAATGTCTATTCTGCAAATTATTTAACTGATTGGGTTAGCACGGAAACAACAGGGTCAAGGAAGTTGGAGCCGAATCTGTTAAACCCTCCCTCCCTTCTCGGGTGCATAGTGTTTGCAAACGTTTGATCCTTGTCATCTCTCCAACTCATCCAAGCTATCTACTGTAGGTGAGTAGTTTGAAGGGAATTTTCGGGCTAAACTCGACTCCGTAGATGAAATTATGTAAATATAAGCAGGCCCACTAGAAGTCCATTTTGTCTCATTTGGAAGTACAACAATTAAACCCGTATCCTTGCAGCCAGCTGATTGCGGACATAGTGCTCATCTTAGTCGGGTATCAAGTCGGAAGTATGCCAATGGAACAACGAATTTATCTTTTTCCGCAACGTGTCACACAGTCATGGATATGTAAATGAATACAGCAATCGAACGTTGGCCGATTGCAGGAGGAGGTCAAGAAATCAGACAGAATGCACTATCTTCTTCGTATTCGACCGGTAAGCAGACGAAGTGGTGGTGTTCACCTGAGCACCATAGCCACAACCTGGTGCACTTTCAGATAAAAGCCGTGCAAAACTAACGGCATGATGCACGACTATCGGCTTTCGCGAAGCGTCACGATCGATTCCCGACGTGGGTTGAGGAGGCACGTGCAGCTAAAGTGTGTGCGGAGGCGGTGTAATGCGACCTTGGCTCTGGCAATCAAACTGAGAATGTACACACAAATTGCGTCACAAAAGTGGATGAATTTCACTTGCTTTCTCCGGTTATCCACCTCATTTATTTGGATGCAAAAGGAACGCTAATGTAAATACGAAAACAAACAAGAGAAGCATCAGCTATAAATATTTTGAACGTAAAAGTTATAGAGGAATGAGGTCGCTTTTATTACCAAATATTCCGCGCTGGGACGTAACGTCATCATTTCATTATACACATCAGCTAGAGGTGGGAAAACACCTCCGCTATTGTGCCGCAAAATTGACGTAATGTAGGACAAGAGGTTCAAAAAGAAATCCACCAAGGTGTTGTGCACAAGTGTACAGCGTGTAGAGACGCACATGTTTGCCAGCAAAACTCGGCAATCAACAAACTGCTAAGGTATATTTTGCTGAATGTTCTCAAAAAAGGGGTTTCTCTATCGAATCATGTGGTAATATGAACAACAAAAGAACATTCGCTTTTC